>CM028692.1:52763843-53294050 GCA_016771965.1 Brassica carinata
AAAAGAACTGCATAAAGTATAAGATACACATAAGAGACAGATAAAATAAGATACACCCGGGAGAGGTTTTGTATGGGATTACCTGATGCATTGAAATGAAAACTATAGAAATCCCCAGAAGAAAGTTCATGGTTAACACATGTCCAAAAAGAGCTGCAGATGCTATGCCAGTAAATATTGTGGCAACCGTAGATGAATATTTCTTCAATATTGTATCTGAGGCCATACAAAAATTGAAGACAACTTAGATAAATATCCATCAAAACAATCTTACTGCAAGGTTTCCACTCATGTATATATATATATAGCAAAATCCAAAATCTGTTGAACCAACATCATGGATTCATCAGAAGTATTCCATATATGAAATGTATTTACCTGCGTATTTGAAGAAAAAGGAGGATAGAATCCTTGTGCTGCGTTGTTCAGTATCAGAAACATGGTAGCCCTAGAATGTCCTTGTAGGATGTCAAAACTGCCAGGACCTGTTGACAATGGCAAAACTGTTAGCAATGCGTCTAACAGGATTTCAAGAAGCTTTTCTGGCATCTAATTTGCTTAACATTAATCATATTTTTTTCTGATGTGTCAAAATACACATACCTTTGTATATAACAGTTGCTAGTATTCCAAGGAAGTTGAATATTGCACCATAACCATAGAGGAATAAGTTCTGCACCACAAAATTAATGTTTCACATTCAGAACAAAACATATACAAACAAAACAAAAAGATGTTCTCAATGAACTTAACTGACTCTTTAAGAATTGCAGGGCGGCGAAGGAGTCAGGTCTCATGAAGTTTATTGCATTGGATCCAGGTAGCCTACCAACCGGAATGTCCCCTGATCTCTAAAATAATCTTGGCAAAAAGAATTCTGCAAAAAAAAATCCTGCAATAAGAACATGGGAGACTCAAGAATATCTAATCTTAGACTGAGAAGAAGATGAAGTTGGAGAGGATATATTTTTTTTTACTCTTACGGTGAACAAGTTTTGTTTATCTTGGAAGAAGCGGCTCTCTGTCGTCTGATTCAACACGGTGACTAGCCTGCATACACAGAGAAGAAAGGTAAAATATGATCAGATTAAGTCAGAGAATTACAAGAACTAGATTTCACTTAAGATGGGGAATGTGTGTGTGTGTGTGTGTGTTCTTCACCTCTTCATTTGCTCCTGCTGCCATGTTGATGAATGAGTCTTTAGCCCTGGAGGAGATAACAAAGGAAGAAAAGAAGTTAAACAGTGCAGATGAATCCACACTTGGCTGGTTATACGAAGAATAATGATATATCACTGAACAACACACACCTGTGACCATCCTTTGCATTAACTATTTCTAGGTTTCCGTTTTGTTGCTCATCCTTCACTTTTGCAAGGGGTGAAAAGAACTGCATAAAGTATAAGATACACATAAGAGACAGATAAAATAAGATACACCCGGGAGAGGTTTTGTATGGGATTACCTGATGCATTGAAATGAAAACTATAGAAATCCCCAGAAGAAAGTTCATGGTTAACACATGTCCAAAAAGAGCTGCAGATGCTATGCCAGTAAATATTGTGGCAACCGTAGATGAATATTTCTTCAATATTGTATCTGAGGCCATACAAAAATTGAAGACAACTTAGATAAATATCCATCAAAACAATCTTACTGCAAGGTTTCCACTCATGTATATATATATATAGCAAAATCCAAAATCTGTTGAACCAACATCATGGATTCATCAGAAGTATTCCATATATGAAATGTATTTACCTGCGTATTTGAAGAAAAAGGAGGATAGAATCCCTTGTGCTGCGTTGTTCAGTATCAGAAACATGGTAGCCCTAGAATGTCCTTGTAGGATGTCAAAACTGCCAGGACCTGTTGACAATGGCAAAACTGTTAGCAATGCGTCTAACAGGATTTCAAGAAGCTTTTCTGGCATCTAATTTGCTTAACATTAATCATATTTTTTCTGATGTGTCAAAATACACATACAAAAAAGTTGGCGAATTGTTTTGTGAAACCTAGATATTTGTTGCTTTTTCAGAAAATAATCATTGTCAGCAATAATATATATATATTTTTGATAAAATAAATTTTTCTTTTATCAATTGTATATAAATTTAAATGATGATATTCAACAATTCGTGTACAATTACACTGATTATCATCAATCCTGTATTGACAGAACCGACTAAATTAAGAAAAACCAAAATAACCGAACTTGACCAGGTCAGAATAATTGATTAAGCCTGTAATCACAATTAACAATTTCAAATGAAATAAAATTAAATGATTTAAGAAAATTAAACACGAAGGACTGCTGTGTCCGTCATTCATCGGAGCCCAGAAGAAGCAGAAAGCCGCGAGTTGCGCGATAGAGAGAGAGAGAGAAAGAGCTGATAACAGAATTGAGATTAAACCGATGTTCCTTTCTCCACCACAGTTTTAAACCAAACCAGGTACTTACTTCTCCGTCATCAGCCACTGATTCATACGAAAAAGAAGCTCCTTTCCCCCCCAATTCGATTTGAGTAGGGTTTACGAATCAATCTATCCCCAGTTCGATTGAATTCGATAAAAGACCACGACTTTATTCGAATTCATCTCGTTTCCTTGGTGGGTTTGTTTGAAAGCATCCATCTTTGGAGACGAATTCAACAATGGTGGCATTTGCTTTTTTCAACAGTCTTGGTCTGAGAAGCATATGGCCTTTCTCACTACTCACCAATGACATTAAAGAATCAAAGGAGATTGTTCAGAGACTCTCCTCCCCTCGAGCACCAAGAACTTCATCTTCGCCATCACAGTCCCTGAGCACGACTCAACCATCTACATCCTCTGCACAAAACCTCTCTCAGAGATCCGCCACCGACGCTGAGTCTCTCATCCGCGAGCTCCGCCCCGACGCTGTAGTCGCTCAAGTGAACAAATCAGCTCTCGGAGAAGCTCAGGTCGAGGAGAGCGTGAGCGACTCCATCCCGACATCAGCGTTTAGAGTTCTCAAGCAGTGTTTTGTGGATAAGGTTAACAAGGAGAAGTACGAGAGCGTTGCCGGGATCTTGGTCCTGAGGGAGATCTTCGGGACTAGCTTTAACGGACACGTGTTGGCTGCTAAGAGAGCTGCTTCCGAGGTTGGTTGTTCGTTCATGGTGCTTGAGTCTCCTTTTGTTAACATAGCTGCTATTGAAGGCTCTTATGAAGAGTGATACATTAGGGAAGGTGCAAGGTTTAGCTAATAGTATTATACCACAAAGCTCTCCCTCTGCTGTGTTGTCAGGTTCTAGAAGGTTTCTGATAACTAATGATGTTCAGTCACAGATGCTGAAGCTCTTATCCTCTCATATCACTCAGCTTAGTAAAGAGATTAGCCCGTTAAGTTGCGTTGCCAATGGAGTTTCTCATGAGGTTCCACCGTTTGCTGAGTCTATCTACTCTCTACTTGTGGATCTTCGTGACATATTTAACGATCTGCCATCTATTAGGAAAGCTTTAGCCAGCGCTAGAAAGATGTTATCCGATGTAGACAGACAGAGAATCCATGGATACAGATGTTCTTTCCGAAGTTTACCTATTCCAAATGCGATCGAAGGTCTGAGAATCGCTCTGAACAATGCTGGTCGGCTACCGATCAAGAACCGAGCCGAAGCTCGGGTTTGAAATCTCTCTTCCGAGGATAAGTCTTACTGCTGATGGCGGATCTTCTCCGCAGCCAGGCTAAGAGGTTTAAGAACATAGTGGCGGTGGTGGATGCGAGTAACCTCGCGGGCTTAGGCAGCATTGGAGGACTAGTGTTCCTCAAGAGGTTAAAGATCTGTCTGAGCATATGGTACAGGACTTTGATGACGGCGAAAGTGGTAATGACTCAAAGCTGAAACGGTTGTTATCTGATAAACCGGTTGTAGCGGTTGGTGCAGGAGCTACTGCTATTTGGGGAGCTTCATCACTCTCGGCCATCTCTGCTTCTCCTCTCTTCAAGATTGTAACTTTCAAAGTCCCAGCTTCGTTGAACCTCTTCTTGACGCATACCCACAAGGCAGTGACTTATCGTTTACCAAAGTGGCTTATCCTTCTAAAGTGATGGCTCCTGGCTTTGCTAGCTCCGGGGCCAAATCAACTTCTTTGGCGAAAGCTTCTTTATCAGCTGAGAAGATCAGAGCAGTGACGCATAGTATTATAGCTTCAGCTGAGAAGACGAGCTTCTCTGCAATGAGAGCTGCGTTCTATGAGATAATGAGGAAAAGAAGAGCAAAACCTATTGGTGCCTTGCCATTGGCAACGTTTGGAGCCAGTCTTTCAACTTGTGCGGGACTGCTTCTCTATGGAGATGGGATAGAATGTGCAGCTGTGTCTCTTCCTTCAGCTCCTTCCATTGCGAAATTGGGTCGAGGGATTCAAAACTTGCGTGAGGCGTCTCTGGAAGTGAGGAGTAGAGAAAGCAACAGGATACACAATGCAATCGAGGCTCTTAGGCAAAAGCTGAAGAAGTTCAGACTTCAATGAAGAAGAGACACCTGTGACCATCCTTTGCATTAACTATTTCTAGGTTTCCGTTTTGTTGCTCATCCTTCACTTTTGCAAGGGGTGAAAAGAACTGCATAAAGTATAAGATACACATAAGAGACAGATAAAATAAGATACACCCGGAGAGGTTTTGTATGGGATTACCTGATGCATTGAAATGAAAACTATAGAAATCCCCAGAAGAAAGTTCATGGTTAACACATGTCCAAAAGAGCTGCAGATGCTATGCCAGTAAATATTGTGGCAACCGTAGATGAATATTTCTTCAATATTGTATCTGAGGCCATACAAAAATTGAAGACAACTTAGATAAATATCCATCAAAACAATCTTACTGCAAGGTTTCCACTCATGTATATATATATATAGCAAAATCCAAAATCTGTTGAACCAACATCATGGATTCATCAGAAGTATTCCATATATGAAATGTATTTACCTGCGTATTTGAAGAAAAGGAGGATAGAATCCCTTGTGCTGCGTTGTTCAGTATCAGAAACATGGTAGCCCTAGAATGTCCTTGTAGGATGTCAAAACTGCCAGGACCTGTTGACAATGGCAAAACTGTTAGCAATGCGTCTAACAGGATTTCAAGAAGCTTTTCTGGCATCTAATTTGCTTAACATTAATCATATTTTTTTCTGATGTGTCAAAATACACATACCTTTGTATATAACAGTTGCTAGTATTCCAAGGAAGTTGAATATTGCACCATAACCATAGAGGAATAAGCTGTGTTTAAAATAGCGACGCCTAGGCGAGCCTAGGCGTGAGGCGAGGTCAAAACTGGGTTTCTCGCCTTGAGGACCTGAGGCGAGGCTAATTCATGAGGCGCGCCTCTTCACGCCTTTGCGCCTCAACGTCTCAACGCCTCAACGCCTCAACGACTTGTAGTTAACGGTAAGATTATTATTTCTAATTTATTTGCCTACTTAAAACAAGCAATTATGATTAATATAAAATATTTAGTTTCTTTTTATGTTTCCAAAAAAACATTCACCTAAAATCTAATTTAATGACTTAACATTTTGATATATGGTCACGCTTGGCCTTCTCTTTCTTTTACGTGTCTTGTTCTCGAGACAAGAGTCTCTAAATCTTCGCTTCTTCTTTCTGCTCTCTTTCTCCTAATCTCCCACTCTTCTCTTATCACCATGTCAACTCCTTCTAAACAACTTGATCCAGCACACAAATATGCAACACCTGATCCTAAGAAGTATGGCTGTTTTCATTGTAACTTTTGTGGTAAAATCACAAATGGTGGAGTCTCACGTGCTAAACATCATCTGGCTGGAGGCTACAATGGCGTAACTCTCTGTCCCAAGGTTCCAGATCCGTGAATGAAGAAGTTAAAACTTTCTTGAAAGGCAAGCAAGATCAGTGAAAGCCAAAGCCAGTGTCGAATGATGGAACCAGCCTTTGGTTATGATGATGAAGAAGATGGCGTTTACCCAACTCAGCCTAACTTGAAGAAGCGTAAGGGTCCTATGGACAGGTTTGTTGCTCCAACTCCCTGATGTCTTGAAAGGAAGAAAAGATAGAAAAGAAGTTTTGGAGGAGTATCGATAAAGAAAGTAGAGACAAAGCTTGTAGAGCTATTGAGAGATGGTTCATAGATGCTGGAATTCCTTTCTATGCTATTACTTATGACAGTTTCAAAGAGGTGTGTGAGCTTATAGGGCAATATGGTTCTGGTTTTAAACCACCAAGCATGTATGAACTGCGAGTGCCTCTCTTGAAAAAAGTGGAAGAAGCTGAGAAACAGTTGGTGGAATACAAAGCTGATTGGGTTGCTAAAGGTTGTTCAATCATGTCGGACGGATGGCGATTCAGTGGTTCAAAAGACATCATCAACTTCCTTGTCAACTCTCCAAAAGGATCTGTTTTCTGAAATCAGTTGATGTTTCAGAGGTTGTGAAAGATGCAAATCTGCTCTTTAACATGCTTGACAATGTGGTGGATGAAGTTGGAGAGTCTAACGTCGTCCAACTTGTTCTTGACAATGCCTCAAATTATATTAAAGCTGGTATGTTTTTATTTCTATTCAATCTTATAGTTTCGTTTTTAGTTCTCTTGTTGCTAATCGATAATATTTTGCTTATTAGCGGGAAACTTCTAATGGCTAAGAGACCACATCTATATTGGTCTCCTTGTGCAACACTGCCTTGATCTCATGCTAGAAGATATAGGTCAGATTCCTTCAATTAAAGCTGCAATAAAAGCAGCATCTTCATGAATGGCTACATCTACACTCGTCCGACTATGGTAAATAATGATGAGAAGATTCACGGTGGTGGAAATTTACATAGACCAGCAGTCACTTTCGGTTTGCAACGTCATTCATCACACTTTCATCGTACTACCGCCAGGAAGAACAACTTGAGGAAGTTTGTAAATTCTCAAGAGTGGATTGATTCAAAGTGGTCAAAGGAATTAGGAGCAAAGAAGGTGAAGCAGATTATTATGCGGGACAGCTTCGGAGAAATATTCTTTATGCACTAGGCTTGACTACCCGTTAGTTAAAGTTCTTACTGGTAGATGGAGAGAAAAACCAGCTATGGGGTACATTTATGAAGCAATGGACAGGGCTAAGGAAACCATTGCACAAACCTTCAACCATAGAGAAGATCAGTACCAGCGTGTCTTTGAAATAATAGATGAGCGATGGAACTGTCAACTCCACCAGCCGTTGCATGCTGCTGGTCACTTTCGAATCCTGAATTTCAGTACAAAGGACCTGAGGTGAATTGTGAAGAAGTTATGAAAGGTTTATCTGACGCCATTGGGAGGCTGGTTCCTAAAGTTACAACTCAAGATGTGATACTTAAGGAGCTAGAACAATTTAAGAATGCTTCGGACTGTTTGGCCATCCCATGGCGATAAGACAAAGGGCAACAAAGGCCAGCGAGTGGTGGTGGTCTTATGGAGCATCTACTCCAACACTTCGGGACTTTGCGGTTAAGGTTCTTAGTCTCACGTGTAGTGCAACCGGTTGTGAGAGGAATTGGAGCGTGTTTCAGCATCTCCATACTAAGAAAAGGAATCGTTTGACTCAAGAACGGTTGAACAGCATGGTCTTTGTTAAGTACAACCGAGCTCAAACGCCGTTACGATTTGAAAGACACGATTGATCCTGTCCTTTTAGATGAAATTGATGACTGTAGCAGTGGCTAGTAGGAAGAATGGAAGGAGATGATTCGATGAGCATGTTGATCTAGTGTATGGAGATGATGATCTCACATGGGAAATGGTTAGCGAGCTTCGAGTGAGGAGCCTAGTTACCCTACTAGAGGATCTTTAAGTAGGAGTGAAAAAGGAAAGAATTCAGTGCAAGCTCAACTCCAAGCCAAAGAGCTTCCCAAAGGCCATCATCATCATCATCTCCATTGGTGTTGATTGATGAGGATGATGAGAATGAAATTGAAGAAGATGTTGGAGATGTGGGGAATGTGTTAGCGGAAGAGGATCAGTACAATCAGTACGAGAACTTTCAGGAGTTGGACTTTCAGATTTGAAGTTTGTTTCTGAGTTTATTTGTTTCTGAGTTTATTTTTATGACTTTGTTTTGAAGACTGAAGTTGTTTGTTTCGTTTGTTTCGAGTTTTATGATGGCGTTTTTACTCAGTTATTTTTTCTATAAGATTTGAACGTTTAATTGCATGTTTTATGTTTAGTTTTATACAGATATGATTATTTTTAATTTTAATGGTTTAGGATAAACATGAATGTATAAATATGAACAGATAACTACTAATCTTGCTTGTATTGTGTAGGTGGTGCGTCAAATCCTCAAGGCGAGCCTAGGCGATCGCTATAGCTAGAGGCGAGATTGACCTCTTCCTCGCCTCATGCTCTGAGGCGCTATTTTAACCACAGGGAATAAGTTCTGCACCACAAAATTAATGTTTTACATTCAGAACACAACATATACAAACAAAAATAAAAGATGAGAGGATTATGGTCCTAGAATTTAATATTAACTAGAGCATGAGTGGTGAACCCTAAGATGAGTAACCACATTGCTAAGAGAGGTGACTAGACCATAAAACAGAGCAAGTTCAACAGCACGAGCCAAAAGTTCTGTTCTAAACAGTAAATAACAACACCGTTAACACGTCCAACTGATATACAAAAGCTGTGATGGTCATGACCTTTCCAGTGATATGTCTCACAGTTAATAACACAATAAAATATATCGTTTTAAGCCTTTAACCAGCAGTTACAAGCAAGGGTCACTACAAGCCTTCCAATGTTACTAGAGGCCTCTCACTTATCTAATCTTTTATGAAAAAAAACTATGTACCAGGATTAGCTAACCTGGAGATAAATGCTTGTGTCATACTGGCTCTTTAGAGCATACTCGTTGTAGACAGATGCAAAGGATGGGACAGTAACCTACAAGATGCAAAGATTATGTGAATGGAATCACTTACATACTAAATTTGCAAGGAAAGTAAATGAAAGAACCAAGAAAGTGCAACTTACAAAGATAAAGGTACAGATGTATGCACCCATAGCAACTGGAACAGCCATAGTAGTAGCACCTTCAGGAAGAGAAGCAGCTGATTTACACTAATCCCTATCAGCAACAGAGCCAGTGCTTCCCACTACAACAGAAAGTCAAAACAAACTCAATTCCATTAGTGTCAAACAGGAATGTCCGTAATAATGTCTGATACCATTGAAAAAGTCACACATACAGACAACCACAAATGATTGGACCAGACCTGTATGATGGAAAATCGTCGCTTCATTATCATCTTCAGTAGTACAGCAATTACCAGAACTTTTAGATTGCTGAGCATCTTCACAGTAGCAGGATTGAAATATAGCTGTCACAGCAGAAAAGTGAATTGCTGTGTAAAACTAAATATAAGAAAGATAGAATTTAATAGTAGCTGATAATACAACAGCAATGCATGATGTAATTATGTTATAACTTCTAAGATATTGTTGAGTGCAGATTCCACATCAGACTCAAAATATCTATCACGAGAAAGCAAACAAGAAGCAGGTGTTACCTGCATTGTGAACTTAAGATAGTTATTAATGGCATACAACCCTGCTGGAACAGCGAGAAGCACATTGTTCCGAGCTGCCTGCGAAATAAGGGCAACTGTTACTGCAACTTGCACTGTAAATTTGAGATTATGCCATATTACAATCCTACTACATAATCTTTTACTATTTCCTTTTCTATTAATTGACATGAAGACGTACCTGGACAAATGTGGAAGGTGATAGTAGAGGCTTCTCTCCAACTTTTTGGTGCCTGGCCTACAGTATTAACACAGAAACATGAGTATTAAAAGGGTGGCTACTTCTCCTGTTGAAAAACAAGACACACGTGATAGAAGCAGTAAAAGCCAAAACCAAGAATCTGTTACTAGTGCAGAAGAAAGATCTACCAGCTAGTTCTAGATGCTACAAATGAATTCAACAAATAGAAATGATATTTGGCAAGAGATGAAGGCAAATCAGAAACGTTACCTGAATCAGAAGCATGACAAGCGCAAACATAACCTTTGCGATTTCCGTCAAAAAGTTGACGCTAATAGGACTGAAGTTGAACTTTCCATCCACTTTAGACATGTACACTAACACAGGCTGTAACGGCATAACAAAAAAAAAAAACCTTTTAAAATTAACAACAAATGAAGAATCACTAATCAAAGATAACATTACCTGTAGACCAACAAGCATGCAGTCACCGACCACCAAAAAGACATTGAGAGCTCGTAGCTTAGAGGACACTCTAGTCTTGCGGTTGTCGTAAGCCCTCGCTATAGCTTTGGTACTCCTTGAACGACACACGCTGCACTCAGCCATCCCGTTCTTCATCGGCCCTCACTATTAGAGCTACACAATGAATAGCATTCAAAATGAGAACTAACAAGAGCTAATGCCAAAGAGTGATCTCAGCCATCAGATCCACTATAGATCTCAAAACCCATAAGATAAAAATGTAAGCTTTGGAGTAGAATCAAAGCATAAACGTTGTGTCCACATTGTTAAAGATCACATCTTTATGGACAGAAATTAAACTCCGGTGAAGAAGACACAGACCAGATCGATCAAACTAACCTTAATGGACCAGTAAGATCAGCTCAACAGTGCATTCACAAGCCCAAAACCTTCTAGAATTGGATACTACTCTCTATCTCAATTGAGATCTAAATTACAGAAACTCAAGAGAATCTAGAGCTTGAGCTTCTAGAGAAGATGCGAGGAATATACAGAGAGAGAGAAGGGGAAGAAGATGAATCCGTCGGTTGGTTGATTGATTGAAAGTGCGTTCTTATTCTCTCGCACGTTTTATTGCGTTTCTTTGGAGGAACCAAAAAAAAAAAAAAAAACAGAACAGCCATTGGCTGTTTCTTTTTACAGTGACAGCTGGTGACTGTGACAGACCAATAAGATTTGAGTATGAGTGGTGATGAATAGGTCTGGAATTTATATCCGGATCCGCTCCGAAAATCCGGATATCCGGAGGGGTCGAATCCGAATCCGGATAGTAAAATGTTAGATCCGTCAAAACCGGATCCGGATATCTTGATTTTTTAGTCCGGATATCTGGATCCGTAATTTTTATTAATAACTAATTTAAAATAGTAATATATGTATATGTAAAAACTAATTTTATTTATTATATTTTCATTTTTGTAATAGTATATATAATTTTTATATAAATTTGGTTATAGTATACATAGAAATAACTAAAACATTATTTAAATTTTTATTTTTAATTATTATTAATATTTTAAAATTATTTTTTATTTATTTGAAGGTTCCAAATCCGGATCCGGATATCTGCCGGATATTACAATTTTCAGAAGGATATCCGACATCCGGATATCCGAGAACTCCGGATCCGGATAAGGATAGTAAAATCATGGATCCGCCGGATAAGGATCCGGATTCGGATACCTTAAAATTCCCCGGATACCCGATCCGTTCCATCCCTACTGATGAAGGTTTAGTTAGGGTGACGTGTCATGCGGGTGATGAAGGCTTTGAATCGGGTCCCGTAACTATTGTATCCAAGTTTTGGCTTTTTTGGTCAAATGTTTCTTTCGCTTGGACTTGTTAGTAATTATTTTATTATTTAATAGTGGTTCATCATTTTGTTTTATGCTTCTTTTTTAAAAACGTAAACTCGAACATTAATTGATTTTGTTGTTGTAGTTGTAGGAGATACCTAATTATAGGAGTACTTAAATTAATTAAGGACTAGAGGGGTTTGGTTAATGCATTCATTTTATGAACTGAGAGGTTCAACATTATGCTCCAACTCGTGGGCTGATGGCAAAAAAAAGATTATTTAATAATAATAATAATAATGGTTTAATCAAAGCTTAATTTGCAGCAAAAATTTGAAAAATCAAGCAATTAACATGAGAATTGAAGTGTATTCTTTTGTGGTGAAGAAGAATGTATGCCTAACAAATCAATAACGTGACATTTACGGCATCATCTATATTTCTTTCCCTATAAACCTAGATACACACAATTTGCATGCACTTCCTTGTAGACTTGTAGTTATGGACACAATTTAAGGCATATTGAGTGTATCCACTCTTCACACTTTATAAATGAATAATGATGCTTGTCTTTGCAATTGTTAATGAAGTTTTTTTGGTGAAAATTGTAAAATGAAGATTCATGAGAGCGTTACAATGTTGGTCACATTTTTGTGTTCAATCATAATTTATAGTACAAAATAAACATACAAAAAGTTTTGGAATTGGATATCAGATTGGTTCTAGTATATATGTATATACATAAACATGACGTATTGTTTTTGTGAAACCTAGATATTTGTTGTTGTTTTTTCAGGAAATAATATCTATTTTTGATAAAATAAATTTATGTTTGATGATTGTATATAAATTTAAATGATGATATTCAACAATTCATGTACAATTGACATTTGCAAATTAAAAATAAAAAACATCGTTTTTGTTCAAAAAAAAACATCGTTTATAAATCTAGTCCAATTGACTACACTGATTATTAATCAATCCTGTATTGAGAAAACCGACTAAATTAAAGAAAACCAAAATAACCGAAACTTGACCAGATCAGAATAATTGACTAAGCCGTAATCACAATTAAGAGACTTTTAACAATTTCGCATGAAAAAATAAAATTAAATGATCTTAAGAAAAATAAACACGAAGGACTGTGTCTTGTCATTCAATCGGAGAAGCCCAGAGAAGCAGAAGAAAAAGCCGCGAGCTGCGAGAGAGAGAGAGCTGGTACAGACAGAATCAAAACATCGAGCTTCTGTACGATTAAAACCCATCCTGATCTGGAATTCGATTTTCGGTTTCTTCACCACAGCTTTAAAACCAAACCAGGTACTTCTCCGTCATCATCAGACACCATACCCTGTCTGTAATCCCCAATTTCGTCGTCTAGTTGTCTTAATCGATTCATCTGAGTATTGTTTCGATCGAATCCCCACGAAGTCAGAACCTTCTTCCACCCCCAATTCGATTTGAGTAGGGTTTAGCTTCTCATCTATGCTCGGTTCGATTGAATTCGAACAAAAGACCAAGACTTTAGCTCGTAATTCATTTCACTCTGATCGAAAGTCTCAACCTTTACACCAATGGTGCCATTTGGTTTACTGAACAGTCTGCGAACCATATGGCCCTTCACACTGTTCACCAACGACATAAAGGAATCAAAGGAGATTGTTCGCAGACTCTCACTCCCGAGAGCACGAAAACTTCGTCTTCGCCATCAGAGTCCCTGAACACGACTCCACTATCTACATTCTCTCCGCTCAGAACTTATCTCAGAGATCCGCTAGTGATGCTGAGTGTCTCATAAGAGAACTCCGCCCTGATGCTGTTGTTGCTCAAGTGAACAAATCAGCTTTCGGAGAAGCTCAAGTTGAGGACACTGTGTTAGGAAGTGATTCGATTCCAACGTCTGCTTTTAGAGTTCTGAAGCAGTGTTTTGTGGATAAGGTTAACAAAGAGAAGTACGAGAGCGTTGCAGGGATCTTGGTTCTGAAGGAGATTTTTGGGACGAGTTTTAACGGACACGTGTTGGCTGCTAAAAGAGTGGCTAGAGAGGTTGGTTCTTCGTTTATGGTGCTTGAGTCTCCTTTTGTTAACATCGCTGCTATTGAAGGTTCCTATGAAGCAAGTGATACGGGAGGGAAGGTGCAGGGTTTAGCTAATAGTCTCGTACCACAAACCTCTGCTGTGTTGTCAGGTTCGAGGAGGTTTGTGATAACTAACGATGTTCAGACACAGATGCTGAAGCTGTTATCTTCGCATATCACTCAGCTTAGTCCATTAAGTTGTGTTGCTAATGGAGTTTCCAGTAGTTATGAGGTTCCACCGTTTGCTGAATCCATTTACTCTTTACTCGTTGATCTCCGTGACATTTTTAATGATCTGCCGTCGATCAGGAAGGCTCTAAGCAGTGCTAGAAAGATGTTGTCTGATGTAGATAGAGGGGAACCTATGGATACAGATGTTCTCTCTGAAGTTTACCTTTTCCAGATTGCGGTTGAAGGTCTAAGAATCGCTTTGAACAATGCTGGTCGGCTACCGATCAAGAACGGGACCGAAGCTCGGTTTTCAGAGCTCTCTTCTGAGGACAAATCTTATGCACTGATGGCTGATCTTCTTCGTAGCCAGGCTAAAAGGTTTAAGAACATAGTAGCGGTGGTTGATGCGAGCAATCTCGCGGGTCTTAGGAAGCACTGGAAGACTTGTGTTCCTCAAGAAGTCAAAGATCTGTCTGAGCATATGGTACAGGATTTTGATAACGACGAGAGTAGTAATGACTCGAAGTTGAAACGTCTGTTGTCTGATAAACCGGTTGTAGCGGTTGGTGCAGGGGCAACTGCTATCTGGGGTGCTTCATCACTGTCCAAGGCTATCTCTGCTTCTCCTTTCTTCAAGATCATAACTTTCAAAGTCCCAGCTTCACTGAACCTCTTCTTGACACATACCCACAAGGCAATGACATATGCATTTACCAAAGTGGCTTATCCCTCAAAAGTGATGGCCCCTGGCTTTGCTAGCTCTGGAGCCAAATCAACTTCTTTGGTGAAAGCTTCTTTATCAGCTGAGAAGATTAGAGCAGTGACACATAGTATTATAGCTTCAGCTGAGAAGACTAGCTTCTCCGCCATGAGAGCTGCATTCTATGAGATAATGCGGAAAAGACGAGCAAAGCCTATAGGTGCCTTGCCGTTGGCAACGTTTGGAGCCAGTCTTTCAACTTGTGCAGGACTGCTCCTCTATGGAGATGGGATAGAATGTGCAGCTGTGTCTCTTCCTTCAGCTCCTTCGATTGCGAAATTGGGTCGTGGGATTCAAAACTTGCATGAGGCATCTCTAGAAGTGAGAAGTAGAGAAAGCAACAGGATACAGAATGCAATCGAGGCCCTTAGGCAAAAGCTAAGAAGTTCAGACTTCAGTGAATAAGAGAGTTTTGACTTTCACCAAAATATTTTCTTTTAGCCACTGTATGTATATATTTACATGTTCACTCTTTTGTAGATGCATGTTTCTTGTTGGACTACACTGGTTTCGTTTGAACATATATAATCTCTTGATGGTGACAAAAAAAATAAATGTTGGTTTGCAATGTTTTTAAAATCTGATCGAAAACTGAATTGGATTATTATTTATGTTACGGTTTAATACGGTCCAACCGGACTGAATTTGGTTCACAAATTATATATATTAGTTACAAGATATAACTTAAAAATAAATACAGTTAATGTGGTAATTAAAATGTGAATATATATCAAATATAAAACATTTGAAATATTAAAAATTTTATTTATCTAGTTCATAGATTTATTTATAGCTTAATAGTTTTTATCTGGTTAAATAACTTTAAAATCTAATTATCTTTGGATTTAATAGTTTTTACCTGGTCTAGTCATCGAAGCGGTCTGGTTTTATAAACATTTTAGGAGAGATAGAATATCTTTGGATTTACAATCTTATGATTCTTTGCGTCATATAATTTTTCTTCATTAAATATTACTCAAATTTAAGCAAATTAATTTCATGCGGTAAATTTTGTTTATTTCATTCAAGAATATTTAAAACGAATAAAAATACTGATCTTTTTTTTTGTCAAGAACATACTGATCTTATTTTTCAAACAAATACCATACATTTGATTAGATGATTTCATCTTGGACATATGCTTATTTCTCCATAACCTATTTATATGAATAAAATACATTAAATCGTTATATATATTAATTAATCAAAATATTTGAAATTGGTGTACAAAGATTAATCATTACCGGGAGCATTAGCGGTAGCTGTAGTACCACAATGAACAAAAGATAGTAAAAATAAATGTGATTAAAGTCTTCACTGTGATAGCCATTTTTGATATTTATATTTTTGGATTGTGTTTAAGATATTCTCTTTAAATTTTTATGATTTTTCTCACACATTATGATAATATATAATAACACAAGCATACATTTAAAGAAGTATCTTGTTAGTCAAATATAAAAAAAAATTATCTTTCTTTTTATTTTCATAAAAATATTTAGTCAATAAAGACACAAAGAATCCTTTTATATATTAAAGGAGAAACATTTGTAAGTTTTAACATTGAATACATTGCTGAGATGTCAACACCACTACTCTTTTCATAGCTTGTATTAAAAAAAACTTAAGTTATTAATAATATTACAAGATTTTTCATAGTATACAATAAAGTGGACCACTTATTAATCAAATGTTACAAAAAAATCTAATTCATTTTTCATTAAATAAAAGCTTCACAATTACAATATAAATGTCAGTTAATGATATTAAATAGTAAAAAATTTGATTAAAAATGTGTATTCTATATCATTTTGCTTAATTCTATATGATTAAAATAAATTAAGTGATCATATAAATTATACTCACTCTGTCCCACTTTAATTGGTGTTTAAGGTTTTTGCACAAATATTAAGAAAATACAAGTTTTTATGCATTAGTATTAAATTCAACTAATTCAACCAATAAAAAAAAGATGTAGTATTTTGTAATTGGTCAAAAATTTTAAATAACAATAAATTCTATCTAGATTTGTGAGAACATCACTTAAAATGGGACAAAATAAAAACCCTAAAACACCACTTAAAGTGGGACAGAGGGAGTATAAATTAAATAATATCTTCACTGTCCAAGGCCATTTCTGCTTCTCTTTTCTTCAAGATTATAACTTTCAAAATCACAGCTTCACTGAACCTCTTCGTGACACATACCCACAAGGCAATGACATATGAATTTACCAAAGTGGCATATCCCTCAAAAGTGATGGCTCCTGGTTTTGCTAGCTCTGGAGTCAAATTAACGTCTTCGGTGAAAGCTTATTTATCAGCTGAGAAAATCAGAGCAGTAACACACAGTATTATAGCATCTGCTGAGAAGCAGTGGCGGAGCCAGCCACAGTATTTACAGGGGTCAATATAGCTAATTAGTTTGGAAAATCTTGGGTTTAAACTGATTTTTAGCAAATATTAGAGGGGTCAATAAGCCAATTTTACAACATTTTGTTAATTTTTCTTGCAAAAATACAACCAAAATTTTGTTTTCTAAAAAATCATAGGGGTCAGTTGACCCCCCTCTCTTCAATGTACCTCCGTCACTGCTGAGAAGACTAGCTTCTCTGCCATGAGAGCAGCATTCTATGCGATAATGCGGAAAAGACGAGCAAAACTAATCGGTGCCTTGCCATTGGCAACCTTCTATTGCAAAATTGGGTAGAGGTATTCAAAACTTTCATGAGGCGTCTCTTGAAGTGAGAAGTAGAGAAAGCAACAGGATACAGAACGCAATCGAGGCTCTTAGGCAAAAGCTGAAGAATTTCAGATTTCAATGAAGAACAGAGTTTTGACTTCCATTAAAATATTTTCTTTTAGCTATTCTAGGTATATATTTACATGTTCACTCTTTTGTAGATGCATGTTTCTTGTTGTACTACACTGGTTTCGTTTGAACATATATAGTCTCTTGAGGGGTGACAAAAAATAAATGTTGGTTTCATTAGGAAAGATTGAATATCTTTGTATTTACAATGTACTCAAAATCCTATGATTCTTTTTGTCATATCGTTTTAGTTTTCTTCATTTAAAATAAATATTACTCAAATGTAAGCAAAGTAATTTCAATCTGGTAAATATTGTTTATTTTATTGTAGATTTTCTGTTATAGATATTTAAAAACATACGATAAAGATGATTTCATCTTGGACACATACTTAAAAAACACAACAACATTCAGAATGGGCATTACAATGTCCCGACTTTTGTTTATCTCTCTTACAATAGTCGTTGCACATTGCTTCCCCATTGGGATATCGCCAATTACACGGTGACAAGAAGAGGAAGCAAAGCTCTGACTTAATTTCTCCATAACCTATTTATACGAATAAAAATAATTAAATCAATATGTATATTAATTAATCAAAATATTCAAAATTGAGGTACAAATATAAACCATTAGCAGGAGTAACAGCGCTAGCTATAGTACGACAATGAACAGAAGATCCGAGGAAAAGGATAGTAAAAACAAATGTGATTAGAGTCTTCATTGTAATAGCCATTTTTTATCTCTAAATTTTTGGATAGCGTTTCAGATATTCTCTTTAACTTTTTATGATTTTTCTTCACACATTCTCGGTTTCTCACTTTATATAAGAACACAAACATACATTTTAAGAAGTGTTTTGTTAGTCAAATAAAAAATAAATACTCTTTCCTTTTCTTTTCATGAATATATTTAGTCAACGGAAAATACAAAGAATCTTTTATATATTAACTGAGAATCATTTTTAAGTTGTAGCATTGATTACAATACTTATGTACCAACATTACAATTTTTTTCACAGTCAATATTAAAAATACTTAACTTATTTGAAATATTACAAAACTGTCATTATGTATAATAAAGTGGACCTTTTATTAATTAAATGTTCAAAAAAATATACTTTTTATTCTTTTAAATAAAAGCCATGGTGATAACAGTTAATGATATTAAATGTGACATCACTTAAAGTGATTTACAATAAATATTACATTTAATGCTATTAAATAATAAAGATCTGATAAAAATTTGTATATTTTTATCCTATTTTACTTTATATTATTAAAATAAATTAAAAACAATATTTATTATATAATTTAAAATTAGGTTTTTCTTATTTCTATTTGAATTTACAAATTATTAAAATTACCTAAAATATTAAAAATTCCATTTTAATTTTTATTATCAACAGTTTCAAACTTTTGTAATGAAAAATAAATAATCATAAAATATATAAATAGAAAATCTCATTTAATAGATATTAGACATTTCTCACCTTTAGTCCATAGATGTACAAAAAATCTAACTTTTATTAATATTTTATAAAATATTTCATTGAGCGCAGATTATTGCCTAATTATCTAATGTTTAGGTTTGAACTTTGAACAATTTTGTGATACCAATTTGGTAAACTCAAACAGTCCAAGAATTGACTAAAGAACTGCGAAGATATTATAATAGATAATAAAACTTTAATGTGAAGATTTAAACAGCTATATCGAACAACAAAAATTTACAAGAGACACTAGAGCATTTCCATTATGTTCTCATTAGAATGATCTCATACCACAAAACTATTATTGGATTAATAAGATCTTATCTAGATGTAGTATAAGATCTCAAATTTGAGGAAATTTCAATTTTACCAAAAATTTATAATATTTATCAAATTTATTCTTAAATGATAATCATTTTCATAAATATATTAAATTTGTGATGAAAAAACTAAAGTAACTCTTCTAAATCATTAGTAAATGTTTAAAAAATATTTATAAAATATTAAAACCCAATCCCTCCACCTAAATATTAAACCCTTAATAGATGTTCCGATAGATGAAGAAGCTCAGTTTTCAGTGCTCTCTTCTGAGGACAAATCATATGCACTTATGGCATTTCTTCTTCGTAGCCAGGCTAAAAGGTATAAGAACATAGGAGCAGTTGTAGATGTAAGTAACCATGCAGGTCTTGGGAAGCACTGGAAAACTTATGTTCCTCAAGAATGGTTAAAAATTTGTCTGAGCATATGGTACAAAATTTTGATAACAACGAGAGCAGTAATGACTCAAAGTTGAAACGTCTGTTATCTTATAAACCAGTAGCAGCGTTTGGTGCTTCATCACTGTCCAAGGCTATCTCTGCTTCTCTTTTCTTCAAGATCATAACTTTTAAACTCCCAGCTTCACTGAACTTCTTCTTGACACATACCCACAAGGCAATGACATATGCATTTACCAAAGTGGCTTATCCCTCAAAAGTGATGGCTCCTGGCTTTGCTAGCTCTGGAGCCAAATCAACTTCTTTGGTGAAAGCATCTTTATCAGCTGATAAGATCAGAGCAGTGACACATAGTATTATAGCTTCAGCTGAAAATACGAGCTTCTCTGCCATGAGAGCTGCATTCTATGCGATAATGCGGAAAAGACGAGCAAAACCAATCGGTGCCTTGCCATTGGTGGAGCCAGTCTTTCAACTTGTGCAGGAGATGGGATAGAATGTGCAGCCGTGTGTCTTCCTTCAGCTCCTTTGATTGCAAAATTGTATCGTGGGATTCAAAACCTGCATGAGGCGTCTCTAGAAGTTAGAAGTAGAGAAAGCAACAGGATACAGAGTGCAATCGAGGCTCTTAGATCATCTCCAATGAAACACTATTTTCTCCTCTATAATTCATTCTATTTTAGAGTAATTCTATTATAGAGTTGATTTTGCTCTAATGGTTAACTCTATAATAGAGTCTATAATAGAGTGGAAAATAGAGGGATGCAACCATTTTACTCTATATTTGGAATAAAATGTTTGCATCCCTCTATTTTCCATTCTATTATAGAGTCACTCTATTATAGAGTTAACCATTGGAGCAAACCAACTCTATAATATAATAGAGTTACTCTAAAATAGAGTGAATTATAGAGGAGAAAATAGTGCTCCATTGGAGATGCCCTCAGGCAAAAGCTGAAGAAGTTCAGACTTCAATGAAGAACAGAGTTTTGACTTTCATTAAAATATTTTCTTTTAGTTATTTTATGTATATATTTACATGTTCACTCTTTTGTAGATGGATGTTTCTGGTTGGACTACACTGGTTTCGTTTGAACATATATAGTCTCTTGAGGGGTGACGAAAAATAAATGTTGGTTAATTTCATTAGGAAAAATTGAATATCTTTGTATTTACAATGTACTCAAAATCTTTTGATTCTTTTTGTCATATCGTTTTAGTTTTCTTCATTTAAAATAAATATTACTCAAATGTAAGCAAAGTAATTTCAATCTGGTAAATATTGTTTATTTTATTCTAGATCTTCTGTTATAGATATTTAAAAACATATGATAAAGATGGTTTCATCTTGGACACATACTTAAAAAACACAACAACATTCATAATGAGCATTACAATGTCCCGACTTTGGTTTATCTCTCCTAGAATAGTCGTTGCACATTGCTTCCCCCATTGGGATATCGCCAATTACACGGTGACAAGAAGAGGAAGCAAAGCTCTGACTTAATTTCTCCATAACCTATTTATACGAATAAAAATAATTAAATCAATATGTATATTAATTAATCAAAATATTCAAAATTGAGGTACAAATATATACCATTAGCAGGAGTAACAGCGCTAGCTATAGTACGGCAATGAACAGAAGATCCGAGGAAAAGGATAGTAAAAACAAATGTGATTAGAGTCTTCCTTGTAATAGCCATTTTTGATCTCTAAATTTTTGGACCGTGTTTCAGATATTCTCTTTAACTTTTAATGATTTTTCTTCTCACATTCTCAGTTCTCACTATATATAAGAGAACAAACATACATTTTAAGAAGTACTAGGTGACTGCCCGCGAATTCGCGTGTATAAATATTGTATGAAAATATATAAAATGTATAGAATGTCGTAAAGTTTCCATAAATTTTATATAAAAATAACTGATGAATATTTGGAGATAAAAATATTTTTGGAATTAAATATATGTAATTATCACATTAACTTGTCCAACACATATTATGCATCTTCTTCAATCTCTTCTTATTTTTTATTTATTATTTCTTTCTTTTTGTTAAACCTTTTCTAATGTTTTCCTAATTTTTTACAAATTTTTTGCCAAATATTTATTTCTCAATCTAAATTGTAAGACAAATCAAATAATCAATGAACGAAAAATCCATCTTAGAATTTTTTTCAATCATAACATTACCTTTGTTCACTAGATTATTTGACTTAAATACAAAACATTTTCTTAATCAAATTTCTCGCATCTTCCATTAAATATAATCCTTCCAATCATCAAAATTTAGTTATTTATATAGCATATATGGACATTATAAGAGACTAATAATTATTATATATATGATTATATTTTATATGAATATGAAATCATTATATTGATTTCTATAAATTGTTTTCTATTTATTATTTTATGCAGTATATAAATATACAAATAACTAATCAAACATTATTACACTTTCTATAATTTTGAAAATTTGCTACCCTAAATTATTATTTGAAATATCATTTAAGTTTTTTTGGCAAGTGATATAATTAGTTTTATACTTATCTTTTATTTTAAATCTAATTTAAATAACTAAAAGTTATAAAAAGTTTCGTTCATTATATTAAGTATTTTATAAATATAAAAAAGAATTAGTCAAACGTTACTATTCTTTATATAATTTTAAAAATTAGTTAATATAAATTATTAATTGTAATAAAATTTAGATTACTAGGAAAATAATACTAATTGGTTCTAGATTTATCTTATTTTAAATCTGAAATAAAATAAATAAAATTAAAAATTATCGATCAAGCAAATTATAACATTTTTGTTAAGATTGCACAAATGATCAATATGTAAGGAAAATCCACTTAAGTTACTTCTCGTTTAATATATAGGAGGACTTCTATTTTTTATAAATATTTTATACACTCTTATAAATATTTTGAAATTAATGACTTATAAGAAATATATGGACATTATAAGATATTAATAATTATTATAATATTTTTATAAGAAAAAATGTTTTAGACAAGAATATAAAATAAAATCGATTTATATAAATTGTGTTCGATTAATTATTAAATGTAGTATATAAATATATAAAGAATTAATCAAACATTCAACTTTTTATAATTTTGAAAATTAGTTACCATAAATTATTATTTGTAATATCGTTTAGATTATTTGTTAAGTGATATTAGTTATTCTAAACTTATCTTTTATTTTAGATCTGGTTAATATATTGAAAATTGAAAATCTCTTAACCGATCAAATTATAACAATTTTACTTAAACTCTCTCTATGATTGACACATAAGCAAAAATCACTTAAGTGACTTCTTATTTAATATTTAGGAGGACTGTTTAGTCATATAAAAAATATTCTTTCCTTTTATTTTCATAAATATATTTAGTCAACAGAAAATACAAAGAATCTCTTATATATTAATTGTGAAACATCTATCTTATTAAAACTCAAGTACAAATTAAGTTTGTTTGAAAACATGAATAACAGTTTTTAAAAATGTGTTTGTTTGGAAACATGGATAATAGTATAAATGAAAACTG
This sequence comes from Brassica carinata, assembly GCA_016771965.1. Classification (NCBI taxonomy): domain Eukaryota; kingdom Viridiplantae; phylum Streptophyta; class Magnoliopsida; order Brassicales; family Brassicaceae; genus Brassica; species Brassica carinata. The sequence goes on from CM028692.1 coordinate 52,786,992, forward strand.
TTTGGAAACATGAATAGTAGTATAAGTGTTTCCTTTTATTTAAATATTTAGCAATTGCATTTACAATAAATTAAGTACTTGATTTTTGTATTTTTTATTTACATATTATACCAATGTATTTAAAATCAATTTAAATTGATTAATTACAATTCCAAAGTTTATCTAAATAAATTGATATTCATATATTGACCATTATTGTACGAATAATACTAAATAAAAAAATTATATTTTACTTAGTTTAGCCAAACATATAGAAAGAGTTTTTTTATTAATTTATTTACAGAATCAGTTAGACATAGACATTCGGGTACCTGTTTAACTACTGATTGTTTCTTTCGAGTATATATCTTTTTGAGTTTTGAAACTAGGCAATGTTTGGATATTATAAATTCATGTATGAGTTTGGTTCAGATGTACAGAAAATTAAAACTTTTCAAATAACTAATTTATATGAAAAAGATTCGGATATATAAAACAAAAATAATCATATTACCCGGTTTGGTCCGGATCTTTTGAATACAATTAGTTATATGACTATATATCTAAAATATATAACACTAATTATGAAAAATAAATATCGATGTATAAGTATGTAAGAATCAATATCCGCGTGGGCTCGTGTATCAAAATCTAGTTTATTGTTATAGTTGAAACGTCTGTTATCTTATAAACCAGTAGTAGCGGTTGGTGCTTCATCACTGTCCAAGGCCATTTCTGCTTCTCTTTTCTTCGAGATTATAACTTTCAAAATCACAGCTTCACTGAACCTCTTCGTGACCAAACCCACAAGGCAATGACATATGCATTTACCAAAGTGGCGTATCCCTCAAAAGTGATGGCTCCTGGATTTGCTAGCTCTGGAGCCAAATCAACTTCTTTGGTGAAAGCATCTTTATCAGCTGAGAAGATCAGAGCAGTGACACATAGTATTATAGCTTCAGCTGAGAAGACTAGCTTCTCCGCCATGAGAGCTGCACTCTATGAGATAATGCGGAAAATACAAGCAAAATCTATCGGTGCCTTACCATTGGCAACGTTTTGAGCAGTCTTTCAACTTGTGCAGGATTGCTTCTCAATGGAGATGGGATAGAATGTGCAGCTGTGACTCTTCCTTCAGCTCCTTCGATTGCAAAATTGGGTAGAGGTATTCAAAACTTGCATGAGGCGTCTCTAGAAGTGAGAAGTAGAGAAAGCAACAGGATACAGAACTAATCGAGGCTCTTAGGCAAAAGCTGAAGAAGTTCAGACTTCAATGAAAAACAGAGTTTTGACTTTCATTAAAATATTTTCTTTTAGATATTCTCTGTATATATTTACATGTTCACTCTTTTGTAGATGGATGTTTCTTGTTGGACTACACAGGTTTCATTTGAACATATTATAGGGTGTGACTGGTAACCATCATTAGGAACAATAGGAATGGATAGGAAAAGAATGATTAGGAATAAAATTTAAGAAATGATGAGGAATAATGATTCCTTATCAAAATTTATAAGGAACATATTTATTCTATAATTCTCTACAAATTAGGGAATGAAAAGGAATGAAAAGGCAAAACTATTCCTTATGAATGGTAATTTTTTTAAGAAATATCAAGGAATACAGTGTTACCCTTCATTCCCTTGGTTACCAGTCACACGTCTCTTGAGGGGTGACGAAAAATAGATGTTGGTTTCCTTAGGAAAGATTGAATATCTTTGTATTTTCAATGTACTCAAAATCTTATGATTCTTTTTGTCATATCGTTTTAGTTTTCTTCATTTAAAATAGATATTACTCAAATGTAAGCAAAGTAATTTCAATCTGGTAAATATTGTTTATTTTATTCTAGATCTTCTGTTATAGATATTTAAAAACATATGATCAAGATGATTTCATCTTGGACACATACTTAGAAAACACAACAACATTCAGAATGAGCATTACAATGTCCCGACTTGCGTTTATCTCTCCTACAATAGTCATTGCACATTGCTTCCCCATTGGGATATCGCCAATTACACGGTGACAAGAAGAGGAAGCAAAGCTCTGACTTAATTTCTCCATAACCTATATATAAGAATAAAAATAATTAAATCAATATGTATATTAATTAATCAAAATATTCAAAATTGAGGTACAAATATAAACCATTAGCAGGAGTAACAGCGCTAGTTATAGTATGGCAATGAACAGAAGATCCGAGGAAAAGGATAGTAAAAACAAATGTGATTAGAGTTTTCATTGTAATAGCCATTTTTTATCACTAAATTTTTGGATCGTGTTTCAGATATTCTCTTTAACTTTTATGATTTTTCTTCACACATTCTCGGTTTCTCACTTTATATAAGAACACAAACATACATTTTAAGAAGTACTTTTAGTCAAATAAAAATATTCTTTCCTTTTATTTTCATAAATATATTTAGTCAACAGAAAATTCAAAGAATCTCTTATATATTAATTGTGAATCATCTTTTGAATTGTAACATTGATTACAATGTTATGTGTCAACATTACAATTCCTCTCAATATGATATTTTTAACCGTCATAATATTTTATAAGAAAAAATGTTTTAGACAAGAATATAAAATAATTCATCTATTTCTATAAATTGTGTTCTATTAATTATTTAATGTAGTATATAAATATATAAAGAATTAATCAAACATTCCACTTTTTATAATTTTGAAAATTAGTTACCATAAATTATTATTTGTAATATCGTTTAGATTATTTGGTAAGTGATATTAGTTATTCTAAACTTATCTTTTATTTTAGATCTGGTTAATATAATTGAAAATCTCTTAACCAATCAAATTATAACAATTTTACTTAAACTCTCTCTATGATTGACACATAAGCAAAAATCACTTAGGTGACTTCTTATTTAATATATACAAGGATTTCTTAGTCATATAAAAAATATTCTTTCCTTTTATTTTCATAAATATATTTAGTCAACAGAAAATACAAAGAATCTCTTATATATATATATTAACTATGAATCATCTATCTTATTAAAACTCAAGTACAAATTATGTTTGTTTGAAAACATGAATAACAGTTTTATAAAATGTGTTTGTTTGGAAACATGGATAACAGTATAAATGAAAATTTTTGGAAACATGAATAGTAGTATAAGTGTTTCCTTTTATTTTCATAAATATATTTAGTCAACGGAAAATACAAAGAATCTCTTATATATTAATTGTGAATCATCTTTTGAATTGTAACATTGATTACAATACTTATGTACCAACATTACAATTTTTTTCACAGTCAATATTAAAATACTTAACTTATTTGAAATATTACAAAACTGTCATTATGTATAATAAAGTGGACCTTTTATTAATTAAATGTTCAAAAAATATACTTTTATTCTTTTAAATAAAAGCCATGGTGATAACAGTTAATGATATTAAATGTGACATCACTTAAAGTGATTTACAATAAATTAAGTACTTGATTTTTGTATTTTTATTTACAGATTATACCAATGTATTTAAAATCAATTTAAATTGATTAATTACAATTCCAAAGTTTATCTAAATAAATTGATATTCATATATTGACCATTATTGTACGAATAATACTAAATAAAAAAAATTATATTTTACTTAGTTTAGCCAAACATATAGAAAGAGTTTTTCTATTAATTTATTTAGAATCAGTTACACATAGACATTCGGTACCCATTTAACTACTGATTGTTTCTTTCAGTATATATCTTTTGAGTTTTGAAACTAGGCAATGTTTGGACATTATAAATTTATGTATGAGTTTGGTTCAGATGTATAGAAAACTAAAAATATTCAAATAACTAATTTATATGAAAAAGATTAGGATATTTAAACCAAAAATAATCATATTACCCGGTTTGATCCGGATCTTTTGAATACAATTAGTTATATGACTATACATTTGAAATATATAACACTAATCATAAAAACAAATATCGATATATAAATATGTAAGAATCAATATCCGCGTGGGCGCGTGTATCAAAATCTAGTTTATTGTTATAGTTGAAATGTCTGTTATCTTATAAACCAGTAGTAGCCGTTGGTGCTTCATCACTGTCCAAGGCCATTTCTGCTTCTCTTTCTTCAAGATTATAACTTTCAAAATCACAGCTTCACTGAACCTCTTCGTGACACATACCCACAAGGCAATGACATATGCATTTACCAAAGTGGCGTATCCTCAAAAGTGATGGCTCCTGGCTTTGCTAGCTCTGGAGCCAAATCAACTTCTTTGGTGAAAGCATCTTTATCAGCTGATAAGATCAGAGCAGTGACACATAGTATTATAGCTTCAGCTGAGAAGACGAGCTTCTCTGCCATGAGAGCTGCATTCTATGAGATAATGTGGAAAAGACGAGCAAAAGCTATCGGGCCTTGCCATTGGCAACGTTTGGAGCCAGTCTTTCAACTTGTGCAGGACTGCTCCTCTATGGAGATGGGATAGAATGTGCAGCTGTGTCTCTTCCTTCAGCTCCTTTGATTGCAAAATTGTATCGTGGGATTCAAAACTTGCATGAGGCATCTCTAGAAGTGAGAAGTAGAGAAAGCAACAGGATACAGAACGCAACCGAGGCTCATAGGCAAAAGCTGAAGAAGTTCAGACTTCAATGAAGAACAGAGTTTTGACTTTCATTAAAATATTTTCTTTTAGCTATTCTATGTATATATTTACATGTTCACTCTTTTGTAGATGCATGTTTCTTGTTGGACTACACTGGTTTCGTTTGAACATATATAGTCTCTTGAAGGGTGACGAAAAATAAATGTTGGTTAATTTCATTAGGAAAAATTGAATATCTTTGTATTTACAATGTACTCAAAATCTTTTGATTCTTTTGTCATATCGTTTTAGTTTTCTTCATTTAAAATAAATATTACTCAAATGTAAGCAAAGTAATTTCAATCTGGTAAATATTGTTTATTTTATTCTAGATCTTCTGTTATAGATATTTAAAACATATGATAAAGATGGTTTCATCTTGGACACATACTTAAAAACACAACAACATTCATAATGAGCATTACAATGTCCGACTTTGGTTTATCTCTCCTAGAATAGTCGTTGCACATTGCTTCCCCCATTGGGATATCGCCAATTACACGGTGACAAGAAGAGGAAGCAAAGCTCTGACTTAATTTCTCCATAACCTATATATATGAATAAAAATAATTAAATCAATATGTATATTAATTAATCAAAATATTCAAAATTGAGGTACAAATATATACCATTAGCAGGAGTAACAGCTAGTTATAGTATGGCAATGAACAGAAGATCCGAGGAAAAGGATAGTAAAACAAATGTGATTAGAGTTTTCATTGTAATAGCCATTTTTGATCTCTAAATTTTTGGACCGTGTTTCAGATATTCTCTTTAACTTTTAATGATTTTTCTTCTCACATTCTCAGTTCTCACTATATATAAGAGAACAAAGATACATTTTAAGAAGTACTAGGTGACTGCCAGCGAATTGGCGTGTATAAATATTGTATGAAAATATATAAAATGTATAGAATGTCGTAAAGTTTCCATAAATTTTATATAAAAATAACTGATGAATATTTGGAGATAAAAATATTTTTGGAATTAAATATATGTAATTATCACATTAACTTGTCCAACACATATTATGCATCTTCTTCAATCTCTTCTTATTTTTTATTTATTATTTTATGCAGTATATAAATATACAAATAACTAATCAAACATTATTACACTTTCTATAATTTTGAAAATTTGCTACCCTAAATTATTATTTGAAATATCATTTAAGTTTTTGGCAAGTGATATAATTAGTTTTATACTTATCTTTTATTTTAAATCTAATTTAAATAACTAAAAGTTATAAAAGTTTCGTTCATTATATTAAGTATTTTATAAAATATTTTGAAATTAATGACTTATAAGAAATATATGGACATTATAAGAGACTAATAATTATTATATATATGATTATATTTTATATGAATATGAAATCATTATATTGATTTCTATAAATTGTTTTCTATTTATTATTTTATGCAGTATATAAATATACAAATAACTAATCAAACATTATTACACTTTCTATAATTTTGAAAATTTGCTACCCTAAATTATTATTTGAAATATCATTTAAGTTTTTGGCAAGTGATATAATTAGTTTTATACTTATCTTTTATTTTAAATCTAATTTAAATAACTAAAAGTTATAAAAGTTTCGTTCATTATATTAAGTATTTTATAAATATAAAAAGAATTAGTCAAACGTTCAACTTTTATAATTTTGAAAATTAGTTACCATAAATTATTATTTGTAATATCGTTTAGATTATTTGTTAAGTGATATTAGTTATTCTAAACTTATCTTTTATTTTAGATCTGGTTAATATATTGAAAATTGAAAATCTCTTAACCGATCAAATTATAACAATTTTACTTAAACTCTCTATGATTGACACATAAGCAAAAATCACTTAAGTGACTTCTTATTTAATATTTAGGAGGACTGTTTAGTCATATAAAAATATTCTTTCCTTTTATTTTCATAAATATATTTAGTCAACAGAAAATACAAAGAATCTCTTATATATTAATTGTGAAACATCTATCTTATTAAAACTCAAGTACAAATTAAGTTTGTTTGAAAACATGAATAACAGTTTTAAAAATGTGTTTGTTTGGAAACATGGATAATAGTATAAATGAAAACTGTTTGGAAACATGAATAGTAGTATAAGTGTTTCCTTTTATTTTAATATTTAGCAATTGCATTTACAATAAATTAAGTACTTGATTTTTGTATTTTTATTTACATATTATACCAATGTATTTAAAATCAATTTAAATTGATTAATTACAATTCAAAGTTTATCTAAATAAATTGATATTCATATATTGACCATTATTGTACGAATAATACTAAATAAAAAATTATATTTTACTTAGTTTAGCCAAACATATAGAAAGAGTTTTTTATTAATTTATTTACAGAATCAGTTAGACATAGACATTCGGGTACCTGTTTAACTACTGATTGTTTCTTTCAGTATATATCTTTTGAGTTTTGAAACTAGGCAATGTTTGGATATTATAAATTCATGTATGAGTTTGGTTCAGATGTACAGAAAATTAAAACTTTTCAAATAACTAATTTATATGAAAAGATTCGATATATAAAACAAAAATAATCATATTACCGGTTTGGTCGGATCTTTTGAATACAATTAGTTATATGACTATATATCTAAAATATATAACACTAATTATGAAAAATAAATATCGATGTATAAGTATGTAAGAATCAATATCCGCGTGGGCGCGTGTATCAAAATCTAGTTTATTGTTATAGTTGAAACGTCTGTTATCTTATAAACCAGTAGTAGCGGTTGGTGCTTCATCACTGTCCAAGGCCATTTCTGCTTCTCTTTTTCAAGATCATAACTTTCAAAGTCATAGCTTCACTGAACCTCTTCGTGACACATACCCACAAGGCAATGACATATGCATTTACCAAAGTGGCGTATCCCTCAAAAGTGATGGCTCCTGGATTTGCTAGCTCTGGAGCCAAATCAACTTCTTTGGTGAAAGCATCTTTATCAGCTGAGAAGATCAGAGCAGTGACACATAGTATTATAGCTTCAGCTGAGAAGACTAGCTTCTCCGCCATGAGAGCTGCACTCTATGAGATAATGCGGAAAATACAAGCAAAATCTATCGGTGCCTTACCATTGGCAACGTTTTGAGCAGTCTTTCAACTTGTGCAGGATTGCTTCTCAATGGAGATGGGATAGAATGTGCAGCTGTGACTCTTCCTTCAGCTCCTTCGATTGCAAAATTGGGTCGACGTATTCAAAACTTGCATGAGGCGTCTCTAGAAGTGAGAAGTAGAGAAAGCAACAGGATACAGAACGCAGCCGAGGCGTATAGGCAAAAGCTGAAGAAGTTCAGACTTCAATGAAAAACAGAGTTTTGACTTTCATTAAAATATTTTCTTTTAGATATTCTCTGTATATATTTACATGTTCACTCTTTTGTAGATGGATGTTTCTTGTTGGACTACACAGGTTTCATTTGAACATATTATAGGGTGTGACTGGTAACCATCGTAGGAACAATAGGAATGGATAGGAAAAGAATGATTAGGAATAAAATTTAAGAAATGATGAGGAATAATGATTCCTTATCAAAATTTATAAGGAACATATTTATTCTATAATTCTCTACAAATTAGGGAATGAAAAGGAATGAAAAGGCAAAACTATTCCTTATGAATGGTAATTTTTTTAAGAAATATCAAGGAATACAGTGTTACCCTTCATTCCCTTGGTTACCAGTCACACGTCTCTTGAGGGGTGACGAAAAATAGATGTTGGTTTCCTTAGGAAAGATTGAATATCTTTGTATTTTCAATGTACTCAAAATCTTATGATTCTTTTTGTCATATCGTTTTAGTTTTCTTCATTTAAAATAGATATTACTCAAATGTAAGCAAAGTAATTTCAATCTGGTAAATATTGTTTATTTTATTCTAGATCTTCTGTTATAGATATTTAAAAACATATGATCAAGATGATTTCATCTTGGACACATACTTAGAAAACACAACAACATTCAGAATGAGCATTACAATGTCCCGACTTGCGTTTATCTCTCCTACAATAGTCATTGCACATTGCTTCCCCATTGGGATATCGCCAATTACACGGTGACAAGAAGAGGAAGCAAAGCTCTGACTTAATTTCTCCATAACCTATATATAAGAATAAAAATAATTAAATCAATATGTATATTAATTAATCAAAATATTCAAAATTGAGGTACAAATATAAACCATTAGCAGGAGTAACAGCGCTAGTTATAGTATGGCAATGAACAGAAGATCCGAGGAAAAGGATAGTAAAAACAAATGTGATTAGAGTTTTCATTGTAATAGCCATTTTTTATCACTAAATTTTTGGATCGTGTTTCAGATATTCTCTTTAACTTTTTATGATTTTTCTTTACGCATTCTCAGTTTCTCACTATATATAAGAGAACAAAGATACATTTTAAGAAGTACTTTTAGTCAAATAAAAAATATTCTTTCCTTTTATTTTTCATAAATATATTTAGTCAACAGAAAATTCAAAGAATCTCTTATATATTAATTGTGAATCATCTTTTGAATTGTAACATTGATTACAATGTTATGTGTCAACATTACAATTCCTCTCAATATGATATTTTTAACCGTCATAATATTTTATAAGAAAAAATGTTTTAGACAAGAATATAAAATAATTCATCTATTTCTATAAATTGTGTTCTATTAATTATTTAATGTAGTATATAAATATATAAAGAATTAATCAAACATTCCACTTTTTATAATTTTGAAAATTAGTTACCATAAATTATTATTTGTAATATCGTTTAGATTATTTGGTAAGTGATATTAGTTATTCTAAACTTATCTTTTATTTTAGATCTGGTTAATATAATTGAAAATCTCTTAACCAATCAAATTATAACAATTTTACTTAAACTCTCTCTATGATTGACACATAAGCAAAAATCACTTAGGTGACTTCTTATTTAATATATACAAGGATTTCTTAGTCATATAAAAAATATTCTTTCCTTTTATTTTCATAAATATATTTAGTCAACAGAAAATACAAAGAATCTCTTATATATATATATTAACTATGAATCATCTATCTTATTAAAACTCAAGTACAAATTATGTTTGTTTGAAAACATGAATAACAGTTTTATAAAATGTGTTTGTTTGGAAACATGGATAACAGTATAAATGAAAATTTTTTGGAAACATGAATAGTAGTATAAGTGTTTCCTTTTATTTACATATTTAGCAATTGCATTTACAATAAATTAAGTACTTGATTTTTGTATTTTTTATTTACAGATTATACCAATGTATTTAAAATCAATTTAAATTGATTAATTACAATTCCAAAGTTTATCTAAATAAATTGATATTCATATATTGACCATTATTGTACGAATAATACTAAATAAAAAAAATTATATTTTACTTAGTTTAGCCAAACATATAGAAAGAGTTTTTCTATTAATTTATTTACAGAATCAGTTACACATAGACATTCGGGTACCCATTTAACTACTGATTGTTTCTTTCGAGTATATATCTTTTTGAGTTTTGAAACTAGGCAATGTTTGGACATTATAAATTTATGTATGAGTTTGGTTCAGATGTATAGAAAACTAAAAATATTCAAATAACTAATTTATATGAAAAAGATTAGGATATTTAAACCAAAAATAATCATATTACCCGGTTTGATCCGGATCTTTTGAATACAATTAGTTATATGACTATACATTTGAAATATATAACACTAATCATAAAAAACAAATATCGATATATAAATATGTAAGAATCAATATCCGCGTGGGCGCGTGTATCAAAATCTAGTTTATTGTTATAGTTGAAATGTCTGTTATCTTATAAACCAGTAGTAGCCGTTGGTGCTTCATCACTGTCCAAGGCCATTTCTGCTTCTCTTTTCTTCAAGATTATAACTTTCAAAATCACAGCTTCACTGAACCTCTTCGTGACACATACCCACAAGGCCATGACATATGCATTTACCAAAGTGGCGTATCCCTCAAAAGTGATGGCTCCTGGCTTTGCTAGCTCTGGAGCCAAATCAACTTCTTTGGTGAAAGCATCTTTATCCGCAGAGAAGATCAGAGCAGTAACACATAGTATTATAGCTTCAGCTGAGAAGACGAGCTTCTCTGCCATGAGGGCTGCATTCTATGAGATAATGTGGAAAAGACGAGCAAAAGCTATCGGGCCTTGCCATTGGCAACGTTTGGAGCCAGTCTTTCAACTCGTGCGGGACTGCTTCTCTATGGAGATGGGATAGAATGTGCAGCTGTGTCTCTTCGTTCAGCTCCTTCGATTGCGAAATTGGGTCGAGGTATTCAAAACTTGCATGAGGCATCTCTAGAAGTGAGAAGTAGAGAAAGCAACAGGATACAGAACGCAACCGAGGCTCATAGGCAAAAGCTGAAGAAGTTCAGACTTCAATGAAAAACAGAGTTTTGACTTTCATTAAAATATTTTCTTTTAGCTATTCTATGTATATATTTACATGTTCACTCTTTTATAGATGCATGTTTCTTGTTGGACTACACTGGTTTCGTTTGAACATATATAGTCTCTTGAAGGGTGACGAAAAATAAATGTTGGTTTCCTTAGGAAAGATTGAATATCTGTGTATTTACAATGTACTCAAAATCTTATGATTCTTTTTGTCATATCATTTTACTCATTCTTCATTTAAAATAGCTATTACTCAAATGTACGCAAAGTAATTTCAATCTGGTAAATGTTGTTTATTTTATTCTAGATCTTCTGTTATAGATATTAACATGTGATAAAGATGATTTCATCTTTGACACATACTTAGAAAACACAACAACATTCAGAATGAGCATTACAGTGTCCCGACTTGCGTTTATCTCTCCTACAATAGTCGTTGCACATTGCTTCCCCATTAGGATATCGCCAATTACACGGTGACAAGAAGAGGAAGCAAAGCTCTGACTTAATTTCTCCATAACCTATATATATGAATAAAAATAATTAAATCAATATGTATATTAATTAATCAAAATATTTAAAATTGAGGTACAAATATAAACCATTAGCAGGAGTAACAGCGCTAGTTATAGTATGGCAATGAACAGAAGATCCGAGAAAAAGGATAGTAAAAACAAATGTGATTAGAGTTTTCATTGTAATAGTCATTTTTGATTTCTAAATTTTTGGATCGTGTTTCAGATATTCTCTTTAACTTTTTATGATTTTTCTTTATGCATTCTCAGTTTCTCACTATATATATAAGAGAACAAAGATACATTTTAAGAAGTAGTTTTAGTCAAATAAAAAATATTCTTTCCTTTTATTTTCATAAATATATTTATTCAACAGAAAATACAAAGAATCTTTATATATTAATTGTGAATCATCTTTTAAGTTGTAACATTGATTACAATGTTATGTGTCAACATTACAATTCCTCTCAATATGATATTTTTAACAGTCATAATATATCTAATAAAATGGAACATACATCAATCATCTCTTATATATTAATTGAGAATCATTTTTAAATTGTAACATTGATGTTCTTAATTGTCATGATATATATAATAAAGCGGACCACCCATTATCGAATGTTAAAAAAAACATCTACTTCATCTTTTCTTGAATAAAAGTCACATAATTATCTAATGTAAATTTCAATAAATAGAATTAATGATATTAAATAATAAAGATTTGATAACAGTTTGTATATCTTCCATCAATTTTTTAATTTATATTATTAACCAAATTAAACAAGTACATTAGTTATATAATAAAAATTAGTTTTTGTATATGTATATTTGAATTTTAACGATTATAAATTACTAAAATATTAAAATTTCCACACTAGAATTATTGTGATCAATAGTTAAAAAATGTTATAAAAAGATACAAATAATCATATAATTATACGAGTAGAAAATCTAATGTAATATATATTAGATATTTATTACATTGAGTCCATCATTTTTATTTGCAACTGATTTTTGATTAATTAATATACATATTCATTTAATTATTTTTATTCGTATATATAGGTTATGGAGAAATTAAGTCAGAGCTTTGCTTCCTCTTCTTGTCACCGTGTAATTGGCTTGAGTCCATCACTATACGAAAAAGATCTAATATTTTATAAATATTACCTAATGTTCAGGTTTGAACTTTGAACAATGGTGTGATACCAATTAGGTAAGCATAAGCAATTCAAGAATTGACTAAAGAACTGTGAAAAAATATCATAATAAATAATTAAATTTTGATGTGAAAAAACTTAGACGGTTAGACCGAACAACAAACAATTACAAGCGACACTAGAGCTTTTCCATTGTATTCTCATTAGAATAATTTCATACCCAGAAAACTCTAAGTGCATTAATAAGATCTTATCTAGGTGTAATAAAGTGCATTAACAAAGAAATCTTTCAAAAAAAATATAAAAATAAAGTGCATTAACAAGATCTCAAGTATAGCTATGTAGTCATGCCTTACTTTTATATCAATGTAATTGTTATTGAAAAGTACATGAAATCTTTGTTTTTTGATAAATCCTTTATGAAACTAACAAATAGATGTTTATGTTTTTGTTTCGGTTTGTTGTAACAAAATACAAGGTACTCAGTATCCATTTTGTAAGCTACGTAGACAAGCTTTCACAATAAAACAGTGAAATTCTAATATGAGTGAGGACATAGACTGAACATCGAAATGGCAAACCCCAATACATGAATTAGATAGTGTAATCATACTATTAATTTGCATCCTTGTTTTTTCAATGATTTTCATTTATAGTATTGAAATATAACACATTTTACTAAATGTAATGCGTATAGCACATGAAAGCATTTGGACTCACTTCTTATATCTTATTTAATTTATATTTTCATATTACTATCTTGTGTTTTGATTTAATTTTAATTTTCTTCATTTAAAAGATATTAGTACTAAAACTAAAAAATCTGATAAAGTTTATTACTTTCATTAAAAGGATTATTAATACTTTTTTGAACAAATATCAGTACATTGAATATTGAATAGATGACTTCATCGTTGACGCATACTTATCTTTCACAACAACATTTGCATTTAGCACACAATCAAAAATATTAACCCCACTTCCTACAAAACTCAGCACAATCCACAATCCATGCATCTTCACACAACTCTGAGAGGGTGAAGCATATTAGCCGCTTTATTCCAGAACCTATTTATATGAATAAAAACATTAAATCAATATATATATATATATATATATATTAATTTTTGGAAAAATGTTACTATCGTTAAAAAGTGGGATATGAAAATATTCTAAAATATCGGTAGTATCAGCGGTAGCTGTAGTATAAGAACAGATATGGTAGCCAGGCTAAAAGGTAGCTCGGTTTTCAAAGCTCTCTTCCGAGGACAAATCTTATGCACTTATGGCCGATCTTCTTTGTGGCCAGGCTAAAAGGTTTAAGAACATAGTAGTGGTAGTAGATGCAAGCAACCTGGCAGGTCTTAGGAACCACTAGAAGACTTGTGTTCCTCAAGAAGTCAAAGATCTGTCAGAGCATATGGTACCGGATTTTGATAGCGACGAGAGTAGTAATTGACTCTAAGTTGAAACTGGTTGTAGAGGTTGGTGCAGGAGCGACTACGATCTGGGGTGCTTCATCACTGTCCAAGGCCATCTCTGCTTCTCTTTTTTTCAAGATCATAACTTTCAAAGTCATAGCTTCACTGAACCTCTTCGTGACACATACCCACAAGGCAATGACAAATGCAATTACCAAAGTGGCGTATCCCTCAAAAGTGATGGCTCCTGGCTTTGCTAGCTCTGGAGCCAAATCAACGTCTTTGGTGAAAGCATCTTTATCAGCTGAGAAGATCAGAGCAGTGACACATAGTATTATAGCTTCAGCTGAGAAGACTAGCTTCTCCGCCATGAGAGCTGCATTCTATGAGATAATGCGGAAAAGACGAGCAAAACCAATCGGTGCCTTGCCATTGGCAACGTTTGGAGCCAGTCTTTCAACTCGTGCGGGACTGCTTCTCTATGGAGATGGGATAGAATGTGCAGCTGTGTCTCTTCCTTCAGCTCCTTCGATTGCGAAATTGGGTCGAGGTATTCAAAACTTGCATGAGGCATCTCTAGAAGTGAGAAGTAGAGAAAGCAACAGGATAAAGAATGCAATCGAGGCCCTTAGGCAAAAGCTGAAGAAGTTCAGACTTCAATGAAGAAGAGAGTTTTGACTTTCACCAAAATATTTTCTTTTAGCCACTGTATGTATATATTTACATGTTCTCTCTTTTGTAGATGCATGTTTCTTGTTGGACTTACACTGGTTTGGTTTGAACATATTTAATCTCTTGATGGTGACAAAAAAAATAAATGTTGGTTTGCAATGTTTTTAAAATCTGATCGAAAACTGAATTGGATTATTATTTATGTTACGGTTTAATACGGTCCAACCGGAATGAATTTGGTTCACAAATTATATATATTAGTTACAAGATATAATATAAAAATAAATACAGTTAATGTGGTAATTAAAATGTGAATATATATCAAATATAAAACATTTGAAATATTAAAAATTTTATCTATCTAGTTCAAAGATTTATTTATAGCTTAATAGTTTTTATCTGGTTAAATAACTTTAAAATCTAATTATCTTTGGATTTAATAGTTTTTACCTGGTCTAATCATCGAAGCGGTCTGGTTTTATAAACATTTTAGGAGAGATAGAATATCTTTGGATTTACAATCTTATGATTCTTTGCGTCATATAATTTTTCTTCATTAAATATTACTCAAATTTAAGCAAATTAATTTCATGCGGTAAATTTTGTTTATTTCATTCAAGAATATTTAAAACGAATAAAAATACTGATCTTTTTTTTTGTCAAGAACATACTGATCTTATTTTTCAAACAAATACCATACATTTGATTAGATGATTTCATCTTGGACATATGCTTATTTCTCCGTAACCTATTTATATGAATAAAATACATTAAATCGTTATATATATTAATTAATCAAAATATTTGAAATTGGTGTACAAAGATTAATCATTACCGGGAGCATTAGTGGTAGCTGTAGTACCACAATGAACAAAAGATAGTAAAAATAAATGTGATTAAAGTCTTCACTGTGATAGCCATTTTTGATATTTATATTTTTGGATTGTGTTTAAGATATTCTCTTTAAATTTTTATGATTTTTCTCACACATTATGATAATATATAATAACACAAACATAAATTTAAAGAAGTATCTTGTTAGTCAAATATAAAAAAAAAATTATCTTTCTTTTTATTTTCATAAAAATATTTAGTCAATAAAGACACAAAGAATCCTTTTATATATTAAAGGAGAAACATTTTTAAGTTTTAACATTGAATACATTGTTGAGGTGTCAACACCACTACTCTTTTCATAGCTTGTATTAAAAAAAACTTAAGTTATTAGAAATATTACAAGATTTTTCATAGTATACAATAAAGTGGACCACTTATTAATCAAATGTTACAAAAAAAAATCTAATTCATTTTTCATTAAATAAAAGCTTCACAATTACAATATAAATGTCAGTTAATGATATTAAATAGTAAAAATTTGATTAAAAATGTGTATTCTATATCATTTTGCTTAATTCTATATGATTAAAATAAATTAAGTGATCATATAAATTATATAAATTAAATAATATCTTCACTGTCCAAGGCCATTTCTGCTTCTCTTTTCTTCAAGATTATAACTTTCAAAATCACAGCTTCACTGAACCTCTTCGTGACACATACCCACAAGGCAATGACATATGAATTTACCAAAGTGGCATATCCCTCAAAAGTGATGGCTCCTGGTTTTGCTAGCTCTGGAGTCAAATTAACGTCTTCGGTGAAAGCTTATTTATCAGCTGAGAAAATCAGAGCAGTAACACACAGTATTATAGCATCTGCTGAGAAGCAGTGGCGGAGCCAGCCACAGTATTTACAGGGGTCAATATAGCTAATTAGTTTGGAAAATCTTGGGTTTAAAATGATTTTTAGCAAATATTAGAGGGGTCAATAAGCCAATTTTACAACATTTTGTTAATTTTTCTTGCAAAAATACAACCAAAATTTTGTTTTCTAAAAAATCATAGGGGTCAGTTGACCCCCTCTCTTCAATGTACATCCGTCACTGCTGAGAAGACTAGCTTCTCTGCCATGAGAGCAGTATTCTATGCGATAATGCGGAAAAGACGAGCAAAACCAATCGGTGCCTTGCCATTGGCAACCTTCTATTGCAAAATTGGGTAGAGGTATTCAAAACTTTCATGAGGCGTCTCTTGAAGTGAGAAGTAGAGAAAGCAACAGGATACAGAACGCAATCGAGGCTCTTCGGCAAAAGCTGAAGAATTTCAGATTTTAATGAAGAACATAGTTTTGACTTCCATTAAAATATTTTCTTTTAGCTATTCTAGGTATATATTTACATGTTCACTCTTTTGTAGATGCATGTACACTTGTTTCGTTTGAACATATATAGTCTCTAGAGGGGTGACGAAAAATAAATGTTGGTTTCATTAGGAAAGATTGAATATCTTTGTATTTACAATGTACTCAAAATCCTATGATTCTTTTTGTCATATCGTTTTAGTTTTCTTCATTTAAAATAAATATTACTCAAATGTAAGCAAAATAATTTCAATCTGGTAAATATTGTTTATATTATTCTAGATCTTCTGTTATAGATATTTAAAAACATATGATAAAGATGATTTCATCTTGGACACATACTTAAAAAACACAACAACATTCAGAATGAGCATTACAATGTCCCGACTTTCGTTTATCTCTCTTACAATAGTCGTTGCACATTGCTTCCCCATTGGGATATCGCCAATTACACGGTGACAAGAAGAGGAAGCAAAGCTCTGACTTAATTTCTCCATAACCTATATATATAAGAATAAAAATAATTAAATCAATATGTATATTAATTAATCAAAATATTCAAAATTGAGGTACAAATATAAACCATTAGCAGGAGTAACAGCGCTAGTTATAGTATGGCAATGAACAGAAGATCCGAGGAAAAGGATTGTAAAAACAAATGTGATTAGAGTTTTCATTGTAATAGCCATTTTTTATCACTAAATTTTTGGATCGTGTTTCAGATATTCTCTTTAACTTTTTCTGATTTTTCTTTACGCATTCTCAGTTTCTCACTATATATAAGAGAACAAAGATACATTTTAAGAAGTACTTTTAGTCAAATAAAAAATATTCTTTCCTTTTATTTTTCATAAATATATTTAGTCAACAGAAAATTCAAAGAATCTCTTATATATTAATTGTGAATCATCTTTTGAATTGTAACATTGATTACAATGTTATGTGTCAACATTACAATTCCTCTCAATATAATATTTTTAACTGTCATAATATCTAATAAATTGGAACATACATTAATCATCTCTTATATATTAATTGAGAATCATTTTTTAAATTGTAACATTGATGTTCTTAATTAATTTGAAATTAATGACTTATAAGAAATATATGGACATTATAAGATATTAATAATTATTATCATATTTTTTATAAGAAAAAAATGTTTTAGACAAGAATATAAAATAATTCATCTATTTCTATAAATTGTGTTCTATTAATTATTTAATGTAGTATATAAATATATAAAGAATTAATCAAACATTCCACTTTTTATAATTTTGAAAATTAGTTACCATAAATTATTATTTGTAATATCGTTTAGATTATTTGGTAAGTGATATTAGTTATTCTAAACTTATCTTTTATTTTAGATTTGGTTAATATAATTGAAAATTGAAAATCTCTTAACCAATCAAATTATAACAATTTTACTTAAACTCTCTCTATGATTGACACATAAGCAAAAATCACTTAGGTGACTTTTTATTTAATATATACAAGGATTTCTTAGTCATATAAAAAATATTCTTTCCTTTTATTTTCATAAATATATTTAGTCAACAGAAAATACAAAGAATCTCTTATATATTAACTATGAATCATCTATCTTATTAAAACTCAAGTACAAATTATGTTTGTTTGAAAACATGAATAACAGTTTTATAAAATGTGTTTGTTTGGAAACATAGATAACAATATAAATGAAATTTTTTTGGAAACATGAATAGTAGTATAAGTGTTTCCTTTTATTTACATATTTAGCAATTGCATTTACAATAAATTAAGTACTTGATTTTTGTATTTTTTATTTACAGATTATACCAATGTATTTAAAATCAATTTAAATTGATTAATTACAATTCCAAAGTTTATCTAAATAAATTGATATTCATATATTGACCATTATTTTACGAATAATACTAAATAAAAAAAATTAAGTTTAACTTAGTTTAGCCAAACATATAGAAAGAGTTTTTTTTATTAATTTATTTACATAATCAGTTAGACATAGACATTCGGGTACCCATTTAACTACTGATTGTTTCTTTCGAGTATATATTTTTTTGAGTTTTGAAACTAGGCAATGTTTGGATATTATAAATTTATGTATGAGTTTGGTTCAGATGTATAGAAAACTAAAAATATTCAAATAACTAATTTATATGAAAAAGATTAGGATATTTAAACCAAAAATAATCATATTACCCGGTTTGATCCGGATCTTTTGAATACAATTAGTTATATGACTATACATTTAAAATATATAACACTAATCATGAAAAACAAATATCGATGTATAAATATGTAAGAATCAATATCCGCGTGGGCGCGTGTATCAAAATCTAGTTTATTGTTATAATTGAAATGTCTGTTATCTTATAAACCAGTAGTAGCGGTTGGTGCTTCATCACTGTCCAAGGCCATTTCTGCTTCTCTTTTCTTCAAGATTATAACTTTCAAAATCACAGCTTCACTGAACCTCTTCATGACACATACCCACAAGGCCATGACATATGCATTTACCAAAGTGGTGTATCCCTCAAAAGTGATGGCTCCTGGCTTTGCTAGCTCTGGAGCCAAATCAACTTCTTTGGTGAAAGCATCTTTATTCGCAGAGAAGATCAGAGCAGTAACACATAGTATTATAGCTTCAGCTGAGAAGACAAGCTTCTCTGCCTTGAGGGCTGCATTCTATGAGATAATGCGGAAAAGACGAGCAAAAGCTATCGGGCCTTGCCATTGGCAACGTTTGGAGCCAGTCTTTCAACTCGTGCGGGACTGCTTCTCTATGGAGATGGGATAGAATGTGCAGCTGTGTCTCTTCCTTCAGCTCCTTCGATTGCGAAATTGGGTCGAGGTATTCAAAACTTGCATGAGGCATCTCTAGAAGTGAGAAGTAGAGAAAGCAACAGGATACAGAACGCAACCGAGGCTCATAGGCAAAAGCTGAAGAAGTTCAGACTTCAATGAAAAACAGAGTTTTGACTTTCATTAAAATATTTTCTTTTAGCTATTCTATGTATATATTTACATGTTCACTCTTTTATAGATGCATGTTTTTTGTTGGACTACACTGGTTTCGTTTGAACATATATAGTCACTTGAAGGGTGACGAAAAATAAATGTTGGTTTCCTTAGGAAAGATTGAATATCTGTGTATTTACAATGTACTCAAAATCTTATGATTCTTTTTGTCATATCATTTTACTCATTCTTCATTTAAAATAGCTATTACTCAAATGTACGCAAAGTAATTTCAATCTGGTAAATGTTGTTTATTTTATTCTAGATCTTCTGTTATAGATATTTAAAAACATGTGATAAAGATGATTTCATCTTGGACACATACTTAGAAAACACAACAACATTCAGAATGAGCATTACAGTGTCCCGACTTGCGTTTATCTCTCCTACAATAGTCGTTGCACATTGCTTCCCCATTAGGATATCGCCAATTACACGGTGACAAGAAGAGGAAGCAAAGCTCTGACTTAATTTCTCCATAACCTATATATATGAATAAAAATAATTAAATCAATATGTATATTAATTAATCAAAATATTTAAAATTGAGGTACAAATATAAACCATTAGCAGGAGTAACAGCGCTAGTTATAGTATGACAATGAACAGAAGATCCGAGAAAAAGGATAGTAAAAACAAATGTGATTAGAGTTTTCATTGTAATAGCCATTTTTTATTTCTAAATTTTTGGATCGTGTTTCAGATATTTTCTTTAACTTTTTATGATTTTTCTGTACGCATTCTCAGTTTCTCACTATATATATAAGAGAACAAAGATACATTTTAAGAAGTAGTTTTAGTCAAATAAAAAATATTCTTTCCTTTTATTTTCATAAATATATTTAGTCAACAGAAAATACAAAGAATCTTTTATATATTAATTGTGAATCATCTTTTAAGTTGTAACATTGATTACAATGATATGTGTCAACATTACAATTCCTCTCAATATGATATTTTTAACTGTCATAATATATCTAATAAAATGGAACATACATTAATCATCTCTTATATATTAATTGAGAATCATTTTTAAATTGTAACATTGATGTTCTTAATTGTCATGATATATATAATAAAGCGGACCACCCATTATCGAATGTTAAAAAAAAAAACATCTACTTCATCTTTTCTTGAATAAAAGTCACATAATTATCTAATGTAAATTTCAATAAATAGAATTAATGTTATTAAATAATAAAGATTTGATAACAGTTTGTATATCTTACATCAATTTTTAAATTTATATTATTAACCAAATTAAACAAGTACATTAGTTATATAATAAAAATTAGTTATTGTATATGTATATTTGAATTTTAACGATTATAAATTACTAAAATATTAAAATTTCCACACTAGAATTACTGTGATCAATAGTTAAAAAATGTTATAAAAAGATACAAATAATCATATAATTATACGAGTAGAAAATCTAATGTAATATATATTAGATATTTATTACATTGAGTCCATCATTTTTATTTGCAACTGATTTTTGATTAATTAATATACATATTGATTTAATTATTTTTATTCGTATATATATAGGTTATGGAGAAATTAAGTCAGAGTTTTGCTTCCTCTTCTTGTCACCGTGTAATTTCAGAGTTCTTAGGCAAAAGCTGAAAAATTTCAGAGTTCGATGGAGAACAGAGTTTTGACTTCCATTAAAATATTTTCTTTTAGCTATTCTAGGTATATATTTACATGTTCACTCTTTTGTAGATGCATGTTTCTTGTTGGACTACACTGGTTTCGTTTGAACATATATAGTCTCTTGAGGGGTGACGAAAAATAAATGTTGCTTTTATTAGGAAAGATTGAATATCTTTTTTTTTATCAAAAAAAAGGAAAGATTGAATATCTATGTGTTTACAATGTACTCAAAATCATATGATTCTTTTTGTCATATCGTTTTAGTTTTCTTCATTTAAAATAAATATTACTCAAATGTAAGCAAAGTAATTTCAATCTGGTAAATATTGTTTATTTTATTCTAGATCTTCTGTTATAGATTTTTAAAAACATATGATAAAGATGATTTCATCTTGGACACATACTTAAAAAACACAACAACATTCAGAATGAGCATTACAATGTCCCGACTTTCGTTTATCTCTCTTACAATAGTCGTTGCACATTGCTTCCCCATTGGGATATCGCCAATTACACGGTGACAAGAAGAGGAAGCAAAGCTCTGACTTAATTTCTCCATAACCTATTTATACGAATAAAAATAATTAAATCAATATGTATATTAATTAATCAAAATATTCAAAATTGAGGTACAAATATAAACCATTAGCAGGAGTAACAGCGCTAGCTATAGTACGGCAATGAACAGAAGATCCGAGGAAAAGAATAGTAAAAACAAATGTGATCAAAGTCTTCATTGTGATAGCCATTTTTGATCTATAGATTTTTGGATTGTGTTTAAGATATTCCCTTTAAATTCTTATGATTTTTCTTCACACATTCAGATTATATAAGAACACAAACATACATTTTAAGAAGTATTTTCTTAGTCAAATAAAAATAAATACTGTTTCCTTTTATTTTCATGAATATATTTAGTCAACAGAAAATACAAAGAATCTTTTATATATTAACTGAGTATCATTTTTTAAGTTGTAACATTGATTACAATACTTATGTACCAACATTACAATTCTTTTCACAGTCAATATTAAAATTAAAATATTACAAAACTGTCATTATATATAATAAAGTGGACCTTTTATTAATTAAATGTTCAAAAAAATCTATATCTTATTCTTTTAAATAAAGTCATGGTGATAACAATTGATGATATTAAATGTGACATCACTTAAAGTGATTTACAATAAATATTACATTTATTGCTATTAAATAATAAAGATCTGATAAAAAATAATATCTCATTTAATAGATATTAGGTATTTCTCACATTTAGTCCATAAATGTACAAAAAATTTAACTTTTATTAATATTTTATAAAATATTTCATTCCGTCCGAGCGCAGGTTATTGCCTAATTATCTAATGTTTAGGTTTGAACTTTGAACAATTTTGTGATACCAATTTGGTAAACACAAACAGTCCAAGAATTGACTAAATAACTGCGAAAATATTATAATAGATAATAAAACTTTAATGTGAAGATTTAAACAACTATATCGAACAACAAAAAAAATTACAAGAGATACTAGAGCATTTCCACTATGTTCTCATTAGAATGATCTCATACCACAAAACTATTATTGGATTAATAAGATCTTATCTAGATGTAATATAAGATCTCGAATTTGAGGAAATTTCAATTTTACCAAAAATTTATAATATTTTTCAAATTTATTCTTAAATGATAATCATTTTCATAAATATATTAAATTTGTGATGAAAAAACTAAAGTAACTCTTCTAAATCATTAATAAATGTTTAAGAAAAACAAATCCCTCCACATAAATATTAAACCTTAATAGATGTTCCGATAGAAGAAGAAGCTCAGTTTTCAGTGCTCTCTTCTGAGGACAAATCATATGCACTTATGGCATTTCTTCTTCGTAGCCAGGCTAAAAGGTATAAGAACATAGTAGCAGTTGTAGATGTAAGTAACCATGCAGGTCTTGGGAAGCACTGGAAAACTTATGTTCCTCAAGAATGGTTAAAAATTTGTCTGAGCATATGGTACAAAATTTAGATAACAACGACAGCAGTAATGACTCAAAGTTGAAACGTCTGTTATCTTATAAACCAGTAGTAGCGTTTGGTGCTTCATCACTGTCCAAGGCTATCTCTGCTTCTCCTTTCTTCAAGATCATAACTTTTAAACTCCCAGCTTCACTGAACCTCTTCTTGACACATACCCACAAGGCAATGACATATACAATTACCAAAGTTGCTTATCCCTCAAAAGTGATGGCTCCTGGCTTTGCTAGCTCTGGAGCCAAATCAACTTCTTTGGTGAAAGCATCTTTATCAGCTGAGAAGATCAGAGCAGTGACACATAGTATTATAGCTTCAGCTGAAAATACGAGCTTCTCTGCCATGAGAGCTGCATTCTATGCGATAATGCGGAAAAGACGAGCAAAACCAGTCGGTGCCTTGCCATTGGCAACTTTGGAGCCAATCTTTCAACTTGTGCAGGACTGCTTCTCTATGGAGATGGGATAGAATGTGCAGCCGTGTGTCTTCCTTCAGCTCCTTCGATTGCAAAATTGGGTCGTGGGATTCACAACTTGCATGAGGCGTCTCTAGAAGTGAGAAGTAGAGAAAGCAACAGGATACAGAACGCAATCGAGGCTCTTAGGCCTTGATTGGTAGAGCATTAGCATTAGCATTATGCTTTACATTATCCAATCAACATTTGTTAGAAAAGCATTTAAAAGAGCATTTACTACATGCTAATGCTCTCCAAATGCTCTCTGGCAAATGCTCTCATATGAAGCTTTTGAAAGAGCATTTGCATTTATAATTTATAAATTTAAGAATAATATATAATTAGTTCATTTATTTGATTTTTAATAATATCATAAAATTATTTTTATACCTAGAAAATGAAATTTTGATTTCTAAAATAAATTTACCATATAAATATTTTTTAAAATATTATTTCACATTTAAAATATAATTTTATTATATTAAATTAATTTTATAAATTATATTTTAAATTAATTATATAAATTAAATTTTAAAATATAATATAATTAAATTAATCACATAAATTATATTATATTTTAAATGCGAAATATTATTTTTAACATAGATATTTTAATTATAAAATTTATTTTTTAAAATAACATTTTCGATATAGACATAATTTTTTAAATTAGTAAATAAAATAAAATAATTATATCTTTTATATATTAATATAATATATATATATATATTAGAAATATATTCATTATAAATAAATATATTATATATTATATACTAATTTTAATAATAATTTTAAATAGCATGTCCATATCGCTTCTACCAATCAATCTATTAAACAGCAAGAAAAGATACAAAGATACCGCTTTATAAAGATACCATCGCTTTCATCCTGCTTTTGCCAATCAGGCCCTTAGGCAAAAGCTGAAGAAGTTCAGACTTCAATGAAAAACAGAGTTTTGACTTTCCTTAAAAAATTTTCTTTTAGGTATTTTATGTATATATTTACATGTTCACTCTTTTGTAGATGCACGTTTCTTGTTGGACTACACTGGTTTCGTTTGAACATATATAGTCTCTTGAGGGGTGACGGAAAATAAATGTTGGTTAATTTCATTAGGAAAAATTGAATATCTTTGTATTTACAATGTACTCAAAATCTTTTGATTCTTTTTGTCATATCGTTTTAGTTTTCTTCATTTAAAATAAATATTACTCAAATGTAAGCAAAGTAATTTCTATCTCGAAAATGTTGTTTATTTTATTCTAGATCTTCTTTTATAGATTTTTAAAAACATATGATAAAGATCATTTCATCTTGGACACATACTTAAAAAACACAACAACATTCAGAATGAGCATTACAATGTCCCGACTTTCGTTTATCTCTCTTACAATAGTCGTTGCACATTGCTTCCCCATTGGGATATCGCCAATTACACGGTGACAAGAAGAGGAAGCAAAGCTCTGACTTAATTTCTCCATAACCTATATATATAAGAATAAAAATAATTAAATCAATATGTATATAAATTAATCAAAATATTTAAAATTGAGGTACAAATATAAACCATTAGCAGGAGTAACAGCGCTAGCTATAGTACGACAATGAACAGAAGATCCGAGGAAAAGGATTGTAAAAACAAATGTGATTAGAGTCCTCATTGTAATAGCCATTTTTTTCTCTTAATTTTTGGATAGTGTTTCAGATATTCTCTTTTAACTTTTTATGATTTTTCTTCACACATTCTCAGTTTCTCACTATATATAATAACACAGACATACATTTTAAGAAGTAATTTTTTAGTCAAATAAAAAATAAATACTCTTTCCTTTTATTTTCATTAATATATTTAGTCAACAGAAAATACAAAGAATATCTTATATATTAATTGAGAATCATATTTTAAATTGTAACATTGATTATAATGCTTATGTGTCAACATTGCAATTCTTTTCACAGTCAATATTAAAAATACTTAAGTTATTTGAAATATTACAAAACTGTCATTATATATAATAAAGTGAACCATTTATTAATTAAATGTTCAAAAAAAAAATCTACTTCCTTATTCTTTTAAATAAATTCTCTGGTGATGACAATTTATGATATTAAATTTGACAGAACTTAAAGTTATTTACAATAAATATTACATTTAATTCTATTGAATAATAAAAATTTGATAACAATTAGTATATTTTCTTTAATTTTTAAATAAATGATATTATTAAAATAAAATACAAGCTATCTTTATTATATAATTAAAATTGGGGGTTTTCTTATTTTTATTTGAATTTTAAAAACGATTCAAACCTCCACATTTAATTTTATTATCAATAGTTTTGTTATGAAAAACAAATAATCATAAAATATATAAATAGAAATACTCATTTAGTAGATATTTGATATTTCTTACCTTTCGTCCATAAATGTACAAAATTTTAATTTTTTATTAATATTTTATAAAATATCTCATTGCGCCCGAGAGCAGGTTATTGCCTAATTATCTAATGTTTAGGTTTTAACTTTGAACAGTTGTGTGATAACAATTTGGTAAACACAAGTAGTCCAAAAATATAATTAAAGCATGTATAATTGTCTGATACCATATAATTAAAGCATGTATAATTGTCTAATTGGCAAAAACACATAATATAATTAAAAATATAAAAAAAATCAAGAATAAATATAAAAATTAAGAAAAAAATTAATTGGAAAACAAAATAATTTTTCATGTTTCATCAAACTCAAAGTAACAAAAAAAAGAATCTTATGAAATGTTCCCCTTTTTGATAGCAAGTTTAAACTTATAGAAATTATTAAGTAAAAATGATTGAGAACCACAATCAATTATTATTACATAATCATAACAGAAATTGTTTTAGATAAATTAGTTTAAATAAAAATAACAAAATATAACAAATAAAATGATAATTTAGTTAAAATAACTTGAATTTAGTTAAAATTTTAGTCAAAAAATATTAATAAAAATACATACAATAGTCCAAAATACGTAAAATGTAGGAAATAAAGCAAACTAATAAGAAGGAGAAAAAGAGATAAACAATTTACAATATCAAAACTAGGCAAATAAAAATAAAAATAGTTAACTAACAGAATTTACTCCATCTTTTGGTAACCAATTATAATTTTTAAAAATATGTGTGACTTATTGTTATAGTTAAACTAAAATAAAAATTGAGAGAAAGTAAATAATTACATTTAAAAAAATTATTATAATTAGATAAGTATTTAATTTATAAAATCGATAGAAAAATAAATGGTTAAAGTTGTTGTAAAAAATTATGTCATACTTTTAGATAAAAGTAAGGTAAACATTTCAAATAAATTTATGTTATTAGTTTATTTATTCGCCTACTGTAGGGCGGGTTTACCCTAGTCTTTTATAAAACTAACAAATAGATGTTCCGATAGGTGAAGAAGCTCAGTTTTCAGTGCTCTCTTCTGAGGACAAATCATATGCACTTATGGACGATCTCCTTCGTAGCCAGGCTAAAAGGTTTAAAATAGTAGCAGTTGTAGATGCAAGTAACCATGCAGGTCTAAGGAAGCACTGGAAAACTTATGTTCCTCAAGAATTGTTAAAAATTTGTCTGAGCATATGGTACAGGATTTTGATAACGACGAGAGCAGTAATGACACAAAGTTGAAACGTTATAAACCAGTAGTAGCGGCTGGCGCTTCATCACTGTCCATTTATGCTTCTCTTTTCTTCAAGATAATAACTTTCAAAGTCACAGCTTCACTGAACCTCTTCTTGACACATATTCACAAGGCAATGACATATGCATTTACCAAAGTGGCGGCTCCCTCAAAACTGATGGCTCCTGGTTTTGCTAGCTCTGGAGCCAAATCAACGTCTTTGGTGAAAGCTTCTTTATCAGCTGAGAAAATCACAGCAGTAACACATAGTATTATAGCTTCAGCTGAGAAGACGAGCTTCTCTGCCATGAGAGCTGCATTCTATGAGATAATGCGGAAAAGACGAGCAAAACCAATCGGTGCCTTGCCATTGGCAACAATTGGAGCCAGTCTTTCAACTTGTGCAGGACTGCTCCTCTATGGAGATGGGATAGAATGTGCAGCTGTGTCTCTTCCTTCAGCTCCTTCGATTGGAAAATTGGGTCGTGGGATTCAAAACTTGCATGAGGCTCTCTAGAAGTGAGAAGTTGAGAAAGCAACAGGATGCAGAATGCAATCGAGGCTCTTAGGTAAAAGCTGAAGAAGTTCAGACTTCAATGAAGAAGAGAGTTTTGACTTTCATTAAAATATTTTCTTTAAAGCTACTGTTTATATATATTTACATGTTCACTCTTTTGTAGATGCATGTTTCTTGTTGGACTACACTGGTTTGGTTTGCACATATATAATCTCTTGATGGTGACAAAAAAAATAAATGTTGGTTTCATTAGGAAAGATTGACTATCTTTGTATTTACAATGTATTCGAAGTCTTATGATATTTTTTGTCATATAGTTTTAGTTTTCTTCATTTAAAATAAACATTACTCAAATTTAAGCAAACTAATTTCAATCTGGTAAATATTGTTTATTTTATTCTAGATCTTTTGTTATAGATAATTTAAAAACATATGATAATATGATTTCATCTTGGACACATACTTAAAAAACACAACAACATTCAGAATGAGCATTACAATGTCCCGACTTTTTGTGATCTTTCCTACAACCTTCGTCGCACATTGCTTCCCCATTAGGATATCGCCAATTGCACGGTGACAAGAGGAGGAAGCAAATCTCTGACTTAATTTCTCCGTAACCTATTTATATGAATACAAAGCATTAAATCAATATATTTATTTATTAATCAAAATATCCAAAATTGGGTTTAAATAGAAACCATTGTCCGGAGTAACAGCGCTAGCTGGGGTAACAGCGCTAGCTATAGTACGACAATGAACAGAAGATCCGAGGAAAAGGATAGTAAAAACAAATGTGACTAAAGTCTTCCTTGTGATAGCCATTTTTATCTCTAATTTTTTGGATTGTGTTTCAGATATTCTCTTCAATTTTTTATGATTTTCCTACACACATTATGATTATATATAAGAACGCAAACATACACTTTAAAAAAGTATTTTCTTAGTAAAAAACTCTTTCCTTTTATTTTCATGAATATATTTAGTCAACAGAAAAATACAGGAAATATCTTAATATATTAATTGAGAATCATCTTTTAAGTTGTAACATTGATTGCAATGCTTATTTATCTACATTACAATTCTTTCCAATATGATGTTCTTAACTGTCATAATCCCCTATATATTAATAGGGAAACATAAATTATAACATGTAGTTTGTACTAATTAAAAAAATGTCATGCTGAGTTGTCACGTAATTGGAATGCTAATTTTGCTTACTTGGCGACTTGAGAATCAATTGAGAATTCTGTTAGTCCAAAATTAAATTGATAGGGAATGTTATATTATATAGTTTATCCATTATGGACCATTCATTTATCAAATTGAAATTTATTATATATTATTTCCTTAAATAAAACCTATTGAATTACCTAATATGATTAAGATATATATATGGCAATTAATGACTTTTAATAACAAAAAGATGCTAACAATCTGTATACTTTCTATCATTTTTGTTTAAATCTTTATTACACAATTACATTAATCATATAATAAAAATTTATATTTTTTGTATATGTTGTATTTTGAATTTTACAAAACGAGTATAAATTACTAAAACTGTTAAAAGTCTCACATAAACTTTTGTGATCAAAGCTTAAATTTTTTTCTATAATAAGATAGATTATTATAAAACTATATGAATAAGTAATTTTATTTTAATATGTGTTTATGTTAATATATATATATATATATATATATATATATTTCATATCGTTTAAATTAAACTATACATACTTATATTTTGATATTTGCATTGAACATATATTGAAAAGTTAATATTTTAATTTTTGAAATCTTCATTGCTTTTTATAAAATGATTTTAAATTATTGAAACCACTAAACATCCCACATTAAAAAAAAAAATCGTTGGTGTGAAATTTTGTTACACAAATATGCAAATAATCATAAAATCATATGAATAGAAACCTCATTTAAATAAATATTCATATTAAAAGTATACTATATATATGTGCTAATATCATTTAAATTTAATTATATCTCATATACGATAGATAAGATTGATTATTTTGATTTATTTACCCTAATATGATTCCGAACAAATAAGAGTGATCGTTTGATTTATATGCGTACACCAATTTATTACATAATAGTAATTGATTTCTTAGTTATTTAATATGTAATTATTATTTTATTATTTCATAATATGCATTAAAACATAGAATAAGTAATAGATATAAAATATTTATTCTGCACAAGGTGCGGATCTTAATCTAAGTATGTATTTCTTTAATAATTTTAAATCTTAAACATTTCTAAATCTCAGGCCAAAACAAAAGAACTAAATGAGAATAAACTCGAAAATCAATATTTATATCGAGCAATAACCAAAATGAAAAAGCAATACAAAAAAGAGAAAAATATTGAAAATATATATGATTGACACATGAACGTAAACTTCTCATAACCATAATTAACTTTTAAATTGATCATGATATAAAACGAGCTGATATAGTTTCATTGTAACCAAATAGTAAGTCTGAGATTCTTCAGCCTAAACGTTAGGTTCTTATGTGATAAGTGATTTTTTGACCTATAATATTTTTTAAAATGAGATCAGCTCATTAGTAAATAAGTTATATAATTGACATGAAAGTTTTAAAAAATTGTTTAAGGGCCAAAAATAGTAATTCGATAAAGAATATTAACTTTATTTTTCCATACAATATTTCTTAAATAATTCTCATATAAATTCATCATGTGCAAGGCGCAGGTCTTACCCTAGTATATAATAAAGTGGAACATTCATTAGTTATGTCTATCTTATTAAAACAGAAACATTACAACTTTTTCTAGGTGGACTTTAAAGTTGGACCTTATATAATCAGTCTATCTTATTAACCTACCTATTATTAGTCATGCCTTTTTATAATCCGATTGATAACAACCATCATCACCTTATTATTATGCATCCACTACGCAAATTTCCTTATATTGCATATATTATACTATAAGCTAGATACATCCACTAACATATGACACTATACGATAGATTATTAATAAAACATCGACTAATATATGACACTATACGATAGATTATTAATAATACAATATATTGTCCGTATTCATTAACTTACATCTATCAATATTAGCAATGCTATGAAGATGACTAACTCTATACTTTGAACATATAAACCATAATATACTAATTTATAACTAAAAATGATATTGTTGTTATAAATTAATTTTTATAAAAATTATTTATAACAACAATTTGTTATATAAGATAAATTTAAGATTTATCAAAAACCAAATCTTTTATTTATTTGTTTTGTTTTTTTCTGTTCAGGAAAAAGAAAAAGACCTACAAATATATATCATTAAATTAGCCGAAAATCTCCCGAGTAAATAGTAAGTCTCACCAACCCAACAAAATGAATAAAATGTAATGAGAGATATTATGTTTGGAATTTAGCTCATTGGATCAGATATAAATTTGTTCATTCCTGATCTGAGTTCTTTGAATCCTCGACATTTGGATCTAAGTAGGTATTTGAATTTTTTTCGTTCGGATCAGTTTTTTTTGGGATCCAGGTCATTTTGACTTCTTCATATTATAAATTTAAAATAATATACAACGTGTATATAAAATATGCGAAGCAAAAAATAAATCCGCGCGGATGCAAGGATTATGATTTAGCCTTATATATTAATTGAGAATCATCTTTTAAGTTGTAACATTGATTACAATGTGTATGTGTCAACATTGCAATTCTTTTCAATCTGATATTCTTACGTTAATAATATATAATAAACTGGACTACTCATTAATCAAATGTAAAAAAATCTACTTCATGTTTTTCTTAAATAAAAGTCACATAATTATCTAATGTGATTCATTAAATATGAGAATTAATGATATTAAATAATAATAATCTGATAACAATTTGTATATCTTCATCAATTTTTTAATTTATTTTATTAAATAAATTAAACAATTATATTAATTGTATAATAAAATTATTTTTTGTATATGTACATTTTGAATTATAATGATATAAATTACTAAATATTAAAATTTTCACATTAAAATTTATGTGATCAATAGTTTACAAACTTTTACAAAGAGATAAAAATAATCATAAAATTTTAAAACTAAAAAATCTCATTTAGTAGATATCAGATATTTATTACATTGAGTCCATAAATACACGAAAAATATCTATTTTTATAAATATTACCAAATGTTTAAGTTTGAACTTTTAAAAATAGTATAATACCAATTCGGTAAACATAAGCAATTCAAGAATTGACTAAAAACTGCAAAAAAAAATCATAATAAATAATTAAATTTTAATGTGAAGACTTAGACTGTTAGACCCAACAACAACAAAAATTACAAGAGACACTAGAAACAATTTTTTCCTGAAAGTTGCATCAACAAAAATTACAAGAGATGTGGGTTAAGATTTTGGTGAATGGACTTATCGACTCATGAAAGTTGTTTTTAATAATAATTTTAACTAACATTTTGCTAATATTTGTTGACATTCTAATCCAACTTTAAACCTCTGCTGCTGTATATTCTTTCTTTGAATCGGTTGAGCTTTCTTTACAAGCTTCTCCCCATCTCAGATTGCTGTAGTGTAATCTAGATGTTGTTGAATCTTTGTTCATTGAATGTATGTAAGAACTGTGTACAAAAGATCAGAAGAAGAACATTAAAGACTACAACAAACCAAGACAAGTGGTAATTTTATAAGTTGATAAGGAAACAAAAGCAATCAAAAGAAACAGTAGATCTCTTGGATCTAATAGCTTTTATTTCAGACACTTATGTGGACACAATTGGTATTTTAAATAAATAATTGACTGTGGACCAAAAAATTATGAAGGTTCGATTTTGTGTGGTCGATGTGAAATGTACCATAAATACTTCGTGTATTATTTAGACAGTTTGGTACCTCTATCGATTTGGGACCAGTGAACCATTAATACCATAATCAATCTCTTGAAACTGTTGCATATTTCTCATGACTTATTAATACTTTGTTATTGATGACTTACTCAAGCTGAATGAGCAAAAAGACATATACTTCATCGTTGAAAAAAAGATATATACCTCATCAGTTTAAGTTTATTTGATGTTTATAAAAAAGTTTTTGCAAAATAAATGATATTCTTACTATTTTAAATAAAATTTTAATGGTCTTTAACATTTGTGATCAGTTACATAATACTAGATTTTTTCTTGCATCTGGTGAAATGATATAAATTTTAAATTTAAATTGTATTTAAAATCAATTTTTGTTAATATTTTAGATTCTATTTTTTTATCAATATTTTACAATTAAAAAATTTTAATTAAACAAAAAAATTAAGATAAAATAAATATTTTTTATTTAAAGTTTTTCTTTAAGAATATATATGTATATATTTAAATTATAGTCTTACATAGATTTTTTATAGATTTATTTTGATTAAATCATATTAAATCAATTTGTATAAAATTAAGAGAAAATATTTGATAAAATAATTATCAAAAAGTAAAACTAAATAGCATTTCTAAAGTTTGTAAATATCAAAAGGAATTAATGACATTAAGATTAATTTTTTTATTTTTTAAAAAAATGCATAAAATTTTGAATAAATTTTTAGTGATAAATTTTTTTATAATTATAATATTTCGAAATTGCGAAAATATTTTAATATTTCTATTATTATATTATTAAGTATTATATTTGAATATATTTAATTTAATGATGATGTATGAGTATTACCAAAAAAATTATTTTTATAAAATTATATGCAATTTAATAATTATAAAATTCTACTTTCATAATTTTTATCAAAATATAATCTCATGTCGTAGTTAATCATAAGTCATGTCATACTTGTTACTGTGACATGTCATTTTTTAATGTACATGTCATTTTTTTAGTGAAAGTATTTGTAGAAATGACAAATAAACAAAATTTGAAAAAATTACTTTTCAAATAATGTTTAGGGATATCTGTTTCATCTATGTAAAAAATTAAATTTTATATAATTTTATATATTCGTAATTTGTGTGTATTAACCATAAATATCTTTCAAATTTAAAATGAAAGAGAGAGATATGTAGGGATGATTTAACAAAATTTCAATGATAAACACAATGAAACATCGCACGCTTAGACATATATTGTTGAATATTTAATAAAACAATTAAATTCTTAGTTCTAATCCAAATTAAGATTGGACGGTATAAAGTAAAGTTGTAGTAAAAGAGAAATCTAGTAATATATTGAGACGGACAAACATAACAAATAGGAATGTCTAATGTGTTGTGCCAACAAACCTTATATAATAAAAAGAAATAATAAGATTAAAAGAAATAGTGATATTAAAGTGAAGTGTGGCTATATATAGACAAGGTTACAACCAAAGAATGAAAGAATTAGTATGCAGAAAGGAAAATACATGGCGAGTGAGGAAGAGGAAAGAGGAGCCGAGGAACCACTTAGTCCAGTTTCCCGGCTACTCAGTTCACCTGAACTCTGTGCCGTCATTGTGGTAACATTAGGGTTGAAAACTAGATGCAACATATCCTCCGTTGTTGCAGGCATCAAGGAGTCATTGATTAAGCTCCCTCGCTTCTCTTGTAAACTGGTAATCATATATATACTACATCCATCTTGTTATAGACAACAGGTAAAAGTGGAATTTTCATTTACTAACGATGTGATTATACGTATAAACTAAATATATATATATATATGAAATTATCCTATGTCATGTTCTTTGATCGTAAATTAATCCATTTCAGGACATGGATGGTAAAAATAAAAAGAAAGGAGAGCCAGTTTGGGTTCCGGTTAGAATTCAAGTAGAAAGTCATGTCGTTGTTCCAGATCTAGATCATGTCAAAATTGAAAATCCTGAGGAGTTCATAGAAGATTATTGTTCTAGCATAGTCAATACTCCAATGGACATGTCCATACCACCATGGGAGTTTCACGTGTTGAACCTCAAGACTTCAAATGCAGAATCTGTGGGTATAGTAAAGTTGCATCATTCTTTGGGTGATGGAATGTCTCTTATGTCCCTTTTACTTGCTTGTTCACGGAAAATATCAGACCCCAACGCACTTCCTACTATTGCAGCTACAAAAAAGAAACATCAAAAATGTACTGATAAGGGTTGGCGGTTTATTGGTAGGGGATTATGGTATATTATAAGATTCATCTTCATCAATTTTGTTGAAGTGTTTAAATTTGTGCTTACACTATGTTTCCTACGAGACACCAAAAATGCTCTTTCGAGTGAACCCATGGATGGAATTCAACCTAGAAAAATTATCCATCGGATAATAGACTTTGATGATGTCAAGTTGGTGAAGAACATAATGCAAATGGTATATTATATACTTCATAGTACTTGTCGTTTTCTTAATACTAATCATATATTGTAAGTTTCATCTTTTTTTTTACTTTAAGTTTCATCTTTTTACAGTAACAAATTTTAAAATTCATGCTTTTGTAGAAGGTAAATGATGTGCTTCTTGGAATGACACAAGCAGGTCTCTCAAGATATTTGAGTAAAAGATGTGGTAAACTTAATTCCCTCCTCTGTGTTAATCAGTTCTATAATGATGGTATTAGCATATTAAATAGTTCCACTGTTTAAGTTTCTAATAGATAAAAATATGGATGAGAAAGAAAAATTAAAATACATAATTAATCTTTTGACAGTTAACATTTTAATCGATCATTACTAAATACAGTTTAAATATTTTCTGCAGATGTGAAAAATACTTCATGGCAACGTTTACCATATGTATTTAATATTCTCAAATATCTGAAACGTTCAGATTTTTAATTTTTAAACCAAAATTTCAATATTTATTCACTTTAAAATATTGGTATACAGAAAAGTGAATACGGAAAACATTATATTTAGCTACTAAAATAAGTTGATAAATATATTCGAAGTTCTTATACTAAAAAGAATTACCTAATGTTGTTTGGTATTTTCCAGCAAATATTATAGAATATTAATTGGAATTTAAATATCTGATGTCTTTAGCAGATGAAGATTATACTATGACCCAGAAGAAAAAAATCTTAGACAGAATTCATCTTCGTGGTACTGTAGCTGTAAACTTAAGACCATATACAAAAATCCAGGTGAAAAGCATTCGTATAACTTAGAAAATAAAATTATTATACAACTAACGAGAATGTAAGACTATATAAAATGTAGGATCTGGACAATGTGATGACGAAAGGTGCAAAATGTACATGGGGAAACTTTGTAGGTCTCGTTATATTTCCTCTATGGATACGATCAGAAGATAATCCATTGGAATATCTCCGACAAGCCAAAGCTACTATGGATAGGAAAAAACTTTCTCTAGAAGCATTTAACTTTTATGGAGTCATCAAATTCACTATGAAGCTTTTTGGAGAAAAGGTGAAGTATATACGAAATCAATATAACATTTTTTACTCACATACTTGATTATAAGATACCTATATAACAGGTAGTGCAAGCTATTTCAAAGAGGTTATTCGATCATACAACATTGACATATTCAAATGTGATGGGTCCAGATGAAGAAATAAGTATATTTGACCATCCAATATCTTATCTCGCAGCAAGTGCATTAACAGGATCTCAAGTAAGTATAGATATTAAATCATGCCCTACTTTTATATCACTTTTTGTTACATGAAAATTATAAGAAACTTTTGATGAAACTGTATCATAGATGTTCATTTGTTTTTTGTTTTTTTTTTTATTGTTTGACAAGATTCTCAATATCCATTTTGTAAGTTACGTCAACAAGCTTACCATCAGTTTAGCGGTCGATGCAACTGTGATTCCAGATCCTCACCGACTATGTGATGATTTGGTAGAATCTCTCAATATCATCAAATCTACTGCTTTAGAGAAATATAGGATCTCATAAAACAGAGGCTTGAGACAAGTATCGCTGATGTATTTGAGTCTGCCTATCAAATGTAAAACTTTTTTTTCAAATGTAAAACTTTTATGTTTGAAAAGAGGAAAATAAAATGTTATTATATGATTCTCTTCATATTCGTTATTTTTGTTACACTTTGAGATATTCCAAAGTGATTAATTAATTAATGTTTTGAAACGCTGTGTAATAAAAAAAACTTGATATGTAACAAGGTAAATTCATTTAAACAGTGGCAGTTGTGCTAAATAAGTGATGTATTATATAGTGAGCCAAAGTATTTATATACAGGTGTATGAAACCATTTTGATAAAGATGAAGAAATCCAAGAACTGGGGATAGAACTTCAAAAGGAATATTGTAATTATAATTACTGAAATTCTAATATCAATACCTAGACCGAACATCAAATAGTGATGTAAGAAAAACATTTGTGATCCGTAAAATTTGATAATCTATTTTCATTTTAAATTAAAATAATATTTTTTCAAATTTATAATTTCTCATAATTATCTAAAAATTGCATAGAAAATATAAATATATGTATTTCTAAAACAAAACAATAAAAATCCCAAAAAACATGTATGACAGTAGAGTATTAATTTGCCAAATTTTTGGGTGAACTTTTTTACTGAACCTACCTGAATAATTAAGAATTCAAATGATAACATATAAATTTCTGATCCATATGCTGCACTCGTTTGAGATATTTGTTTTCTTTCACACCTCAAATATTTGTCTCTCTCTCTTTAGCCCCTAATTAATTTATTTTCTGTTATTTCAAACAAGCCCCAATCAATTTCTTTTTTTTTTTTTTTGTAACACCAAGCCCCAATCAATTTCTAAAATATCAATTTAAGCAAAAAGTTCTCAACTCTCATCAATTCGATTGCTTGGGTTTCAATTTTCTCGACCGATTCAGCTTCACAGTAACGATCTCTCTAATTCTGATGGCAGTGGAAGATAATTCGACCGTAGAACCTCGCGAAGGCACTGAATTTGAATCCGAGGAAGCGGCCAAGATGTTCTACGATGACTACTCCAGACGTTTAGGATTTGTGATGCGTGTAATGTCTTGTCGGAGATCGGAGAGAGATGGAAAAATCCTTGCACGGAGATTCGGTTGTAATAAAGAAGGTCATCGTGTTAGTGTCTGTGGCAAGTCTGGTTCTGTCAGGAAACCAAGACAGAGTACGAGGGAAGGTTGTAAGGATATGATTCATGTTAAGTACGACCGGTCTGTAAATGGGTCGTAACCATCCGCTTGTCGTGGAACCTCGACAGGCTCGTCAGAGTTTAGTGAGTTGAGTTCAGTTAAAGTTATGTCCTTTTTGTGCATTGTTAAGCATAAGATCTTATTAATTAATATTTCTGTAATATTTTTTTATATGTGTTAGTTATTTTTAAGAGATAATTTGAAAAATAATTTATTAATAGTTTCAAATTTGATAATTACATTTTCTTTTGTAGTTTTTGAAAACTACACTTAATTAAATGTGAAAGACCTTTTTATCCATATCAAATATTTGAATAAAGAAAATAAAAATTCAAAATTAGTAATAATATTATTATTAGATATTTATGCTTAAGATTAATCTATGCTAAAATACATTTGTTAGTTTACTATTTAGAATTTTAAAATAAAAAATAATACTATGAAGCGTTTGTAATTTTATCAAAAAGTTTATATGTATTCTTTTTAAACATTCTCTTAAGAAAAAAAAAATTTTAAAACCTTATATAAAAAGATTGCCTACACCGTTATTCTTCTACAAAAGAAAATTCACGTCATCCCCTGCAAAATATTTTATTCTTATGACAAGTATTCTCTATTAAAAACTCTTTAAATGAATAATAAAAACGAGAGTTTACAGAATGGAATTACATTCAAAGATATGAGTAAAGAATTAATAAGCATGGTACTACGAACACTGGAGAAAAGAAAAATGTTTTGGAGAAATGGAAAATAAAAGATTACGAAGAAGATGTAGGAGATAACGCTTGTTTTCTTTTCTTCTTTTTTAAAAATTTTAAAATTTCAAAAAATATTTAAAAGATATTGTGTAGATATTATTAAGATTATACTGTTAGTTTAAATAAATTATTCTGATTAAAGTTTTTGATAATAATATTAAATATTCATATTGGACAATTTAGTAAATTTATATATACCAAAGTGTATGTTTCAAAGACCTTAAATAGTGATGTAGTTTTCAAATTAAAATCTCATAGAAGTGTATTTCTCCAAATTTCCCTATTTTAAAACGTTTTATGGATTTACATTAATTATGATAAATACACAGATCATAAAATAAAATAAAAATAATTTTAAAGTTAAGTTTGAAGTTTTGCTTTTGGATAAGAATACCTTGAAACTTTGAATATAGAGTTTAGCAAACATTAAAATAGAGTTTTTTGAAGATGTTCTTGGTACTAAAATTTAACATTTACTAAATATAATGCGTATATATAGCACATGAAAAACGTTATCGACTCACATCTTCTCTTGTTTATTTTATATTTTCATCTTTACTATCTTCTATTCCAGTCTGATTTTAGTTTTCCTCGCTTACAAATCAATTACTAAAATTAACTCAAACTAGTTTCAATCTGATAAATTTATTTATTTCGTTTTAGTTTCAATCTGATAAGATTATTTCAAACTTGATTCATCTTGCATACAACAACATAGTCCTAGACCTTTACAATATCCGCCAACAAAATGCCGTTCCGTACAAAAGTCATCGCAAGCTTTTAACACACCGTTGCCTTTTTCACACGGTTTCCTGGCGCTGAAGCAAATGTCGCTCATTCCTCCATGAACTATTTATATGAATAAAGATCACTAAATCAATATGTATATTAATTAATCAAAATATTTAAATTAGAGTACAAATATAAACTATTACCCGGAGCAGTAACTGTAGTACCACAGTGAACAAAAGATACTATGAAAAGTAAAGTAAAAACAAATGTGAATAAAGTCTTTATTGTGATAGCCATTTTTAATCTCTATATTTTTGGATTATGATTAAAATATTCTCCAAACTTTTTATGATATTTCGTAACACATTCTGATTGTATATAATAACACAAACATACATTTTTGGAAGTATTTTCTTAGTCAAATAAAATATATCATTTCCTTTTATTTTCATAAAGAATATATTCTTTCTTTTTATTTCCATCAAGATTTTTTAAATATTAAGGTGTAGTTATCCAATTGGTTGACTTCTATACTAAGTAAATGACCCCCCCCTCAAACATGTATTTTTATGATTAATTCCACAAACTAATTGATTTCATTTTTAATTGCGTCTAAATATGTGTTTCAAAAATCACGTTTAGCCATTTTCCGAACCGAGGATCCACAAAACTAAAGAAACTTGTGTCTATTATAGCCTAGGAGTAGCCTTAGGCACAAACCTAGAACCAACCCGAAATAGACTAGTTCGGTTTGGTTATGGCCATATTACCGGAGGGATCCTACTTCTAATATTGCGGGTATCTATTCGGTTTCGTTTACTACCCGAAACCCGATTGGGTATCCGTTAAAACCGAAACAGATAACTTAAAATCCAGAATATTTGAATAAGTGTTACCAACCCAGCTCAAACCCTAGTTGGATATGCAAAGAAACAATTATGTTATCATAAACCACTTCAAGTTTTATTTATTCTTTCGTATTGTAAATATATATAGCACTACAATATTAAAATTCTTATAAAATCGACATTTAGGGTTCGAATCCAGGTTACATAGATTAATGATTGAGTATGTAACCACTGGACCACTTCAATTTACATGCAAACTATTTTATTTGGTATATATACATATGATTCGCGTAATAGATGGGTACCCGTAACTAACCCGAAATACTCAAACCGATATCTTTAGGTACCTATTGGATATATATCATTCATTTATCCGAAAATCTGGACTAGTAGGGTCCTACAAATCCGATCTGGGTATTTGAATTCCTAGACCTATAAGAGAAAATTCAAAAATGTGTGGGGGTTGTATTGATAATTTTGTGAGGGCGAGGGCGTGAGAGTCTAAACATAAAGTGTTTTGTCGATTGAGAAAAGTTAAATACAGACAGAACAAACGCGTTTAGGATTCTTCGTTTGCTTCATTGCAGTGGAAGATGATTCCACCACAGAGCCACCTGAAGGTACTGAATTTGAATCCGAGAAAGCGGCCAAGTTGTTCTACGATGACTACTCTAGACGTTTAGGGTTTGTGATGCGCGTAATGTCTTGTCGGAGATCCGAGAGAGATGGAAGAATCCTTGCACGGAGATTCGGTTGTAAAAAAGAAGGTCATCGTGTTAGTGTCCGTGGCAAGCCTGCTTCTGTCAGGAAACCAAGACCGAGTACGAGAGAAGGTTGTAACGCCGGTCAGGTAAATGGGTCGTAACCAAGTTCGTTAAAGAACATAACCATCCGCTTGTTGTAGAACCTCGACAGGCTCGTCAGACACTGGTGAG
Organism: Brassica carinata; assembly: GCA_016771965.1. Taxonomy (NCBI): domain Eukaryota; kingdom Viridiplantae; phylum Streptophyta; class Magnoliopsida; order Brassicales; family Brassicaceae; genus Brassica; species Brassica carinata. The sequence goes on from CM028692.1 coordinate 52,828,787, forward strand.
TTGAGTTCACTTAAAGTTATGTCCTTTTGTGCATTTGTGTGAAACCACTTTTTGGTGAATTGTATTGGATGAGAAGGGCAAGAGGATTCAAGAATTAACGATAGAGCTGAGAAACGAGAAGCGGTTATGTGCAGCATATAAGGAGCAGCTAGATGCGTTTGCAAAGATTGTCGAAGAGCATAGTGATCGGATGTCGAAGAAAGTTGAGAGTGTGGTTGAGAATCTGGAAGAGTTTGAACATATAGAGCTCGAGATGTTGCATAGTAAACAAGATGATATTCTAAGCCAACTTTAAATGTGTGATGCTTTGTATATTCTTTGTTTGAATCTGTTGAGCTTTCTTTAACGGCTTTTTCCGGTCTCAGATTGGTTTAGTGTAATGTAGATGTTGTTGGATCTTATATAATGTGAGAAACTGTGTAACCATATAGACAAGAGGAAAACACGAATGTTATGTTCTTAACATCTAGACAAAAAAAAAACTTGAATGTTCACATACAAATCAGGTCTCTGGACATGATTTTGCTGGTTATGCAGTTCCCTTGGTCTACTACATATACACACACATCACATATGGATTTGCACTATTATGTATTTACACTATTATAGTAAGTCCTACATCGAATCGAGAATTGATGTTGAACGAGAGTAATATATAAGTGTGGTAGTCTTTCACTTTTGAAGTAATTTTTTGGATGTGAGTTAGACTCATTATTAATATGGTACTAATATTTTTTTGGGCAAACCTTCGATTAGAAATAAAAAGAGTTCATCACCCAAGGGTGGATACAATAGAAAGGTTACAGGCTGATTTTGCAAGTCCATCAGCAATAACATTGTTTACTCTAGGGATAAAAGAAAAGGAGATAGATTCAAAGGAGCCACTCAATATGACAATATCATGGAGGATTCCTTGAATTTCCACAGCTGGACTGTTACTAGAGAGAAGAGAGACAAGACTCTTAGAGTCCGAGAAGCATTCCAGCTTCCTGAATCCTGTCGAAATTGCAGCGGTGAGAGCTGCTTTAACCGCTAAGGCCTCCGCCATGAGAGCAGAGCCTATAAAGGTGCGGTTTGAAGAACCATGTCCGAAGAAGTTGCCCGAGAAGTCCTTAAAGACCCAACCCAACCCTCCTGCTCCCGAAGAAGCTAGCCATGAGGCGTCAGAGAAACATTTAATTGTGTCGGGATCATGGCAAAATGCCCAACTGCCAATGCCAACTCCTCCTCAGAAAGCACGCTTCATAGCTCCCACATCCCACCTTAATATGGTACTAATATATGATGGCAATTTTCATTTTAAACTGTTTTAGATGTGAATTAGGAAAATTACTAATATATGTATATTGATTGGAAATGTTAAACAATCTACCAAAGAACACTAAACCAAATGAAACGAGAAGGAGAATCTTACATAACCTTAGAGAAATCCTAAAAAGGAAAAAAAAAAAAATTACACACTTGATGCATCATCAAAAAAAATTATTTACACATAAAAGAAAACAAACAAATTAAACAGATAAACACACTCTCTTATGCTAAATCCTAAATAGAGATCAGTTACTGCAGCTAAAACCACCACCTTTCATCATCTGAAGAAACTCTTTGTAATCGACTCTACCATCACCATCACCATCCACTTGCATAATCATCTTCTTGCAACCTTCTAGTGTCTTACCTTGCTTGAGTCCCAGTGAACCCATCACTGACTTCAACTCCTCCACAGTGATAAACCCATCTCTGTCCTGGTCAAACACGTTAAACGCGTCTTTCATGTCCTCTTCCTCTGTTTCTCCATCCTTGTGATGCTCATCGACAATGGAGCTGTACAGCGACTCGAACTCGTCTATGTCGACGCATCCATCACCGTTGGCGTCGATGTTGTGGATCATCTGAGTCAGATCTTTGTCTGGTATGTAGATTCCAAGATTCTCTAGCGAGTCGTTGAGCTCTTCTTTGGTGATCCGACCGTCTCCGTTCTTGTCGAAGGTCTGGAAAACACGTTTTAGCTCGGCAGGATCTGTTTTCCTCGTTGGAGCAGAGGATGGTGACGGAGAGGGTAACATGGATGAGTTCTTGTGGAGAGTTTTGTCGAACCAGGAGAGAGTGAAGAGACTTCGCAGCTTCTTTGGTACTAAAGAGAGGAGAAAAGAGTTTAAGAGATTGTAGAGAAGGAAGATTCTCACCATAATTGTTGAAACCAAACTCTGCTTTCTAGATATCTGATGAAAACAGAGAGGAGATATGAGAAACAGAGAGCTTAAAAACAGAGCTTTTGTGGTAGAGAAAAAACTTGGCAATTGTTGTTGTTTTATAGAGGGGGAGAGAGAGAGAGAATTTTATTTATTATAATTAAATAATATCTTTTCAGAGACTTAAATAATATACTTCGGGATTTTTTTTTCTTTTTCATCATTTTATGACCGTTGAAGCTATTTTTAATCAACATATACGTTACTCCTTCAACGTTCTTCAATTTTAACTCTCTTTTTGGGATGACAAAAAAAAAACTCTTTTTGGTTTGGAGAAAGTAAACAGAAATGGGAACGGTTCAAAGAGGAAAATAAAACGAGTTAAACGACTAGTGAATCAAACAAAGAGAATGAGAGATTAGTCTAATAAGCATGACTTCTCAAACATATTTAGAAGAAAATGTTTGAAACTCTAGAGACTTATCAAAATGTTATTAGCCTAGCTTAAATTGATTGGTTCTTTTCGTATCTCGTGTGCAGACCAGTTTTTATTACGAAATACTATTTTTAAAATTAAACAATTTTAATATTTATTTGAAATTTTTAAAGAAGTTATGAATATAAGATCCAAAACTTCTGCAACTATTAATGTGACAATTGGGGCTGAAAATCATACCATATAAATAATTCTTTTACAATACATTGGTTACTTTTGACAAATTTAAAACTATTGCAAAGGAATGTACAGATTTGATAAACCGTGATAAATAATTTATTTAAAACTTTTGACGTGTAAAAAGTAAAGTATATGAAAAAACTATAGTTTTTTTATAAAAGAAAATAACTACATTTTATGTTCTTTATCTTTTTGACGAAATTTAATTTATTATAATTCAATTTCTGGTATACATCTTTGCATAACAAAGGTTCGAATGATCATTCTAGGACAAGTTAAAATGCTAAAAGTAGATAAAGCCGCGATATACTGAACCTATTAAGTGTATGTATCATATTAAATGAATGTTAGTATATAGTATTTTTAATGAAAAAAATGTTGATTTAGTAAATAAAGGTCACTCGATCTTCTTTATTTAAAGAAGCAAAGAAGATGCAGAAAACGCGTGAAGAAGATAGAGGTGTAGTTAAGACATATACATCGCTTTTGTGTTAAATTATAAAGCACGTAATGTCCAAAACGCGTTGTTATAATGGTTGATGTTTGGTTCCTGTCCCCATTAGTTTTATTTTAACTTTTTAATGTAATAAATGTGCCGGTCTTCATTGCAGGGTAGACTTTACACCACCAACGATTCTGTTTAAATGGTCGTGAAGCCTCTCTCGAATGATGTAAATAGTCAAGACAAACAAGGTTTTAGTCGCTACTCGCTAGTGTACAAAAAAAAAGTGTTCAAAAAAAGTCGCTACTCGCTACATCAACAATTTAATGTAATTTTTCTAGAACCAGCAAAACAACTAACAAGTGTTTTCAAAGCTTTCTAATGATGAAAACTTAACGGGTCTGAGAATCCAAAGATGACACTGGGAACCAAAAAACGCGCCAAGAATGACGCCAATGTTAGGTTATGACCGTGGATCTCCTCATCTCTTGAAGGTTGTCACCATTAGATTGGTTCACTTCTTCCATGTGGACCCACTTGCTCAACAACCATTTATCACTAGGAATTAATAGTAACCTTTAGTTAAAAAAGAGCTGCTAGAGTTTGGTAAGAAATGAGTAAGTAGTCGTTGGAAAGTAAACCAAAGAAGAACTAGTCATGGGTGTTGTTATAAAAATACTAACATATAGAAATGTTCAGTAAACGAAGTTTTATGAGATTTCCATCAAAATGGTAGTTAATAGTATCAGACTAGAACTCTAGCAACTTGCATGGCCAATACTAACCTTGCATTTTTTCTGAAACTGTGAACAAGAAAATAAGAACCATAGTTCACATTTCAACAAATACAAAAAGAGGGAAATAAGTACTAGTAGAGCTTGTCTATAACAAACAAGAAAGTAATAAATAGAGCATGGAGATAAATCAAACTGATCAGTTTTTTTTTGTCAAACTGATCTGTTTTGTTATTAATGTAAATATATACTTCATCCTCATCCGTTTCTAAATATAAGATGTTCTAGGTAAAATACGTTGTTTAAAAAAATTAACTTTTTATTTTAAAGTATTATTAAGATTATAAATTAAAAACTATTTAACCAATTACAAAATACATCGATTAAATTTAATTGGTTACACAGTTTTTGATAAAGTTAAAATTAACTAGAAATATGAGAACATCTTAGATATTGAAACATAAAAGATCTTCTAAACATCTTATATCTAAGAACGGATGGAGTATACAATATGTTACTAGTTTATAATTAAAAGTTATCATAGATTCTCACGGGGTGTCGTGTAACTGGCCGGGATCCAAGGACACTTGACTTTGTGAGAAGTCTCATGGACTTCATGGTTGTGATCCAGCTCAACTAAGCCAGCTGCACTCATAATTCATACCTATAATTGTCATCATCTACTGTATTTTCTTATTGTATTTCACTTCATTTCATGTTTTTAAGAAAAAAAGAAAATGAATCCTAAAAGCTTTTCCCCTTTTATTTGACAACCACTTACTTTTGAATTTGCCTTTTCCACCTTTACTTTCGTTGATGCAAATTGCAAGTTTCCCGATAGTGGCCACTCCTCTCCACTCCACTCTACTCTTGTTCTACTTTGATAATCATCCCACGTAACTGTCGATACCAGGTTTGATGTGTGTGTTAGTTTTTCTGGTATATATCAACATGACAACATATTATTTTTCCTTTTGTCATTACGTGTTAAGCTTTGTTCTATAAGTTGATCATAAGTTTCTAACGTCTACAACAAGTATCCAATACAATAAGTGTACTTGAAAGACTTTCAGTCGCACATGATTGTGTGGTTCTGTATATTACGTAATCAACGGGTGGATATATAAGAGAATTGGAAGTCTAAACACATAAGCATCTGCAAACTTTTATACGCGGTTTTACTTTTTAGCTAAACATGCAATATATAACGCCTACTCGCTATTATGTTGAAGAAACATTTCTATTAGGGTAAGCAAACAAACAATAAGCATTAGTTAAATAGTTATTGATCTATTTGCACGATAATGCACACATGTACATACTGGAAGGGAGAAAGCATATGCACGCTCTTGTGATTAATTGACTTTTCGTCATTAATGACATCTTTAAAAAAAACACACACACACACACACACACTATTTTGAAGTTCATATTTGAAGTGCAAAAATGTTTTTATTCAAAATCAAAAATCTAAACATAATTTTAAATTATTTGTATTTTATACTATAGTTCTTGTATTTGTCACAATTAATTTGAACTCAATTTTTTTTTTACAAATAACTATCAGACATATAAAAGTATTACAATAATATCAATTAATAAAATATTACACTAAAATATTAAAAAAATTACATCGAAATACATAATTAAATTATTATTTACAAACAAAATATCATACTTTCAATAAAACTATTTCCATAATGCTTCCAAATTTAAAATATTTTAATTTTATGTGTAAAACTTAATTTATAAATCAAATTTGAAATACAAATTTTTAATGACTGAAACGATAAATGACAAATATTTAAGAATCATAAATGTGATGTATAATTGTAAGAATTAAAATGCAAAAAAAAAAAACCTTCAAATTTAAAGTTGAAATTTCTTTTTAAAAAACAAAAACTTTATATTTAAAATTATAAAGTGACTTTTGGTGATTCTCTAATTTCGACCGTAACCATGTTCTCTGTTTATATTTTTGTTATTCTTGCCAATAATGTTGGTTCGATATATTGACTTTTCTACTCAAGGATCTATCTGTTGAAGAAATAATATTACTAACAAACTTGATAAAACTATTCTCACATTGAAACATTTTCCTAAAGTTTCAACTAGAAAATTATTAAAATTAGTACTGCCTAATTTCCAAAGTCCAAACAGCTAATAGTGGTAAAAAAAAGGTGCCCACACGCAGGATCGAACTACGGACCTTCAGTTTACAAGACTGACGCTCTACCACTGAGCTATACGGGCTTTTAGTTTTACATTTCTATTTAAATATATATTTCCTCAGAAGAGACGAGTACGATGACGAATCTTTCCGACCAAACTCTATGCTCCGAATCCGAACCCATTTGAGTTTAGACATAAAACATGATTTTTCTTTTTTAACTCGCGACTGAAAACGAGCTTGGATAGGAAGTAAAAATCTAATCTTTTGATCTCTTTTCCTCCTCCTCCTCCTCCGTGAGCACCAAGGAGAGATCTTTAGAACTCAAATCAAATCGAGAAAGCAATGAACGGGACCCACCGTCACCATCTCCTCCAGCTAGTCCTATCCTGCCGCAAGATCACGGCGCAGGTGACTCAACCAGGTACCTCCACCATCATAGCCATGGCTTCCTCCTCCGAGCAAGAGTTCCTCGCCCAGAGCCGCGCCAATCTCTACCGCTTCCCTCGCTCCAACAACTTCTGGGACTCCAAGACGGCCTCTCGCGTCGGCGAGAAGCTCGGTCTGCGTCTCAGGGAGCTCGGTGTCGACGCCGTCTCCATCGACGCGGAGGAGGAGATCTCAAGACCTGTTCACCACCGTAAAGGGTTTTGCCGTTGTTTGACTCCGTCCGTCGCAGTGGAATCAGAGTCGATGGGACTGAGCAGTTAAACGATGTCGTTCCTAGAGATTAAAGGTTTGCGAATCTGAGTATTATTATTTGAAGGTTTTGTCTGAAATGGTTTTGATGGTGTAGTAACTTTCTTGATAGCCTCATGTTACATTTTGATGGTGTAGTAACTTTCTTGATAGCCTCATGTTACATTTTGATGGTGTAGTAACTTTTTGATGGTGTGGTTACTAGAGAATCTGCTACATTGCATTATCAATTAACCATATACTAAAACTTATAGCTCATACAATCATTAGTTCATTACCAATGCTGAACTGTTAGATGTTAGCTTAATCACTGATCGTCCACAAAGACAACATGTTATATAATAACCACTATGCTTAATTGCAATTACAATGTGTAAAATACATTTTTTCATCCATTAGTCCTACTAGAATTATCTGCGTTTGTTACATATACTTTAGAAAACTAATCTCCCACATCACACTTCTTTAGATCACATGTATAAGAAAAGAAGATACTTTTTTTTGAAAAATGATAATATACATGGAGAGGCATGATGATGGAAAACTTCAATAATATTGCGTTTACATTATACAACAAGAGAAAGTGTTTTTGTATATTTGAATTCTTATCAAACTGATGCAGTTTCTTTACTTGAGGAAGAACTTCCAAACATCTCTGTCAGTAGTTTCCTTAATCAAATGAGCTCCTAAGATAGTTTCCTCATCCACCAAGCTCCTCAGATGTCTCGCTCCACTGTTGAATCCCACATACTGCTTCTTTGCCGCCAAATACACCACACCGTAGGCGGTCTCAGGCACTGTTTAAAGAAACAACAACCATCACTATAACAATAAAACAAACAACCACCAAGTCAAGAACTAAAGAGAGAAGGATCAAGAAACAAACCTTCTTGATGAGAGAATATAGTTTCTTGAGAGATGTAACCGAGTAAGGAATCTCAGTCATTAGTATAACATCATACCCACACTCTCCTCCTTGATCACTCGTTAGCTCTCTCCCACGCCCTCCCCGAGAGCCTCGACCTCCTCGAGAAGAAGTCTTGCTGTTGTCCTGTAACGCCCCGCCTTGGCTGCTGCATCCGTCATTGAAATCTTCCTCTGAGAAACTCAAGCTCATCGCAGCTGGTTCAAAGACATCGGTTCTTATGACGGATAAAACGGTAGGGAGCTCTTCCCATTCTCCCGCGTGAGAAACGGACGGATGCAGAGACGGCTTGTCTTGATGGTGTGAGTGGGCTCTCTGGCTGGCGGCTTTGCCTGTCGCGAGCCTGGTCAAGGTTTGCGAGAACGTTTGGGATGGTTGTGCATCTTATTGTTTCCAAATTTAAAATATTTTAATTTTATGTGTAAAACTTAATTTATAAATCAAATTTGAAATACAAATTTTTAATGACTGAAACGATAAATGACAAATATTTAAGAATCATAAATGTGATGTATAATTGTAAGAATTAAAATGCAAAAAAAAAAAACCTTCAAATTTAAAGTTGAAATTTCTTTTTAAAAAACAAAAACTTTATATTTAAAATTATAAAGTGACTTTTGGTGATTCTCTAATTTCGACCGTAACCATGTTCTCTGTTTATATTTTTGTTATTCTTGCCAATAATGTTGGTTCGATATATTGACTTTTCTACTCAAGGATCTATCTGTTGAAGAAATAATATTACTAACAAACTTGATAAAACTATTCTCACATTGAAACATTAAAAAAAAATCAACGTGAAATTAGTTAAAACCAGTATTGCCTAATCTCTAAAGTCTCAACAGCTAAAATTAGTTAATAGTGGTAAAAAAGTGCCCACACGCAGGATCGAACTACGGACCTTCAGTTTACAAGACTGACGCTCTACCACTGAGCTATACGGGCTTTTACTCTCCAATCTCTGTTTAAAGCTTTAAACATTTAAGATCAACCATGATGGACATCATCATCGGAGTTCCAATCGATACTGAGAGATCTTATTTCAGATACTTTTCGACCCCAGAAAAGACACAAGTACAAGAAACAATAAAAGAACGAATCTTTCCGACCAAACTCCACTTCAGTTAAGATATAAAAATATGATTTTTCTTTTTTTTTTCTTTCTTTTAATTCGTGATTAAAAACGAGCTTGGAAAGGAAGTAAAAAATCTAATCTTTCGATCTCTTTTCCTCCTCCTCCTCCTCCTCCTCCTCCTCCTCCTCCTCCTCGACCACCAAGGAGAGATCTTTAGAACTCAAACCAAATCGAGAAACCAATGAACGGGGCCCACCGTCACCATCTCCTCCAGCTAGTCCTATCCTGCCGCAAGATCACCGCGCAGGTGACTCAACCAGGAACCTCCACCATCATCGCCATGGCTTCATCCTCCGAGCAGGAGTTCCTCGCCCAGAGCCGCGCCAACCTCTACCGGTTCCCTCGCTCCAACAACTTCTGGGACTCCAAGACGGCCTCTCGCGTCGGCGAGAAGCTCGGTCTGCGTCTCAGGGAGCTCGGTGTCGACGCCGTCTCCATCGACGCGGAGGAGGAGATCTCAAGACCTGTTCACCACCGTAAAAGGGTTTTGCCGTTGTTTGACTCCGTCCGTCGCAGTGGAATCAGAGTCGATGGGACTGAGCAGTTAAACGATGTCGTTCCTAGAGATTAAAGGTTTGCGAATCTGAGTATTATTATTTGAAGGTTTTGTCTGAAATGGTTTTTGATGGTGTAGTAACTTTCTTGATAGCCTCATGTTACATTTTGATGGTGTAGTAACTTTTTTGATGGTGTGGTTACTAGAGAATCTATGTTACATTGCATTGTCAAATGAACATATACTGAAAACTTGTATAGCTCATACAATCATACCAATGCTGAACTGTTAGATGTTTAGCTTCACTGATCGTCCACGAAGACATGTTATGTAATAAAACACTATGCTTACTTGCTAACTACAATGTGTAAAAAATACATTTTCGTACATTAGTCTACAAGAATTATCTGCGTTTGTACATATATACATTCGAAAAACTAATCTCCCACATCACATTCTTTAGAAAACATGTATAAGAATTTTGAAAAATCAAGGAATCACCAAGATAATTAATATAAATGGAGGCATGATGATGAAAACTTTAATGATTTTGCGTTACCTTATAAAACAAGATTAAGTGTTTTTGTATTTTCAATTCTTAATCAAACTGATGCAGCTTTCATGAGTTTGAGTTCCTTCTACACTTACTTGAGAAAGAATTTCCAAACGTCTCTGTCTGTAGTTTCCTTAATCAAATGAGCTCCTAATATAGTTTCCTCATCCACCAAGTTCCTCAGATGTCTCGCTCCATTGCTGAATCCCACATACTGCTTCTTTGCCGCCAAATACACCACACCGTAAGGCGGTCTCAGGCACTGTTAAAGAAACAACAACCATCACTATAACAAGGAAACAACCACCGAGACGAGAAGGATCTAAAAAACCAACCTTCTTGATGAGAGAATATAGTTTCTTGAGAGAAGTAACCGAGTAAGGAATCTCAGTCATTAGTATAACATCATACCCACACTCTACTCCTCCTCCTTGATCACTCTCGCTGGCTCTTTCCCAAGCCCTGCTTCCCGAGAGCTTCCTTGATCGCCTCGAGAAGAAATCTTGTTGTCCTGTAATGCTCCCGTCTTGGCTGCTACATCCGTCCACGAAATCTTCCTCTGAGAAACTAAAGCTCATCGCCTGGTTAGCAGCAGCTGGTTCGAAGACATCGGTTCTTATGACGGATAAAACGGTCGGGAGCTCTTCCCATTCTCCTGCGTAGAAACGGACAGATGCAGAGACGGCTTGTCTTGATGGTGTGTGTGGGCTCTCTGGCTGGCGGCTTTGCCTGTCACGAGCTTGGTCCAGGTTTGCAAGAACGTTTGGGATGGTTGTGCATCTTATTGTTTCTGCACTGAGGTCTTGAAAGTGGACTGAGGAAGCACCCTAGCAAAAATAGATTAGATTATGAGAAATGAGACGGTAACAGCAGATCTTCCAGTGTCGGTTTACTTACTTTTAAGCAGGCAAATATCCCACGAACTCCATAGTTGCAACCTAGCTGCTCAAGTCACCATACAAAGGGGAAAAGAAAAGTGTTAAGTCAGAACACAAGGAACTGCTGAGTTGGACATCTATAATAGCTTCACATAGTTAACGAGAAGGAAGTACCTCAAGGACTCTTTTGCCTCTGAAGCTAAGCTGTCCATCGCGGATCTCATTTTTAAGGACATCAACCAGAACAATAGCACTTTCCCAACTTTTCAGAGAACCTACACAGTAGTTTTGTAGCTAGATACAGTTCATTATGATACACTACGAGTGCATGTGAAGCACTTACCTTCGTATTTACAAGAAGCAGTTTCTGAACCAGAGAGTCCAATGATATCAGAAACACTTACTTTTCCCTGCAAGAAGTTTGAAAAGCCAAGTGGATGATTGATAAGTTATTTTTCTTTCATTTCTATTGGTTTAAATCTTAGAAGTGGTTGTTAACATTGTCTTTTAAAATTGAGTTGGAAGTACCTTAAAAGCTTGTAAACCAAGCACATCTAGATTCTCCCCTGAATACCTGTGATGAGCTAATGTCTACAAAACAAAAGAAACAAAAAAAGAATTGGAAGGAAAAAAAGTAGGAGGAGCACTTCTTTTACTAGAAAGTTACTATAATGGTAGTGACTACAAAGAGCAAACAACAACCTTAGAAGGAACGATCTCAACAGCTGGTGTTGGAAGCTGCAAATCCTTCTCAGACAGTGCAGACACACCGCCACGATCCTGAGGTAGCAAACCGGGCAAGCATTGCGCAAACAAAGATGGTGCGCGCATTCTTTAGTAAATGCTTTCCAATCGCAACAATCTAAAGTCACCAAATAAAGATCCAATCTTTAGTAAATGAATTGCCACTCTGAACAAAACCTTAAAACCCCCCAAACCCTTCAAAATAAAAATCCAATCTTTCATGAAACCAAAATGAAACTTCGAATAGATACACAGAAAAGTAGTAAAGGAGAGACAGAAGTCAAAACCAGAGCTTTTACAGATTCGATACTAAGCCCAATTGCGAGAGATCTACGAGACTCTTCAAACAGGGATCATAATCAAAAGCAGAACCCATAAATTGAAAACAATGTGTTCTTCTTATAGTCGGTAACTTCAACATAAAAGTAAGAAACTTTCATTTCTAAGTAACCGATTACTTATCAAGAAACAAACAGACAATGAAGATTGACTTACAGATTATTTGCTTACAGAGGGAAAGATTTAAGACAAAGCGATCAGTGGAGAGAAGTTGTGGAGACGTAACTCGATTTAAGACGGAAGAAATTAAAGATGAGAGATACTTGTCTAACACGACGGCGAAAATCTAGGGGATGAACAGCAAAAGGAGGGTTGAAATTTCAGAGCGAAGAGATCGCTCACACGTTTTAAAGTAACCAACTTTTAATTCTTTTTTTTTTTTAAGGAACAAAAACTCTAAAAAGGAAAGAGGGAGTTTGGACAACAAATCGAAGCTTCTGTTCAGACAGTCTGGTCCGATTTTGTGTATCTGTCCGAACTATTTTATATTTCTAGTCCCTTCTTTTCTTTGCTAATTCAGGAACTGATCACTTTCTTTTTATTTTGGTCTGATCCGTCTCTCTACTGAACCCACAGTTTTAACACCCAACTAAGTTATCACGTTTATATAGTATATAATTAAATTTAAATATATTAGCATAAATAATAAATATATTTTTCATATGAACTTTTATTAAATGGAATTTTCTACTCATACAATTTTATAATCATTTGTAATTTTTATAAATAAATAAAATTCAGTATGAAAATTTTAATAGTTTTACTAATTTATGATTTTAAAAAAAATATCAATGTAAATTTTAAATATTAAATTCTCAATTCTTATTCAATGCAAATATATATGTATCTTATATGGTATATAGTTTAATTTAAATAATATTAAAATAAATATATGTATATTTTTTAATCTGAATATCTATTAAATGAAGCTTCATACTCATATGGATTTATGAAATGAAGTACCCGAATGGATGCTATAATTTAGAACTAAAGAAACGGAACTGGATCCAAACCGAATAGAGAACCGAACAGGTATCCGAATATATCCGAAATACAATTATAGACATAAATTTTTTAATCATATCTAGACTTTATATAATCAAAATAAAGCTTTTATTTAGATTTTTTAATCTTATGAATAAATTCAGTTTATGCATTACCTGCTGACTATGCAGTTGCAAACAACAAAATAGTTTGAGCTGTGGTGGAGATTTGTTGGGAAGCCCATGAGATTTGCTATAGAAGACTTCGCAGCTCAAACTATTTTGTTGTTTGCAACAGCAGAGTCAGCAGGTAATGCATAAACTTGACCGCGGACGTATAATCCCCCTTTGCAGTATGCTTCTGAACTGAGACTCCTCCAATTTCTTCAGATGCTCGTCACTTATAACTTCTTTTATGGTTTCAATCCAGTGTAGGTTAGAGTAGCAATTAACTTTCTTTGTCCCATCTATCACTCCAGGCACAAACAGCCGTTCAGGCAATTCTATCGGATCCATCCTGGAAAGTTAGATAAAATCCAAGCTAAATCAATCTAGAATCGATTACACGATAAAGAATAGAACAGCCATATACTAATGTTGAATCTATGACAACCGAAATTAATATAATATATTAAGGGTTAACTGAAATAAACAAATGAGAATCCCTAACTTTGGCTCAACGGAGAAGGGTTCACCGCTGCAACTAAACAACCTTTCAGGCAAAGCAGCTGCCATTTTTGTCGGTGGGAAAATTAAACTGAAGATTTATAAATCTCTTGCAGACTTACAGATTATTTGCTTGCTTACAGAGGTAAAAAGATTTAAGACAAAGCAAATCAGTGGAGAAGTTGTGAAGACAGTAACTCGATTTAGACGGAAGAAAGATGAGATAACTTGTCTAACACGACGGCGAAAATCTAGGGATGAACAGCATCAAGGGTTGAAATTTCAGAGCGAAGAGATCGCTCACACGTTCGTTTAAAGTAAACAACTTTTTCTTTTATTTAAAAACAAAAAAAAAACTAGAAAGGAAAGAGGGAGTTTGGCCAACAAATCGAAGCTTCTGTTCAGACCGTCTGGTCCGCTTTTGTATATCTGTCCGAACTATTTTATATCGCTAGTCCTTCTTTTCTTTGCTAATTTAGGAACTGACCACTTTCTTTCTTTTTTGGGTCTGATTAGTGATATTAACACTTATATTAATTTAAAGATATGCGAAAATATAAATTTTTATTATATGTTTAATGTATTGCTTAATTTATTTTAATAATATAAATAAATAAATTAAAACAATTTATTTTAATGACCATAAAATATAACATTTTGTGTATCTTTTCATTGTTTTTAAAAATTTTATATTATTAAAATAAATTAAAAATCATATTATCCATATAATAAAAATAATATGTTATATTTTGAATTTTAAAAATGAATATAAATTACTAAAACTGTTAAAATTCTCACATTAAATAATTAATGAAAATGGTTTAATTTTTTTATCATAACAATATACAAATGATCATAAAACCAAATAAGTAAAATATTTCATTTAATAGATATTAAAATAAGCTATATATATAAGGATAAACTAGATTTTGACCCGCTTTCAATGGTTTATTGTTTTTATTCAATTGACAAATATTTAGTAAATGTCACATTTTCATATATTTGTGTTTTATTTTATAAAAGACTTAAAAATTTTATCTTTATTTATCAGATTTCATTTTAAATGATTATTTATGTTAAAAAATTAAACTTTATTTTTTAATGAATTAAGTTGGTATAACTCGATAAATTAATTTTATTATGGGGTTAATATTTTAATTAAAAATTATATACTTTTAATAAATATTTATACTTTTCAATAAAAAATTCAATTATTTTTATGAATGCTTAAATTATATTAAGAAAATAAAAATAATAATTAAGAATAGTTGAAAAAAATTATTTGAACTTGGACTCAATGGTCCAAAGGAAAAAAAGGTGAGATTTGAATCGATTTTTAATAGGTCCAAATGGCCCAAGAGATTTGATTTGAATTTGGATCCAAAAATAATGACCCAATATAGATTTGTTATTAATATTACTTAATCGCAATGAACATCTGATGTTAGTGAAGAAAAACGCACTTTAAGGTAATTATAATGATAGGATCATAACTTTAATAGTATAGATCTGAAAAGAATATAAGGATAAAACATTCTTGGTCTATTTTCCAAAATTTCCCAAAAATAATATAAATAGAAAAACTCTTATTGTCTCTGTAGTCTTCGCCGTGTAAATCCAAATGACCCTCTCCTCTGTCTCCTATCTCTTCACGTTTCTGACGTCTTCAATTTGTTTATACTTTTTTTTTTTTGCTCACGGCTTGATTTGTGCCGTCAACATTTCACCTCGGCGACTTCTCAATCCAAATCCTCCGAGCTTATCCTCCTTCGAGTCTCGGAGTTTCTAACCAATCGCAATCTTTGTTCATCTTCTTGTTGAACTTTCCGGGCACAATCTGGAGATTTTGTTTGAAACTGCGGAGAGCTCTTCTCAGGCGAAAACGAGCTAAAAAAAAAAGATGACATTGACGATCCCATCCGCACCTGGGAGCTCAGGGTACTTGGATATGTACCCTGAGAGAAGGATGTCGTATTTTGGTAATTCTTACATCCTCGGTTTGACTGTCACTGCAGGCATAGGTGGTCTCCTCTTCGGCTACGACACAGGTCTCTCTCTTACACTCACGAATTAAAATGTTCTTAGGCCTTAGATTTGAATTCTTCACCGACCCATTTGTGAAAGTTTCGTAATTTGAATTGAAAAACTTGTCTCATTGAAACTTGGTTCTGTCTGATTTAAGAATTGCTCTTTTTGTACAGGTGTAATCTCTGGTGCCCTTTTGTACATTAAGGATGATTTCGATGTTGTTAAGCAGAGCAGTTTCTTACAGGTATTGCTTTATTGCTTCCAAGCTGTGGTAACTTTCTTTAAGAATGATTTTTTGTTTGTTTAGGAAACTATTGTAAGTATGGCTTTAGTTGGTGCTATGCTCGGTGCTGCAGCAGGAGGTTGGATCAATGACTACTACGGACGTAAAAAGGCCACCATGTTTGCTGATGTTGTTTTCGC
Organism: Brassica carinata; assembly: GCA_016771965.1. Lineage (NCBI taxonomy): Eukaryota > Viridiplantae > Streptophyta > Magnoliopsida > Brassicales > Brassicaceae > Brassica > Brassica carinata. The sequence goes on from CM028692.1 coordinate 52,844,870, forward strand.
AGCTGGAGCAATCGTCATGGCTGCTGCTCCTGATCCGTATGTTTTGATTGCGGGTCGTTTCTTGGTTGGTTTAGGAGTTGGTGTTGCTTCTGTGACTGCTCCCGTTTATATAGCGGAAGCGTCTCCCTCTGAAGTGAGAGGTGGACTTGTCAGCACCAATGTATTGATGATCACCGGTGGACAGTTTCTTTCTTACCTCGTTAACTCTGCTTTCACACAGGTTAGTAGTTAACATAGACAGTTTCTTCGTTTCTTGGTAGGTGTTGTGAACTGATGAGATTATTATTTGTTGGCAGGTTCCAGGAACATGGAGATGGATGCTTGGAGTTTCAGGTGTTCCCGCTGTTGTTCAGTTTGTACTAATGATGTTCATGCCAGAGTCTCCTCGTTGGCTGTTCATGAAGAACCGTAAAGAGGAAGCGATACAAGTGCTGACGAGAATGTATGATATCTCGGTTAGCGGGCGAGATTGATCACCTTTCAGCTGAAGAGGATGAGAAGCAAAGGAAACACACTGTTAGCTACTTGGAAGTCTTTAGATCCAAGGAGATGAGACTCGCCTTCTTCTGGAGCAGGACTTCAGGTAACTTATTGGAGAGTCCTCCTTCTGTTTTGAACCAAACCGAACCATTAAGAGTTTAGTTCAATTCGGCATGTTTATAAAAAAACTTGGTTTGGTTTGGTTTGATTACTTTGTAACCATTATACCTGAATTTACTCATATGATCAAAAATTCTAAATAAAGTCTAAATATGATTAAAAAATTATATACTTTTAATAAATATTTATACTTTTCAATAAAAAATTCAATTATTTTTATGAATGCTTAAATTATATTAAGAAAATAAAAAATAATAATTAAGAATAGTTGAAAAAAATTATTTGAACTTGGACTCAATGGCCCAGCCGAAAAAGGTGAGATTGAATCTGATTTTTAATATCCAAACGCCCAAGAGATTTGATTTTAGGATCCAAAAATAATGACCCAATATAGATTTGTTATTAATATTACTTAATCGCTCTTTAATTAAAACACTTAATGCTAAATATTTAAACACGCCTTACGAATTATGACTAGTGATCCCGCTTTAATAGAGATAGATTAATGCAAAAGAATATAAGGATAAAACATTCTTGGTCTATTTTCCAAAATTTCCCAAAAATAATATAAATAGAAAAACTCTTATTGTCTCTGTAGTCTTCGCCGTGTAAATCCAAATGACCCTCTCCTCTGTCTCCTATCTCTTCACGTTTCTGACGTCTTCAATTTGTTTATACTTTTTTTTTTTTGCTCACGGCTTGATTTGTGCCGTCAACATTTCACCTCGGCGACTTCTCAATCCAAATCCTCCGAGCTTATCCTCCTTCGAGTCTCGGAGTTTCTAACCAATCGCAATCTTTGTTCATCTTCTTGTTGAACTTTCCGGGCACAATCTGGAGATTTTGTTTGAAACTGCGGAGAGCTCTTCTCAGGCGAAAACGAGCTAAAAAAAAAAGATGACATTGACGATCCCATCCGCACCTGGGAGCTCAGGGTACTTGGATATGTACCCTGAGAGAAGGATGTCGTATTTTGGTAATTCTTACATCCTCGGTTTGACTGTCACTGCAGGCATAGGTGGTCTCCTCTTCGGCTACGACACAGGTCTCTCTTACACTCACGAATTAAAATGTTCTTAGGCCTTAGATTTGAATTCTTCACCGACCCATTTGTGAAAGTTTCGTAATTTGAATTGAAAAACTTGTCTCATTGAAACTTGGTTCTGTCTGATTTAAGAATTGCTCTTTTTGTACAGGTGTAATCTCTGGTGCCCTTTTGTACATTAAGGATGATTTCGATGTTGTTAAGCAGAGCAGTTTCTTACAGGTATTGCTTTATTGCTTCCAAGCTGTGGTAACTTTCTTTAAGAATGATTTTTGTTTGTTTAGGAAACTATTGTAAGTATGGCTTTAGTTGGTGCTATGCTCGGTGCTGCAGCAGGAGGTTGGATCAATGACTACTACGGACGTAAAAGGCCACCATGTTTGCTGATGTTGTTTTCGCAGCTGGAGCAATCGTCATGGCTGCTGCTCCTGATCCGTATGTTTTGATTGCGGGTCGTTTCTTGGTTGGTTTAGGAGTTGGTGTTGCTTCTGTGACTGCTCCCGTTTATATAGCGGAAGCGTCTCCCTCTGAAGTGAGAGGTGGACTTGTTAGCACCAATGTGTTGATGATCACCGGTGGACAGTTTCTTTCATACCTCATTAACTCTGCTTTCACACAGGTTAGTAGTTAACATAGACAGTTTCTTCGTTTCTTGGTAGGTGTTGTGAACTGATGAGATTATTATTTGTTGGCAGGTTCCAGGAACATGGAGATGGATGCTTGGAGTTTCAGGTGTTCCCGCTGTTGTTCAGTTTGTACTAATGATGTTCATGCCAGAGTCTCCTCGTTGGCTGTTCATGAAGAACCGTAAAGAGGAAGCGATACAAGTGCTGACGAGAATGTATGACATCTCTGGCCGGAGATTGATTGATCACCTTCCGCGGCTGAAGAGGATGAGAAGCAAAGGAAACACACTGTTAGCTACTTGGAAGTCTTTAGATCCAAGGAGATGAGACTCTTCCTCGCTGGAGCAGGACTTCAGGTAACTTATTGGAGAGTCCTCCTTCTGTTTTGAACCAAACCGAACCATTAAGAGTTTAGTTCAATTCGGCATGTTTATAAAAAAAAAAACTTCGGTTTTTCGGTTTGGTTCGGTATTCGGTTAGTTAGTTTTTTCAAAAAGAAAAATTTGTTAACAAAATTTCAAACCGAATTAACCAAAATTTCGAACCAAATTATCAAAATTTCCCAAACTTAACCGACTTTAACCAAAATTTTAACCGAAATATAATTGAAATAAAAAATTTCGGTTAGTTTCGGTAACTTTTTTAAAACCCAAACTGCCCGAATACCGAGAACCGAATCAAACAAACTTTTTTCCGGTTCAGTTCAACAAGATTTTGGTCGAACCGAACTACTCAAACTACCTGAACCCGCATGCCTACTTTGACTCATAAAATACTCAAAACATTGGTTAGAAACTAGTAAAAACACCGATATATTACTTATATGTCTGTCTAGTTCTGCAGTCTTGTAATTAGACTCAAGATTTGATGCAAGATAAAACTGTATTTGCAGGCATTTCAGCAATTCACTGGGATCAATACTGTCATGTACTATAGCCCTACGATTGTTCAAATGGCTGGCTTTCATTCAAACCAGCTCGCTCTGTTACTCTCTCTCATCGTTGCTGCCATGAACGCTGCTGGAACAGTGGTGGGGATCTACTTCATCGACCACTGTGGACGGAAGAAGCTTGCTCTCTCGAGTTTATGCGGTGTCATTGTATCTCTCATTATCCTCTCAGTCTCGTTCTTGAAACAGTCTGATGTATCATCTGATGGAGGGCTCTACGGTTGGCTCGCTGTGCTTGGCTTAGCTCTGTATATTGCTTTCTTTGCACCGGGAATGGGACCGGTTCCGTGGACGGTTAACTCGGAGATATATCCGCAACAGTACCGGCATATCGCGGAGGGATGTCTGCAACGGTTAACTGGATTAGTAACTTGATTGTGGCACAAACATTCTTGTCAATAGCAGAAGCTGCTGGTACTGGAGTGACTTTCTTGATTTTGGCGGGAATCGCGGTTCTAGCGGTTGTCTTTGTGATTGTGTTTGTTCCTGAGACTCAGGGGCTAACGTTTTTGGAAGTGGAGCAGATTTGGAAAGAGAGGGCTTGGGGAAAGAACAGTGATTGGGGGAGTAGCAGCGAGAGCAATGACATGGATGGGTTGCTTGAGCAGGGATCTCAGTCATAAGGATCTTGAGTGGCTCATGCTCATACGTTGTATTGTATCACAGAGTAAACCAAGATTGGTTCCGGTTCCGGTTCAGGTCAGTGATATCACAGGAGTAAACCAAGATGTGTTAAGAACTGTGTTTATTGATAATAAATAACGTTTAGGGTCCACTTTGGATTCCAGTCTTGTCTGCAAATCTCAATACGATGCAACATGTGTCTATGATCAAAGAATAGGCTCTTGACAAGAGCATTGAATAGATGAATGGTTGATTCACAAACATAAGACTTGTCATAGGAACTGTGTTAGTACCTATCTTCTTCTTTTTTTCTGTTCAATAAACAGATATTGTCTTTTAGGCACAGCATTAATTGATTAGAGGATAGTAAAGGGTGATGAAGCAGAAACATTTATTGTATTTGGACATGGCAATAACACAAGAGACATTAAAGGGCCACCAAGATGTATGATTGGATATTTGTATAGTGTATCCTTTTGTGTTGTGTTGTCTTATGTGTCACCATACATTACAATGTAGGTTTGTGTTTTTGGTAAAACATTTTTTATGTTTTTGGTACTTATCTGAAATAGAATATCCTCTTTTAGATGATTGGATATTTGTATAGTGTATCCTTTTGTGTTGTGTTGTCTTATGTGTCACCATACAATGTAGGTTTGTGTTTTGGTAAATCATTTTTTATGTTTTTGGTACTTATCTGAAATAGGATATCCTCTTTTAGATATGGTTATCTAGCATTCTAGCCTGCAATGGGTTCCGTTCCCTGATCCTTTTGCTGTCAAAGTTTCTCGATAAAAGTGGGATAGTAATCATTTCTTTCGTCGCATTGGCTGTGAATATATGTTCTCATAAATAAGTTTGAGGTTTGGTCTAAAGTTTTCCGATTACAGCAAATATTTATAAGTTTTTGATGTTATATTAAGTCATTATTTCGTTTTTCTGCAACTAGTATAATTATAACCTATGATATTTTATAAAAATCTATGATATTTGTAAAAATAATAAAAACTAAAGTAAAAAGTTACAATACCGAAATATAAGAATAAAGATGAGTTGCAGAGTCGAGATAATTAATCTCCTTCTTTAAATCTTTAAAAGCTCCGTAATGCGACGGTTTCATAACGCTCATATTTTCAGGATACAACCGCACAAATCTTCTGATCAACGTCACTCTATCAGAAGCAAATCAAACCTATTTTTGTGTTGTACTCTCAGATTCTATAAAAATATATATATTAACATAACTATTGAATATAGGAGAATCTGTTTTTTTTCTTTTCGTATGAATGGATGTATGTGCATATACCATGGAAGAAGTAGCTTTTATAATGCTTATCAAAAGCAACCGAAAAACGTTTTGCATTGACCATACAATAAAGTACAATTTATTGCATTTAAGTTGAATCCATTATGGACCAAGTCAAAAACGTTTTTTTGCTATCAATGGTAAAGATATTAATGATTTATTTTACGAAATAAATTAATCAAAAAACTGATTTCAATTTAACCCAAAAAATTGGAGGTATTAGACTAGTAGTCCATTTACCAAATTGCAAATCATTCCCAACTATGAATCTAAGTCTTATCTCAAACTTAATTCAATGCGTATTTGCATTTCAATCAAATATATCTTTCACCATTTACCATAATATATTCACAAGGTTTTTAACCATGTTATTATTTCTCCATGCATAAATAAGAGGACTTCCACCTCATGTTTATTTGCGAGACATTTACTAGTTTTTTAAACATAGCTACATTGTTAAGCTTTACAAGCTTTCCAAATCAATGACTTTGGACCAACATTTCTCATTCAAACACTTATTTTTGACATATGATACACTAACTTATAGTGTTCATAACAAAAAATCTATTGAGATCCGGATTCGGCGGATCCGACATTTTACTATCCGGATTCGGATCCGGGCGTCCCGGATATCCTATTTTCGGAGCGGATCCGGATCGGATCTCGGATCGGATCCGGATCTCGGATAATAATTCCAGCCCTACGGAAAAGCCACCAAAATATTGGTCAAAGCCATCTATCCAAAAAATAGTTTCAACAATAAACTATGAAGATTGACTTACAGATTATTTGCTTGCTTACAGAGGAAAAGATCTAAGACAAAGCAATCAGTGGAGAAGTTGTGGAGACTTAACTCGATTTTAGACGGAAAGATGAGAGATACTTGTCTAACACGATGGCGAAAATCTAGGGGATGAACAGCAAAAAGAGGGCTGAAATTTCAGAGCGAAGAGATCGCTCACACATTTTAAAGTAAACAATTTTAATTCTTTTCTTTTAAAAAAATTCTAAAAAGGAAAGAGGGAGTTTGGCCAGCAACTCGAAACTTCTGTTAAGCCCTTTTTCAAAAAAAAAAAAATATCGAAACTTCTGTTCAGAGTTCAGACCGTCTGGTCCGCTTTTTTATATCTGACCGAACTGTTTTATATTTCTAGTCCCTTCTTTTCTTTGCTAGTTTCAGGAACTTACCATTTTTTTGTCTGATTAGTCACGTCTGTCTCTCTACTTAAATTGAGAGGTTTAACACCTAACTAGTTGCCAAAAAAAACACCCAACTAAATTATCACTTTTTTATGATATATAACTAAACTTAAATGATATTAACATAGATAAATAATATATTTTAATATAAACTTTTATTGAATGAATTTTTCTATACATATACTTTTATGATTATTTGTAATTTTTTATAACAAATAAATCATTGATAAAAATTTCAATATGAGATTTTTAATAGTTTTAATAGATTATAATTATTTTTAAAAATTCAACGTAAACTTTGAATTAGAATATTAAATTCTCATGTTCAGGGCAAATTTCAATATTTATTATGTATCTTATAAGGTTAATCTTCGAATTTAATTCTCTTTAAATAATTAGGAGATGATATGGGCCATAAAGGCTTCGTTTATATGAGAGTCAATGGGCCAACAAACTCTCGGGGTATAAACTGACCTTCAATCCTATGTTATCAAATTATCAACACAGAAATGTTTCTATGATTTAATTTCATATGATGATATTGGATAAACAATGAATTTTTAACATATTAAAACAGATTAACGCAAGGTTCAAAAAAATAAATTTATCTCAATTTGCAAACTCGGTTACTTTTATTACATTTCAAGATTATTACAGTAACTCTTTAATGTCTGAGATGTTACGACTGATAAGCAAGTAAAGCAGTAGTTGTAATCAAGATAATTATCGTAACTCTTTTGTTAATCAAGGTTTACACGTAACAAACTGTTCCATTATCTTAAAACTGGGTCGCTGTCGAAGATAGATAATTCGACGAGAGCGTGGTTACACGCGCATTCGCACGCAAAATAAGACCCACTAGTTAAATTTAACGGATAACTTTATCACACGTGAACCTAAGCGCGTGAGTTCCACCACGATCCAGTGCTAAAGATGAAATGTGAAATAGAGGTTGAAAAAGCGAGTATCAATGTATTCGAACACCGCGCGAGTGGATTGTCGATTTCTTAGTCTCGGTAATAATAAGACAACCTTATCCTAGCTTGCCACGTTGCTAAAAAAACAACACATGGGTAAAAATAAAATAAAATAAAATAAAATAGAAGAACTATTATTGTCTTTGTTGTCTTCGCCGTGTAAAACCAGATGATCTCTCTCCTCTGTCTCCCTTCTCTTCACGTTTCTGACGTCTTTAATTTTTTTTTTTTCCCTCACGGCTTCGTTTGTGCCGCCACATTTTACCGTCGGCGACTTCTCAATCCGATTCCCCCGGAGCTCATCCTCCTCGAGTCTCGGAGTTTCTACCAATCGCAACCCGTAAATTTGAAATCTTTATTCATCATCTTCTTGTTGAGCTTCTGGGAGATTTTGTTTGGAAAGTGCGGAGCTTTTCTCAGATTGAGTTAAAAAAAAAAAAAAAGAAGAAGATGACATTGACGATCACGTCGGCACCAGGGAGCTCAGGGTACTTGGATATGTTCCCAGAGAGAAGGATGTCGTATTTTGGCAATTCTTACATCCTCGGTTTGACTGTCACTGCCGGCATCGGTGGTCTCCTCTTCGGCTACGACACAGGTCTCTCTTTTTCTCTTACACTCACCAATTAACATGTTCTTAGGCGTTAGATTTAGATTTTTCACTGACTCATTTGTGAAAGTTTCGTAATTTGAATTGAAAACTTGTCTCATTGAAGCTATTAGAACTTGGTTGTGTCGGATTAAAGAACTGTTACTTTACACTCACCAATTAACATATTCTTAGGCGTTAGAGTTAGATTCTTCACTGACCCATTTGTGAAAGTTTGGTACTTTGAATCAAAAACTTGTCTCATTGAAGCTATCTGAACTTGGTTGTGTCTGATTAAAGAACTGTTACTTGTCACAGGTGTAATCTCTGGTGCCCTTTTGTACATTAAGGATGATTTCCAAGTCGTTAAGCAGAGCAGTTTCTTACAGGTAATTGCTTTACCTGTTCCAAGCTGTTAACTTTCAGTGTGATTCATTAAGAATGTGATTTTTTTCTTTTTGTAGGAAACTATTGTGAGTATGGCTTTAGTTGGTGCCATGCTCGGTGCGGCAGCAGGAGGTTGGATCAATGACTACTACGGACGTAAAAAAGCCACCATGTTTGCTGACGTCGTCTTTGCAGCTGGAGCAATCGTTATGGCTGCTGCTCCTGATCCGTATGTTTTGATCGCGGGTCGTTTCTTGGTTGGTTTAGGAGTTGGTGTCGCCTCTGTGACTGCGCCCGTTTATATAGCCGAAGCATCTCCGTCTGAAGTGAGAGGTGGTCTTGTGAGCACCAATGTGTTGATGATCACCGGTGGACAGTTTCTTTCTTACCTCATTAACTCTGCTTTCACACAGGTTAGTAGTTAACATAGACAGTTTCTTTCGTTTCTTGGTAGGTGTTGTGAACTGATGAGATTATTATTTGTTGGCTAGGTTCCAGGAACATGGAGATGGATGCTTGGTGTTTCAGGTTGTCCCGCTGTTGTTCAGTTCGTCCTGATGCTTTTCATGCCGGAGTCTCCTCGGTGGCTCTTCATGAAGAACCGTAAAGAGGAAGCGATACAAGTGCTGACGAGAATGTATGATATCTCGGTTAGCGGGCGAGATTGATCACCTTTCGGCTGAAGAGGATGAGAAGCAAAGGAAACACACTGTTAGCTACTTGGACGTCTTTAGATCCAAAGAAATGAGACTCGCATTTTTCGCAGGAGCAGGACTTCAGGTAACTTATTGGAGAGTCCTCCTTCTGTTTTGAACCAAACCGAACCATTAAGAGTTTAGTTCAATTCGGCATGTTTATAAAAAACGGTTTTGGTTTGGTTCGGTTCGGTTAGTTAGTTTTTCAAAAGAAAAATTTGTTAACAAAATTTCAAACCAAATTAACCAAAATTCGAACCAAATTATCAAAATTTCCCAAACTTAACCGACTTTAACCAAAATTTTAACCGAAATATAATTGAAATAAAAATTTCGGTTAGTTCGTATAACTTTTAAAACCCAAACTGCCGAATACCGGAGCCGAATCAAACAAACTTTTTTCGGTTCAGTTCAACAAGATTTTGGTCGAACCGAACTACTCAAACTACCTGAACCATGCCTACTTTGACTCATAAAATACTCAAAACATTGGTTAGAAACTAGTAAAACACCGATATATTACTTATATGTCTGTCTAGTTCTGCAGTCTTGTAATTAGACTCAAGATTTGATGCAAGATAAAACTGTATTTGCAGGCGTTTCAGCAGTTCACTGGGATCAATACTGTTATGTACTATAGTCCTACGATAGTGCAAATGGCTGGTTTTCATTCAAACCAGCTCGCTCTGTTACTCTCTCTCATCGTTGCTGCCATGAACGCTGCTGGAACAGTCGTGGGGATATACTTTATCGACCACTGTGGGCCGAAGCTTGCTCTCTCGAGTCTATGCGGTGTCATTATCTCTCTCAATCCTCTCAGTCTCCTTCTTCAAACAGTCTGACGCATCATCATCTGATGGAGGGCTCTATGGTTGGCTCGCTGTGCTTGGATTAGCTCTATATATTGCCTTCTTTGCACCGGGAATGGGACCGGTTCCGTGGACGGTGAACTCAGAGATATACCCACAACAGTACCGAGGAATATGTGGAGGCATGTCTGCAACGGTTAACTGGATTAGTAACTTGATTGTGGCACAAACATTCTTGTCAATAGCAGAAGCTGCTGGTACTGGAGTGACTTTCTTGATTTTGGCGGGAATCGCGGTTCTAGCGGTTGTTTTTGTGATTGTGTTTGTGCCTGAGACTCAGGGGCTAACGTTTCTGGAAGTGGAGCAGATTTGGAAAGAGAGGGCGTGGGAAAGAACAGTGATTGGGGAGTAGCAGCGAGAGCAATGACATGGATGGGTTGCTTGAGCAGGGATCTCAGTCATAAGGATCTTGAGTGGCTCATGCTCATACGTTGTATTGTATCACAGAGTAAACCAAGATTGGTTCGGTTCGGTTCAGGTCAGTGATATCACAGGAGTAAACCAAGATGTGTTAAGAACTGTGTTTATTGATAATAATAACGTTTAGGGTCCACTTTGGATTCCAGTCTTGTCTGCAAATCTCAATACGATGCAACATGTGTCTATGATCAAAGAATAGGCTCTTGACAAGAGCATTGAATAGATGAATGGTTGATTCACAAACATAAGACTTGTCATAGGAACTGTGTTAGTACCTATCTTCTTCTTTTTCTGTTCAATAAACAGATATTGTCTTTTAGGCACAGCATTAATTGATTAGAGGATAGTAAAGGGTGATGAAGCAGAAACATTTATTGTATTTGGACATGGCAATAACACAAGAGACATTAAAGGGCCACCAAGATGTATGATTGGATATTTGTATAGTGTATCCTTTTGTGTTGTGTTGTCTTATGTGTCACCATACATTACAATGTAGGTTTGTGTTTTTGGTAAAACATTTTTATGTTTTGGTACTTATCTGAAATAGAATATCCTCTTTTAGATGATTGGATATTTGTATAGTGTATCCTTTTGTGTTGTGTTGTCTTATGTGTCACCATACAATGTAGGTTTGTGTTTTGGTAAATCATTTTTATGTTTTGGTACTTATCTGAAATAGGATATCCTCTTTTAGATATGGTTATCTAGCATTCTAGCCTGCAATGGGTTCCGTTCCTGATCCTTTTGCTGTCAAAGTTTCTCGATAAAAGTGGGATAGTAATCATTTCTTTCGTCGCATTGGCTGTGAATATATGTTCTCATAAATAAGTTTGAGGTTTGGTCTAAAGTTTTCCGATTACAGCAAATATTTATAAGTTTTGATGTTATATTAAGTCATTATTTCGTTTTTCTGCAACTAGTATAATTATAACCTATGATATTTTATAAAATCTATGATATTTATATAAAAACAAAATGATATAAGATATAACATTTTATTTTAAAATCATAACCTATTATATTTTATTTAAAAATCTTTAAGAAGACTATATAGTTATAATTCTAGCATCAATCTCGTGATGCATAAAAGTAAACTTTAAAAGAATAAAAGAATTGTATGCATGTGGTAAATGGACAAATGATAGTGATGGAAGTGAGGGACCAAGGAGAACATGAATGTCGTGAAGACCAGTGTGAAATGTGGTGCTGATTCGTTGAGCCAAATAAGTATAAAAGGCAACACGTGAGTTGTTGGGTCTCTTCTTTGTCATTTATTTTTTTAATAGGCCCTTCTTAAGCCTTTTAAGCCTTTTAATTTCTCATCGTAAACTGTCCACGTGGCACGTTCCCTGCCTTTTGTTTTCTTCTCTCGTTCACATGTGTAATCCCTTACCATTCCACATGCGTTTGTTCATTGTTTTGTTGTTTCCATCGACCCAATTATTGAATAACAACTTCTATAAACTAAATAATAATTAACTTGTGTTCTCTTTTACATTAATTTGGTGGTTTGTTAATACAAATAAGCTTACTTGATGGTTATCAGATCTATATATCATATATGTGTATGTTTATGAAAGTTACTGTTAGTAATTGTTATGAATTATGTGCACAAGTTTTGTATAAACAAACGTTATATTAAACTAAAGAAAAAATGAGATCATTTCAAAACGAATGTCTAGAAATTAGTATTGCTTAATCTATTTTATTAAAACAGCTGATATGACCAATTGATAAAAATAGGGTCCAATTAATTTTAAGAAACTGATTATTTTATAACTGCATTAATAATATTTATCTATTCTATTAAAACAGCAGTATGACCAATTGATAAAAATAGGGTCCAACTAATTTTAAGAAACTGATTATTTTATAACTGCATTAATAATATTCATTTTATTTAAAACAACTTAATGCTCCTTATATAACTCATAAGAATCAATGGTGGGACCACTTCTCTAAACTACATTGATTAGCCAGACGTGTAAGATGTGAATAATTATACTTTTTGTTGTTTCCAAATGTGGTTATGCTATTCATATTACCTCAATTATAACCATCTTATCATGCGAGTCTCCTCGGTGGCTCTTCATGAAGAACCGCAAAGAGGAAGCCATCCAAGTGCTGACGAGAATGTACGACATCTCTCGGTTAGAGGACGAGATCGATCACCTCTCCGCGGCTGAAGAGGAAGAGAAGCTGAGGAAACACACCGTCAGCTACATGGAAGTCTTTAGATCCAAGGAGATGAGACTCGCTTTCTTCGCCGGAGCAGGGCTTCAGGCGTTTCAGCAGTTCACTGGGATCAATACCGTCATGTACTATAGCCCTACGATAGTTCAGATGGCAGGGTTTCACTCGAACCAGCTCGCTCTGTTGCTATCTCTCATCGTAGCTGCAATGAACGCTGCTGGAACGGTGGTGGGGATCTACTTCATCGACCACTGTGGACGGAAGAAGCTTGCTCTCTCGAGTCTCTGCGGTGTCATTATCTCTCTCGTGATTCTCTCGGTATCATTCTTCAAACAGTCTGATGCATCGTCTGATGGAGGGCTCTACGGTTGGCTAGCCGTGCTTGGTTTAGCTCTGTACATTGCGTTCTTTGCACCGGGGATGGGACCGGTTCCGTGGACGGTGAACTCGGAGATATATCCGCAGCAGTACCGAGGCATATGCGGTGGCATGTCTGCAACGGTTAACTGGATCAGCAACTTGATCGTGGCGCAAACTTTCTTGTCGGTCGCGGAAGCTGCTGGTACTGGAGTGACGTTCTTGATTTTGGCGGGGATCGCGGTTCTAGCTGCTGTGTTTGTGATTGTGTTTGTCCCTGAGACGCAGGGGCTGACGTTTTCGGAAGTTGAGCAGATTTGGAAAGAGAGGGCTTGGGGGAATAACAGTGGTTGGGGCAGTAGCAGCGAGAGCAATGACATGGATGGGTTACTAGAGCAGGGATCTCCGTCTTAAAGGATCTGTTTAGCTCAGTGATATCACAAGAGTAAACCAAGATGTATTAGGACCTGTGTTTGTTGATAATAATAATAACGTTTAGGGTCCACTTTGGATTCCACTCTTTTGTCTGCAAATCTCAGTATGATGCATGTGTCTATTGATCAAAGCATAGGCTCTGGACAAGAGCATTGAATAGATGAATGGTTGATTCACAAACATAAGACTTGTCACAGGAACTGTATGATCTATCCTATACTCTTCTGTTAAATAACAGATATTGTCTTTTAGGCACAACATTGATTGATTAGATGAAAACAAAGGGAGATGAAACAGAAACATTTATTGTATCTGGACATGGCAATAACATAAGGGACATCACAGGGCCACCAAGATGTATGATTGGATATTTTGTGTAATGTATTCTTTTGTGTTGTGTTGTCTTATGTGTCACCTTATAATGTAGGTTTGTGTTCTGGTAAAACAACTTTTTGTTGTACTTATCTGAAATAGAATATCGTCTTTTAGATATATGGTTATCTAGCCTCCAATGGGTTCCATTTAGGCATGGACTTATTATCCGAGATTCGGATTCGATCCGAGATTCGATCTGGATCATTCGAAAATCAGGATATCTAGAGTAGAATCGGATCCGGTAGTAAAATGCTGGATCCGTCCAAACCAGATTCGGATCCGGATATCTAAATTTTTTAGTCCGGATATCCGGATCCGTAATTTTTATTAATAATTATTTTTAAAATAGTAATACCTATATATAAAAACTAATTTTATTTATTATATTTTCATTTTTATAATAGTATATATAAATTTTATATAAAATTTATATAGCATACATAAAAATAATAAAAAAAATTATATACATTTTTATTTTTAAATTATTGTTAATATTGTATATAATTTAATATTATTTTTAATTTATTTTAAGGTTCCAAATCCGGATCCGGATATCCACCGGATATTACAATTTTTAGAAGGATATCCGACACCTGGATACCCGAGAACCCTGGATCCGGATAAAGATAGTAAAATCATGAATCCGCCGGATAAGGATCCGGATCCGGATACCTCGAAATACCCCGGATACCCGATCCGTTGCACCTCTACTTCCATTATACTTTTGCTGTCAAAGTTTCTATGATGTAAATATTATTTTCTCGAAAAAATGGATAGTAATCATTTCTTCCGTATGTGTTCAAAAAAAAATCATTTCTTCCGTCACATATATATTTGGCTGAATATATGAATATATGTTCTCGTAAATAAGTTTGAGGTTTGGTCTAAAGTTTTCTGATTACAGAAAATATCATAACCCGTAAATGTATCCTAATTGCATATGCTATGATGTTCAATTCATAGCCTATGAGTCTGTTTATAACAGGGCTATATAGCTTTGTCCTGATCTTTTTTTTCATCAGCTTTGTCGTGATTGTTTGGTTTCTAGTGTTGAAGTTTATAATCGCCGTTAATTTTACACTTTTAGTTTGTTTCTTTTTTCTTTTTGTCAACTTTTAGTTTGTTTCTGATGTTATGTAGAGCCGTTACTCCATATTTTTGCTATTAATTTCTGTTAAAGACAAAATGAACTAAGTTTTAATATTTTAAAAAAAGAAATTCATAACCGAAGATATTTTTACAAAAAGATCTAAATTTTTATATAGTTGTAACTACAGTATTAATCTCGTGATGTAAAAAGTAAAGTTTTTTAAAGAAAAAGAAAGATAAAAGAATAGTATGTAATTATGTATGTGGTAAATGGACAAATGATAATGATGGAAGTGGGGGACCAAGGAGAACATGAATGTCGTGAAGACCAGACAGAGACCGGTGTGAATTGTGGTGCTGATTAGTTGAGCTGAAGAAGAAAAAGGCAAATGTGGACACGTGAGTTGTTGGGTCTCTTCTTTGTCTTTTATTTCTTTAATGGGCCCCTCTTAAAGCCTAAGCCCTTTAATTTCTTATCGCAAACTGTCCACGTGGCACATCCCCTGCCTTTTGTCTTCTTCTCTGGTTCACATGTGTAATCCCTTACCGTTCCACATGCGTTTGTTCATTGTTTTGTTTCCATCAACCCAATTATTGAATCACAATTTTTATAAATTAAATAATAATTCACTTGTGTTCTTTTTTACATTAATTTGATGGCTTGTTGATCCAAACAAGCTTTCTTGATGGTTATCGGACTTATATATCATTTATGTGTGTGTTTATGAAAATTGCAGGTCAGCAACTGTTATGAATTACGTGCACAAGTTTGTTTAAACAAAAGTTACATTAAATAAAGAAAAATGAGAGCATTTCAAAACGAATGTATTAGACATTATAATGCTTGATTTACTTTTAGTGGTTGATTAAGTCGACTGGTTTAATATATATAGTCAACCATTTGAAAACAAAAGTCTAAGACGGGTTATACCGACCAAAACAATTGTGTTTACCAACCACATTAGTGATAATGCATGGTTTTGGAAGACAACTGTGTATATATAAGTACGATAATCCCCTAATCTCAAGAACCTTTAATTCACACTGGTTACTATTGAAATTATAATTTCTTTTTAGTCAAATTGAAATTATAATTCTAAAGAATAAAAGTTTCTACCAATTCAAATCAACATCGCTTATTCAATGTGAAATAATCGCATTTATGTTAACATGTTCGCTGCCCCATAACTACCACAATCATTTGGAGCCTTTCGTTCTATATGGACAATAATACATGAACCTAAATTATGTCTCTTTCTTTTATACTGACTCATATAGATAGCCACACCCACATCCCTTGAAGTAGAAAACATAATGGTATATGACCATGCCATGATGATGCATCCATGACATGAATGTCGTCTTATATTAGCATGACACGTTTGTCTCCATTTGACGCCGACGCACCATATATCAAAGTCATGTTAATTTGTCAATGAAGCCAATTAGCTCATCAAAAGCTGGACCACGATCGTTTTCTTTCATATTTTATTTTCCCATTAGAAATTTCGAGAAGCAATCTTGTTTTGGCTTCTACACTTTTTCCTTGTTTACTATTGTTTATTTTGTGTTTAGCTGTTCACAGCAAGGAGTTATCGAGAAAATCCTTTTGAGATTTGATTGGCTAACCATTTAAATTACTATTGTTCCATATATATTAGCCAAAAAGAGCTATGACTTGATAACCAATGAATATCTAGTATGATTTAGTTGATCGATTTTATTGGATTTTATATTCATATCATTCAAACTTAATCATTTTCTACTATTTAAAATATTAGATAGGTGGCTATATGAGCATAATATAACAAAGAAACCAATAATATAACAAAGAAACCAATTTATGAAATTTATTGTACTTTAAATAATTTTTTTTTTTGAGAATTACTTTAAATAATTTTGTGTTGATCGATTTGGTAAGCGACCCTAAGAGCCATGCCATTGATTTGCTTCATCTCATTAACACTTGTCGATTATCAGAATCACAATTTTAATTTGCTCGCCAATATCTAGAAAATAAGATAAAAACAAACTGTTATTGTGGAATCTAAAGTTACTTGTCGTATTAAAAATTGTTTTTAAGTCGTAGGGTAATGTAAATCTGATGTGGCGCATCTCGAGGCCAATGACTTATGGCAGGCCGAAAGTGATTTATTTATAATTAGATTTGTGATGATTAAATTATCAAACAGCTTAGTCTCCATAGATCACTAACAAATTACTACATATTTATATGTTTTATAGTTGTTGAGTACAAATGTATTTAAGTAATAATTGAAGCGACCTAACAAGTTTGGAGCAACGACTTCTTGTTGCGGCCGCGAGGAGTTAGATATGAATTTGTGACTAACATATGTAATATAACATATACACAAGCATCAATATGCGGTTTGATTCTATGCGTGGACTATGGACTTTGTAACCCTCAACTTTCCTTCCCCACTCTTTTTTTTTCTGCATGGACCCATAACTTACACATAAATATATTTAGGTTTTTCCTGATTAAACCTGAACTGTGACATGAAAACAACTCTAGCTATAAGTAGCTAATACAAAGATCATACTCAATAAATTGAAACTTCACATACATATTATATATTCAATAAGAAATGTTGCATGAACTACAAAATGTAAGTCTTGATAGTTAGGTCAAGTCTGCTATTATCACTAATTTTATTTTCTGGTTTCGTATGGAGACATTATGATATGAAAGTTAGGAGAACCGCTAGCGTATGACAACCAAATTAGATGAATTAATACTTCTAAAATTGTAAAAATCAATTTATCGGTTTACCAATTAAGTTTCCTATCTAATGAAGTGTGATGGTACGTAGTTTCCATACGCAAGTTAAATCTAGCTTCTCAACTACAATTTGATTGAAGAAGACGTAACTATAATACGGGATACGATCACACATACCGTTACATTCTTTATTATTTCTGTCTTGAATATCCAATTTGTTATGTGTTTACTGTCGAAATTATTAATATTAAAACAATGCAAAAAACCTTTTAAATCACCAAATATCCATAATTTTTAAGTAATATTAGAGACATAATTAGATAATTATTTAGCTAATATTAGAAACATTAAACCATAGCAAATAGTATACAGAAATCAAGTGACATCACATATCTGTAAAGTGTTTTATTTTATTTCTACTGCCTGAAAAACGGTGGGAATAATTGGCCAAAAGGTGCTCTCAGATGACGAATCGTTGATCTAGATTCTACACGCACATGGTAGGTCCCAATTTTCCGGCCCAACTTCGGCTTACACGTTCATGGTAATAAACGATGATGATCATCACCATGTAATAATCATCACATACATGGATTAGTAACCACATGATGATTACGAAAGAGACAATAAATAATCGTCTCTTGTTGATGCTTTATAAGCACCTCTTCACCCTCTTTCTATCCTCACTTTCTCTCTTCTCTCTCTCCAGCAAAAAAAACAGAGTTTCACAATGTGCGACTCAGGTTATCTCTCTCGCTGTTCCTCATACGAGGCAGACGTTGATTCAGACTCCGACATCTCTACCTCGAGCTCATGCTCCTCCTCGTACAGTGTCTCCGAGGAAGAGATAGACAATGGCTTTGGTGTTGTTGAGTCGATGAAGAAGACCAAGAAGTTAGAGAAGAAGAAGAGCAATGTGTTGCTTGAGGGTTACGTAATTGATGATGCAGCGGTTAACGATGACTTGAAGAGGACCAAGAGTTTGACAGACGATGATCTCGAGGAGCTTAAAGGTTGTGTAGATCTAGGTTTTGGTTTCAACTACGAGGAGATTCCTGAGCTGTGTAATACGTTACCAGCTCTTGAGCTTTGTTACTCGATGAGTCAGAAGTTTATGGATCAAGATCATTCGCCTGAGAAGAAACAGCCAACGATGCTTGAGTCTCAAGTTAGTCCTATAGCTAGCTGGAAGATCTCTAGTCCTGGTAAGCCCTAGTTTTCAAAATGTTTTAATATAAACCTTTTTTGTTGCATTTTCAGATTTACTGATTATTATTATGAAAAAAAAACAGGGGACAATCCTGATGATGTCAAAGCAAGGTTGAAGTTCTGGGCACAAGCTGTGGCATGTACCGTGAGATTATGCACTTGAGAAAGAACTTTCATCTTGATTTTGAAGCATAATCAAATCTTTGATGGATCAAAGAAGATGATGAACAAGACCATTTGCTGCAGGAGTGATATCTCTTTTTATATGCTGTTCTGTTTCCAGCTTTTATGAGACTGACCTGCTTGAAAACACACATTTGTTGTATGAGTTATGTAATGCTCAATGCTTAATGACCTAGGAAAGATTTTGCTAGGAAAATTTGTTGTAATGCATTTATTAATAAAACATTATTCTTTTGATGAAAATTTGGTACAAAGAACACCCTTCTTTACAAGATAATGATTCACACTGATAGAATCAAATTCACAAGCATACATGTATTAGAATCAGAATATGAAGTGGATCTCATTCTCAAACTCGGACATGTTCAATGCTTCTGCTCTCCTGTCCTGCACCAAATCGGTCCACATTACAGTCATTGTTGTCTCCATAAACATTTCCAGAGAAAAGATATTATTGTCTCTTGCCTTTAATTATAAAGTGTACAAATTTTAGAAGATTATGTTGCTTTCTATTGTACAAGTTCTATGGTTCACACATGAGCTTTGGAGAAGTTATTGCAACCTAACTGCCCCAAATAGTTTGGCAATAGTTGCATTCTAAGTTCTAACTACAGATATATGTATACATTTCACATAACACATTATAACATGCACATTCTCGTGGGCGTAGAATTAGTAATCAACTAAACGACAGCGTTTACTTCTGCCTTGTGTGGGATCCTAGGTAAATCTAAGAATACTGACAAAATGGGTTATAGTGGGCCTTGTGTAGACACTCGTGGGCCTTAAATAGTAATCAACTGAAACGACGGCGTTTACTTTATCTCCTTTCGCTACTCTAAACAAGCCGGAGCCACCGTGAGAGAGAGAGAGACGAAGGAGAAAATATAAAATGAGCGGCGGGGGAAACAACGTGGTGAACAAAGTGTTCTACGCGACGTCGTATCATCCGATACAAGCCGGAAGTATCGACGGAACCGATGTTGCTCCACATGATAACGGCGTCCGTCGAGCTCTCCTCTGCTACAACGCCGGCCTATGTAAACTCTCTAATCTCTCTATTGCTCTCTTGTTTGTTTCTGAAGGGGAAAAGTTGATTTCTTTTGTATGTGGGTTTTTGAAGATGATCCCTCTGGAGATGGGAAAGCAGGTGGAGATCCTTACTGTACTTTGTTCGTGGGTCGAATCTCTCATCTTACGTCGGAGGAGACTCTTCGTGAGGTTAAGTGTTTTGTGTTGTACACGTGGAGTTTCACTTAGTGATCATAAAGGTTTGTTCTTTCTTTGAACAGGCAATGAGTAAATACGGCAAAGTTAAGAGCTTGCGATTGGTCAGACACATTGGTAAGTTGGTTCTGCTTACGACAACGAGTTTAGGCAGTTTAAAGATGTTGTCTTAAGATGTTAAATTGTCTTGTTACGTTTTATTTAGTGACGGATGCTTCACGAGGATATGCTTTTGTGGAGTATGAAACTGAGAAGGAGATGCGTCGTGCTTACGAGGTAACTAGTACTGTGATGCTGACTTCTTGCATTGATGGTTCTGTTTCAATAGTGGAGTTTGATTGTGAGACAGGAATGTTCTTTTGTGGTGGGTGGTTTTTACAGGATGCTCATCATTCATTGATTGATGGACGAGAGATTATTGTTGATTATAATAGGCAGCAGTTGATGCCTGGATGGATACCAAGAAGATTAGGTGAGTTGCCATTCTCTTACTAGATTTCCCTGTAGGAGTTAGATCTTAGCTTAATCATTATTCTTCTTGTTGTCTCTTGAAAATAGGAGGTGGACTTGGTGGTAGGAAAGAATCTGGACAACTTCGTTTTGGAGGACGAGAAAGACCTTTCCGTGCTCCCTTGTATGGTGTTTGCCTTTGCTCTCCTCCTCCTTTTAAGCATGTTCCAATGATACATAAGCAGCATATTGTTATCAGATTCCTTAAAAACCATGCTTAACTGTGGATTATGTTTGTTATGATATACCAGGCGGCCAATTCCTCATGAAGATTTGAAAAAGCTTGGGATCCAGCTGCCACCAGAGGGAAGATACATGTCACGTACTCAGGTCTCTACCATTTCTCTTTATCTCTGTTTTGTTCATGTTTCGTGTGCTAGAAGTGGCATGATTGACGTGTTGTTCAATGTGTCTAGAGAATATAAAACTTATGTGTTCGAAACTAAAGTCTTAGCATGTCATAAACTTGCTTGTTCGTTGGATGTAGATCCCGTCACCCCCTAGGAGAAAAGGAAAAGGAAGTGTGTCTCATGGAGAGGAAGCAAATTATCGGGAAAAGAGTTCTGTAGAAAGGGAAGAAGAGAGAAGTCCTGTCAAGAGAGAACGGTCTTATCACAGTCATAGAAGACGCAGCAAGGACAGAGAGGAGCATTACAGAGTAGAGTCTCGGTCTGACAGAGAAGAGAGATCACGAGGGAGGGAAGATAGATATGGTGACGACAAGAAAGAAGTTTCGGGAAGCAAAAGATCAAGATCAAACCATGGAGAAGAAGAAGAACGTTCTCACAAACGGCATAAACACAGGCGTTCTCATCATCATAGGAGTGAGAGAGATCGGCTAGTTTCCCCCGAGAGTCCCATGATCTCGAGGGTTTCATCACCTTGAGTGTGAAAAGCCGTAGATAGTTTTCTAGTATTTGACAATGGAACTTGTTGTTCATTAGGCTAGTTGTTGTATTTGACCATCATGGATTTCCAACTTATTGTTTTTTGTTCTAAGTAAGAAGTTCTTTTTGTTTGTTTTGGGAATGATTTTGCTGAGAATTCTCATGATACATAGCAACTTCACGAGTTTAGTGACCTGAGAGGCAAAGTAGTTTGAGAGTTTCATGTTGCATAGTAGTTTGGCCCTGAAATCTCGTCACATTTTGAACTGTAATCAGTAACAACTCCAGGATCAAGTCTAACTGACATGAATATTACAAGTAACGATAGTCCTCAATAACAATCAATTTCAATATATTATAATAATATTTGAAAATTTATAACATACTAGTTAAATCTACTTAAATTGTAAAATTCACTCACCTTTTAATCTCTACACAAGCTCTTCTTCCAAATTTTCTTTTCAAATATTTATGATGTTGGTTTTTATTTCAAATATAGCTCTTGTGTATGCTTGATTTTGTATTCCACTGATAGATTAGTAGATAATTAAAAAAAAAATAGTAATAGATTAGATCTCTCTTTTGTCAATTTTCTTTTATCTTGGATTTATATTTTCTTAAGTTTTCCGTCATCTTCATTTTTTTCCACTTATAATTATGTCAAATGCATCTTTTCACACCTTATGATTATCAAGTGTCTTGTTTCTAGATAACATAGTGTCCAATTTAGCGTTGTTGCTGCTTAGATATCTAAATGTGAACCTTTTTGTTTGATTAAAATTTATTAATTTCTTTATAAAATTTACAAAACAATTAAGTTAACATATGTATTTTTAATTAATCATCAAATTCAGTAAACATAACTATCTGTTATGTTTTATGCGGTAAACATTTATCTTAGCTATCTTGATATTTAACATTCTCTCTTTGTAAACATGGTTAATTTTGCAAAGGGATATGAACGACAAGAGTTGTGCAGTTTTGTGAAAAACAAAATTACAATTCTAATAGAAAAACTGGATTACTTAAATGCCCAACTAGAACTACAAATAGATGTCATGGAGCTTGTATGTCTTTTCATGCACTGAATGATTTGGTCCATAAGTTGATATTGAATTCAAAGCAACTATTGTATTTCAAGACACAATGCATTTGCTCAATGGTGTGTTATGTTTTGTTATAGAATACGAGACTTATTTTATCCTCTGAAGCTAAACTCTCGTAAGAGGAGGTCTTCTAGTCAGGATATTCATTCTTCTGACTGAATTTTATCAAGGATCAGTGAGAGAGATCACCACATAGTGTCCTCCATTGAAAACATGTTAGGTAAGGATTTATCTCTTTTTTTCTCTGATTTTCTCTTTTTTGTTTATCACTCACCACTCATTAGGTTTATTTTCAAAATTTTCGAGTTTGTGCTGACGTACCTCCTCCTCAAGATCTTGATCAGCAAATCTGTACTAACAGCCATTGGTAAAACTTCCACTCACACTTATTCATTTATTTTATATTTCTCATGTTTGGAACTTGCTTTTATGTATGTGTTTTTTTTTTTTAAATTTCTCAATCTGGAGTGCCTCTGCTTTGATCGTTGTTATATGTAACTGGATAGTCATTTGCTTTCTCGGTATCTTGCGATTTCCTTACAGTGATGTGAGTGGATATTTCGTTAGCTTCCCATTTTTATGCGATTGTTGAATTTTGATTGAGACTTGCTTTATTATTGCAGAGTTACTTCTCCTCTCAGGATGTAAAGGAATGATTCACAGTCGACAAAAACTCCTTTGGTCTACTCAAATACTCAAACCATTATTGATGCTCTTCCATGTCTAGTTTGTCAATAGTAACAAAATGAAAATAAGAAATTCATAAACAAACTATAAAGATAAAAACTTTTCCTATTCATGTTGTATTTTTGGGGTTGGAATATTCTAACCAGCTCCTCGATCTATTTAAACCAAGATTTCTGTAGTTTTATTACTTGCTTTGTTTATGAATTGTTCAATTGACCTAGTCTTGATTGTGTTTAATTGTAAACATTATAACATATTGAAGATCGCCACATATATAAATAACGTTTAAATTTGGGCCTCTAGTCTAAACAATTCCATAACATTTAACTATTTATGTCTATAGGAACATGATTGCAAAAGCTTGGGATCCAGCTTCCATCAGAGGGAAGATACATGTCACGTACTCGGGTCTACCCTTTTCTTTTTTTTATCTCTGTTTTGTTCTTGATACATATCGGGTCATGTTAATTATATTGGAAGTGGTATAAATGGCGTGTTGTTGTTCAATGTGTCAAGAGGAAAAAACTTATAGGTTCCAAGTCTTAGCATATCATAAACTTGCTGAATAAGGGAAGTACAACAGTGGGGAAAAGACAACTTTGAAGGCTTTCCGGCACTTAGGAAGAGTTGATTTGGTAATCCTGAGGTATACACGTAACCACCATCTACCCAGGAGTCCAAAAAAAGTAAGTCGGAACCCTAGTTCCTTCGGATAAGCATTCTGTTGACTTACCTTATTGGACAAGAAACCTCTGTAAAATCTGCAAATTTAAACTCAAAAATATTAGTTTGTATGTAGGCTAATTTGGAGGAGTTTTCCGGTCAGATCAAATGGAATTTTATCAAAAGAAATTTATCTATGCAAAGATCACAATGCAGAAAACTCATACGATCAATCGGATGATGAATAGGAGTTATAACCAATTAGCAAATCACCTTCAAAGTTGAACCGGAATCATCCAGATCCGAAGAAACAGAGAAACTATTCTGTTGCAGCAACTTCAAGAGAACGTGTAAGATTCATTCGGGTGCTGATCTGACTGAAATTTTGTACAGATGTACGGGAGACTTCAGACTAAAGATTCAACGGTGGGATTGACAATTAGATGGTCAGTGTATTAGTTGTTCGTGTATTTCTGAACCAGCTGGTGCAGTGTAAAACAGAGTGGTATGTTTGATGAACTGTCTTGTTTCGTTGGGCAAATCAACTAGGACTGAGCTCAGGTTTGGCAGGAACCTTCTGGACTCATGGAAGAAGGAGAGACGGTTTGTAGTTTCGAAGAATGCGCTAAGAAGACATTGCCATCTTACGAGCTCAAATACGCTTTACGCATGGACCAATCTATTGTTCCCTAACAAATAAACCACTTCAGACCATCATGGATTTCGAACTTATTGTATTTATTTATCAGAGGGACCTCTTTTTGTTTGTTTGGGATGATTGTGATGCGAACTCATAATCCATACTAACTTCACGAGGTTATATGGATAGAGAAGTTAATCATGCAAAGTGGTTTTGAGAGTTTCATGTTGCAGAGTGTAGTTTGGCCCTGAAATCTCGTCACATTTTGAACAATAATAAGTAAGAGATAAATTTGGATATTCCGTCAGTAACAACTCTAGTATCACGTCTAACAGAAAGATTAACAATAGTCATAGTATGAAGCTAATAAAACAGACAGTGCTGACTATTCAAGAAAAGGATAAGAATCAGATATGCTCTGTTCTCGTATTGTAGAATAAACTTTTTACTAAATCTTAGTTATAGTATTCAATGAATTTTTTTTTTCTTTTTTTTTGAAAAAAAAAAATTTACAATAAAGAGATGATGATATGTAGCTGCTTTAAATTTGGAGGAAATCATGAGAAGACATCAGATCATAGACTGCCTCCAATCGTGATGAGAAGCTTATTTGATATTTACCCAAAAGCGATTTGACATATAATTTATTAATCAAATTTGATGGAAAAAGATTGATTAAAAATAAAACACTTGAAGCATATATAATTTTATAATGATTAACCAAAGAAAATAGTTATTAAAATTGAAAATAAGCAACATAACATAAAATTAAAACCATGGATAGTAGTGACTTAATATTCTGGTAATTTCTTCCATATCACCAAAGTTGTTAAAATATTGTCCAAATGAGGTAGCCGAGAAAGAGGTTTTGATCATGTTGTTGATCACATCCTTTTTGTCAAATTAGTGTTTTCCACTTGAAAATATGCACTGATTTTGTGAAAAATAAAATATATGAGATTAAATCGTAAATTTTATAAATAAAAGGTATTAATCATATACATAGAAATAGAATATTATTTTAGAGTAAAATATATAGTAAACTATTGAAGATAAATTATACCCAGTTTAGAATTGAAGTATTCCAAAATATAGAAAACTATTGGAGATCATTTAAAACAGAGTTTGATTTTAATATCCTAGAGTAAACTACTAAAGATAAATTCTAGTCTACTTTAAAATTAAAACTATTTTAAATTATAGAAAATTATTGGAAATCATGTAAAAACAGAGTTTGATTTTAATATCCTAGTAATGTATCCTACAGCTTGCTACATATGAGAAAAAAAAAAAAGAGAGAAAACAATCAAGAAAAGGCTGGAACAAACGAAATGACCCCAAAAGAAAAGAGAAATATATTTGACTTTCAACAAACCAAATATTAATATTGAAAAGAGATCATCAAACTACTATCATTGCTGGCGCAACAATCACCGCAAACCTCTCACCATCAGCATAACTCTCGGTTGAGTTCTCGCCGCCAGTAAAGCATGATCGAAGATCAACGATTGCAAATCTTTCAGCCTCCGCCCATTAGTTCCATATGTCGAAGTGACCGGTCTAGACAACGTCACTAGCTAGGTAATTGACGATTGTAAACATCACTTCACTGTCCAATAAGAATGAAGTAAGAAGAAAGAATAATGCGAAGAAAAAGTGAAATATTATTTCTTTTTATTTCAAAAGAGTTATAAAGTAGTGTTTTTTTATATACCACTATACTTTATCATATTTTCATTTCTTTAAATATATACTCTCTTTTTCCCTCATGCACTTGGCTATCTTTCAATAAGTTTTTGAATAATCTGTAATAATTTGATATGAAAACTATGTTTTAAATTTATTTTATTGCACCGCCAGCAGCTTGTTCCTAATCATCTTTTGATCGTCCTAGTTACTCATGCATAAATTAGAACATGGTAGTTAGCTGAAGATATGAGCAAAGGTTTCTTATTTGTTATTTCCACCATGAGATCAGCACCAAGCCACCAACCCTTTAAGAACCATGATAGCTATGCTCTTGATGTGTTGTTACACCATGATAGTTAGCCTGATTTGTTAAGCACTCCCCGAAGATCCATATGTTCTAGCACCGCCCCTTTAACAACGGTTAAGCACTCCCGGAAGATCCGGGCTACTTTGATAGAGCTCAATCTTGTATTGTTCATAGATGAAGAACGGATGTGATACATAGTCAAAACAAAAAAAAGAGAGTATAACTCAGCACAGTAAGCTTCCTTCAGTGTAATCATGATGAAATTAGCCTACTATAGCCCTGTACTCATTGCCTTTAACAACTTTGCAAAAGCTTGGGATCCAGCTTCCACCAGAGGGAAGATACAACGGCACGTACTCAGGTCTACGATGAAGGCTTGCCGGCACTTCAGGAGGAGTTGGTTTGGTAATCCTGACTCAGTTATTCATGTATTTTGAACCAGTTGGTGCAGTGTAAAACAGAGTGGTATGTTTGATCAACTGTCTTGTTTGGTTGCGCAAATGAACTCGTACAGAGCTCAGATTTGGGGAAGAGTTTAAACAGGAGATGAGCCTTTGTTAACAGAAAGCTCACAGCATATGATGGATCCTTTGGCTGAGACAACCACTGAAACAGGATCAACAGCAACCTCTGACATGGAAGAAGAAATCTAAAAGAGTGAATCCAAGTTCAACGCTTGCTTAAACACATGTCTGTACCGAGGGAAAGCTTTTGAGCTAAACTCAACCGTCCTATTCCAATCACTGTTAAGTCATGATCAAGATCGTACACTTACAACAAGCATCGGCAAAGGTCGTTTGTTCTATGCATTATGTTTCTGGTTCAAGTGATTGTGCATAGAACCCTCATGATTTTGTACTGGTTACTGATAGAAAAATTTCCATATCCCAAATGTTTGGTGTCGATATTGTTAGCAGTAGTTGATTAATCTAAGTGGAATAAACATGTCTTAAGTCCTAAATCTTAAAATAAACAAAGACGTTAGAACAAGGCTTGTAGCTGCTATAAATTTGGAGGAAGCCATGAGAAGACATCAGATCAAAGACTGCCTCCAATCGTGATGAGATGCTTTTATGATATAGGCACCAGGCAAGAGGTTGCTCTGCTGTTTCTTATTAAAAAGCAACAAGCACCTGTGTATTGACTTAAATGCCATCCAAAACAAAAACTTAACAAGATTGTAATATAAATGTATCCAAGAGTATTGAATCATGAAAACATGGCAAAAAAATAGTTTTCATGGGTCTTCCTCTGGCAATTTAATCTAGGCTCCAAGCGGCAGTCAGGTCGCCATTAAAGTGACGCCTGCTGTTGACTCTTTTAAAAATGGAGCCCATCTTTCTTTCAACACCATACCAATAAAACATATGCACAAACGCATAGTTATACCAAGCAAAAAAAAATACAAAACTAGCTTAAGATGACAGGAGTGGGGATATAGAGAAAGGTTTTTATATATAAGAGAGTGGGCAAGGTGCAAAAACCCTAGCATTCAAATAAAATCATAAAATACGGACTTTTGGATGTTTACCCAGCCCAATATAAACACTATTTGGGCCCCCAGATACTATTTAAATAAACGAAGTCCTCCCGCGCGATGTATTGAACGGGAAGTGAAGAACTTTGGACCCTATCTTTTAACTTAATTTTATGATTAAAAAAAAACGGGAATACTATAAATGGAAACGAATCTATATAATTGGAAAGTCGATCTTGACGTGAAGAAGGAAATAAATGGAAAGTTATTCCTTGAGAAGTAAGTTGAGATATGTTTTTCAAACCATACACATAAAAAAGAAACATGTCCGAAGAAAACAAAAAAAAACTAACTCGATGATCTACACAGTTCCAGATCTTCTGGAAGAAATCCTCCTTCGATTGCCCTTGAAATCAATCCGCAGATTCATTACCGTCTCAAAACATATAGCATGAACGCAGAAGAAGAAGTGTGGAGCAAGACTTATTCCATAACTCTACCGGAGACAATGTGTTGCATGCCGGTTTCGGTTTCTAAGCAAGGGAATCTCGTCTTTTCGAACAATGAGAAGAGCAGGTTGTTCAAATATTATCCAGGGACGGGTGAGATTCGCTGTCTCTCCTTGGATTTGTGTGTTATATCTCCTTACCTCTGAGAATTTGGCTCCGCTCCGGTCCCAAGGGTCCCAAGCACAACATCATCTTGGTCATAAAATCAGGACATTTAGATGCAGAGTGGTTTGGACGCCTAGAAGGGTCAAATTTGGGATCCTTCTGTTAATCGCTCTATTTATAATAGTTGGTTACAGTTTGATGGGTTCATTCACTCTTGAGGGATTAAGGACGACGACATACGAGTGGTGGATGGAAAAACAAACAAACAAGTAGACACGTCAAAAGTAACCCGAGGTAGTCTGTTTGCACTGGTTCTCGTTTCGTTATTTTATTGTTATATTTTCTCAATAAGAGAACTTGTTCGCTTTTATTCTTGTGCTTTTTGGTTGCTCTGGTTAACTTTTACATATGAGAATTGGTCTTCCTCGTTTATAAGAGAGTTTGATTTTAATATCCTAGTAATGTATCCTACAGCTTCTTGCTACATATGAGAAAAAAAAAAAGAGAGAAAAACAATCAAGAAAAGGCTGGAACAAACGAAATGACCCCAAAAAGAAAAAGAGAAATATATTTGACTTTCAACAAACCAAATATTAATATTGAAAAGAGATCATCAAACTACTATCATTGCTGGCGCAACAATCACCGCAAACCTCTCACCATCAGCATAACTCTCGGTTGAGTTCTCGCCGCCAGTAAAGCATGATCCGAAGATCAACGATTGCAAATCTTTCAGCCTCCGCCCATTAGTTCCATATGTCGAAGTGACCGGTCTAGACAACGTCACTAGCTAGGTAATTGACGATTGTAAACATCACTTCACTGTCCAATAAGAATGAAGTAAGAAGAAAGAATAATGCGAAGAAAAAGTGAAATATTATTTCTTTTTTATTTCAAAAGAGTTATAAAGTAGTGTTTTTTTATATACCACTATACTTTATCATATTTTCATTTCTTTAAATATATACTCTCTTTTTCCCTCATGCACTTGGCTATCTTTCAATAAGTTTTTGAATAATCTGTAATAATTTGATATGAAAACTATGTTTTAAATTTATTTTTATTGCACCGCCAGCAGCTTGTTCCTAATCATCTTTTGATCGTCCTAGTTACTCATGCATAAATTAGAACATGGTAGTTAGCTGAAGATATGAGCAAAGGTTTCTTATTTGTTATTTCCACCATGAGATCAGCACCAAGCCACCAACCCTTTAAGAACCATGATAGCTATGCTCTTGATGTGTTGTTACACCATGATAGTTAGCCTGATTTGTTAAGCACTCCCCGAAGATCCATATGTTCTAGCACCGCCCCCTTTAACAACGGTTAAGCACTCCCGGAAGATCCGGGCTACTTTGATAGAGCTCAATCTTGTATTGTTCATAGATGAAGAACGGATGTGATACATAGTCAAAAACAAAAACAAAAAGAGAGTATAACTCAGCACAGTAAGCTTCCTTCAGTGTAATCATGATGAAATTAGCCTACTATAGCCCTGTACTCATTGCCTTTAACAACTTTGCAAAAGCTTGGGATCCAGCTTCCACCAGAGGGAAGATACAACGGCACGTACTCAGGTCTACGATGAAGGCTTGCCGGCACTTCAGGAGGAGTTGGTTTGGTAATCCTGACTCAGTTATTCATGTATTTTGAACCAGTTGGTGCAGTGTAAAACAGAGTGGTATGTTTGATCAACTGTCTTGTTTGGTTGCGCAAATGAACTCGTACAGAGCTCAGATTTGGGGAAGAGTTTAAACAGGAGATGAGCCTTTGTTAACAGAAAGCTCACAGCATATGATGGATCCTTTGGCTGAGACAACCACTGAAACAGGATCAACAGCAACCTCTGACATGGAAGAAGAAATCTAAAAGAGTGAATCCAAGTTCAACGCTTGCTTAAACACATGTCTGTACCGAGGGAAAGCTTTTGAGCTAAACTCAACCGTCCTATTCCAATCACTGTTAAGTCATGATCAAGATCGTACACTTACAACAAGCATCGGCAAAGGTCGTTTGTTCTATGCATTATGTTTCTGGTTCAAGTGATTGTGCATAGAACCCTCATGATTTTGTACTGGTTACTGATAGAAAAATTTCCATATCCCAAATGTTTGGTGTCGATATTGTTAGCAGTAGTTGATTAATCTAAGTGGAATAAACATGTCTTAAGTCCTAAATCTTAAAATAAACAAAGACGTTAGAACAAGGCTTGTAGCTGCTATAAATTTGGAGGAAGCCATGAGAAGACATCAGATCAAAGACTGCCTCCAATCGTGATGAGATGCTTTTATGATATAGGCACCAGGCAAGAGGTTGCTCTGCTGTTTCTTATTAAAAGCAACAAGCACCTGTGTATTGACTTAATGCCATCCAAAACAAAAACTTAACAAGATTGTAATATAAATGTATCCAAGAGTATTGAATCATGAAAACATGGCAAAAAATAGTTTTCATGGGTCTTCCTCTGGCAATTTAATCTAGGCTCCAAGCGGCAGTCAGGTCGCCATTAAAGTGACGCCTGCTGTTGACTCTTTTAAAAATGGAGCCCATCTTTCTTTCAACACCATACCAATAAAACATATGCACAAACGCATAGTTATACCAAGCAAAAAAATACAAAACTAGCTTAAGATGACAGGAGTGGGGATATAGAGAAAGGTTTTATATATAAGAGAGTGGGCAAGGTGCAAAACCCTAGCATTCAAATAAAATCATAAAATACGGACTTTTGATGTTTACCCAGCCCAATATAAACACTATTTGGGCCCCAGATACTATTTAAATAAACGAAGTCCTCCCGCGCGATGTATTGAACGGGAAGTGAAGAACTTTGGACCCTATCTTTTAACTTAATTTTATGATTAAAAAAAAACGGGAATACTATAAATGGAAACGAATCTATATAATTGGAAAGTCGATCTTGACGTGAAGAAGGAAATAAATGGAAAGTTATTCCTTGAGAAGTAAGTTGAGATATGTTTTTCAAACCATACACATAAAAAAGAAACATGTCCGAAGAAAAACAAAAAAAAAAAACTAACTCGATGATCTACACAGTTCCAGATCTTCTGGAAGAAATCCTCCTTCGATTGCCCTTGAAATCAATCCGCAGATTCATTACCGTCTCAAAACATATAGCATGAACGCAGAAGAAGAAGTGTGGAGCAAGACTTATTCCATAACTCTACCGGAGACAATGTGTTGCATGCCGGTTTCGGTTTCTAAGCAAGGGAATCTCGTCTTTTCGAACAATGAGAAGAGCAGGTTGTTCAAATATTATCCAGGGACGGGTGAGATTCGCTGTCTCTCCTTGGATTTGTGTGTTATATCTCCTTACCTCTGAGAATTTGGCTCCGCTCCGGTCCCAAGGGTCCCAAGCACAACATCATCTTGGTCATAAAATCAGGACATTTAGATGCAGAGTGGTTTGGACGCCTAGAAGGGTCAAATTTGGGATCCTTCTGTTAATCGCTCTATTTATAATAGTTGGTTACAGTTTGATGGGTTCATTCACTCTTGAGGGATTAAGGACGACGACATACGAGTGGTGGATGGAAAAACAAACAAACAAGTAGACACGTCAAAAGTAACCCGAGGTAGTCTGTTTGCACTGGTTCTCGTTTCGTTATTTTATTGTTATATTTTCTCAATAAGAGAACTTGTTCGCTTTTATTCTTGTGCTTTTTTGGTTGCTCTGGTTAACTTTTACATATGAGAATTGGTCTTCCTCGTTTATAAGAGACGTTCTCCACTTCTCCATTTTCTCTATAAATTTATAGAAATCGAGGTGATTCCCCTTTGTTATGAGAAAAAGAGAGGATCGTTGTGCCCATTTAAAACCAATTATCTTGTGTGTGTTTAATCATAATGTTTTGTAAACTCTAAAACATACATATTTAGATGTATATCTGGCTGTTACTATTTAGTTTCTAGACTCTACACTATACTGTACTTTTGTTTGGCTGCTAAGTTGTAACCTTATGGTACAAGTTCCATTATCTTGCTTATCCCTACCTCTATGGTTGCTTACTATGTAACTGATTACTAAGGTTCCTTCTCATTTTTACTACTAGGAGTTTTACCGCGGGCTTTGTTTGTATATTTTTGGGTTTAGTTAATTTTTGGTTTTCATTGGCATTTCAATTCTATGTTAACAGTTTTTGTCTGATTCTTTTGAATTGTATGTGTGTGCTTAATATATTACCTATCGCTTTTTAATCATTTTGCTCTTCTTTTAGTTTGATTTCTTTTATTTTTGAAAAACATTTGTTTTATTTTTCCGTGAGACAATTGTAGTCTAATGATGTACAATGAGTTTTTTTGCCTCTTTGGAATCATATTTGTTGTGTACTACAATTGTTTGTTTGGACCCTTATTAGTTAACCCAATTTCTATTTTTCCTTTATCGGAGTTGAACCAATACTTTTGTTCTCTTTCCCTACTATCCTCCTAACGTGATCATCATCACCTTATCACCTATTATCCAGCTAATTCAAGATAGTTCGCTCTCGTGATTTTCCTATCATTTCATGTATCACATGTATTTCCAAGTTGTTTTCTGCAATTTCTTAAACCTTCTGCTTCCAATTGGTTGATTCCATTATTTTAGGTGATCATATGGTATGTTACACACAATTGTTCTTGTTGGATTTGATTAGTAATTATGTTTGATTTTTGTTTTCATTTTATTCTCTGTCTGTATACAAATGTGGTGAACATTTTTTTTGAAAATTTATTTATCTACACTCTCTACTTAAGTAATTTTATTTTGTGCGTGTGAGTTGAGGGAAATTTATATAATTATGTTCAATGAAATCATTTACATAGTCGCTCGATGGTTGAAATTTGGAAAATCATGAGAAGACATCAGATCATAGACTGCCTCCAATCGTGATGAGAAGCTTATTTGATATTGGCACCATTCAAAAGGTTGCTCTACTGTAATCTTTATTAGAAAACCAAAAAGCACCCGTGTCTTGACTTAATGCCATCCAAACCAAACACACATTCATCCCCAACCAAACAAGAAGACTCAACAAGATTTTAATATAGTTGTAACCAAGAGTATTGAATCATGAAAACATAGCTAAAATAGTTTTCATGGGTCTTCCTCTGGCATTTTGATCTAGGCTCCAAGCGGCAGTCAGGTCGCTATTAATGTGACGCCTGCTGTTGACTCGTTTAAAAATGGAGCCTCTCTTTCTTTCACAACATACAAATAAAACATTACACAACCCTAACAAGCAAAACCCTAACCAGAGATGATAAGACTTTGGTGGGAGATAATGGTTTTTATATATAGAAGAGAGTGGCCAATGCAAAACCCTAGCATTCACGTCACTTAGAGAGAAACATAAAATATGGACTTTTGGGTTCTTACCTGGCCCGATAAAATTTCACTCTTTGGGCCTCCAAAGATTAAATAAACAAAACGACGTCGTTCACATGTCTTCAATAACAACCATTGTCAAATTTATCATAATATTTGATGGAAATTTATATCATATTTTTTAAATCTACTTAAATTTTAAAATCTCAGATTTTAAACTTCACACAAACTCAACATCCAAAATTTACTTACAAATATTTATCATGTTGGTATATACTTCAAATAGCTCTTAGGTATGCTTGAAGATTTGTGTAATTACTTCATGAAATCATCTCTGTGGAGTGTGGCCTAAACAAGACGTAATACAACCGACACTCTGAAGGAAGAAAGAATAGAAGCCAAGTTTTGTTCTTAAAACTCTGATCGCAAAAGCGTCTTTTGGTCGTACCTCTCCGTGCCGAAACCCACTGCTCAGCCGCCTCATTCATTCCTTTAGCCGACTTCCTAAGCTTCTCTTTGAAACTGAAGCTCTCTGGTCCCTTCAAATCGTAGTTGCCAACACCACCGTCTTCCGTCTCGTAACTTTTCTGAGAATCAGTAATAGTAAAATCAGTGTAATACGAAAATTTAGTTATAATATTGTTCTAAAAATGTTAGCTATAATTTTCAACTCCATAAATGATTTTGATTACATATATACATACATACAATAAGTTGCAAGACCATCCAAACCTTAACTCACTCACAATATTTCCAAGTTGAATACTGAAGTATTCACACGAAACTCTCCTTTGAAAACACACACCTATGTCTGTATATAGATATATATGAAATTAAATACTTACCTGTGTAGATAAATGCTTTAAGATTTGTGTAATTACTTCATGAAATCATCTCTGTGGAGTGTGGCCTAAACAAGACGTAATACAACCGACACTACGAAGGAAGAAAGAATAGAAGCCAAGTTTTGTTCTTAAAACTCTGATCGCAAAACGTCTTTTGGTCGTACCTCTCCGTACTTCGGAAACCCACTGCTCAGCCGCCTCATTCATTCCTTTAGCCGACTTCCTAAGCTTCTCTTTGAAACTGAAGCTCTCTGGTCCCTTCAAATCGTAGCTTGCCAACACCACCCGTCTTCCGTCTCGGTAACTTTTCTGTGAGTACCATTCGCTCTGGTCATGATGAGGCAGCGTTACATAGGCGTACATGTACGTTGGTTCCGACATAATTATATATATAAAGCAAAACTTGATTTAGTGTGTTTTAAGTTTTCATAGGTATCCTAGTACTATATGTTAGTATGTATATATATGTACGAGACGTAGAGTTGGGTGAGATTGCGGTTGAACCATTATGAAATTGCGTTCGATAGTGGTTGTTGACAGTGTTGTACCTAATATAGAATGCACTTTAGTTATGTGACATCATGTAGCATATCATGAACCTCCATGTGTAATTTGTCAAATAGTAACAAATGAAAAAATTGATTAATAAATCAATCTTAAAGACAAACGACTGTGTGGTTGAAGATTAAACTTTACCTACTTGTTGACGCCAAGAAAACTATACATGTTTTATATTTGGGTTTGGAATAATTTTGAAAAGAAATTGTCACCCAGCCCCACCATTTTCTTAAAAAAACGATGATTACTGTAGTTTTGTTGTTTGATACGGTGACTTACTTGTGTGTTATACTTTTTTTTTGTCATTGAGTAAATTCAAACATGTGTGTTACTTTCTTTGTTTATGAATTATTCAGTAGAGATTTAATCAACTGAAGCATAAGAACTGAGGTAACATTAGGAAGGATCTTTATTGTATTTTTTTGAACTAAGAGAGAACATCCATGCCATGGATAGGAAATGAATTGTTATTGTGATGAGCTAAGAACAAAAAAAATTTCACAGGAAGTAAGATCTATAAATAATAAACAAGAGAAAATTAACAAAATGAAATGTAACTTTTCAACAAACACTGTTACTTTTTAAGCAAAATCAAACTCTATGAACTTAGAAAGGCACTTAATAACATATAGTAATGCATCGCTTCTGTTCGATATAAGAAGAAAACACATTATGACCTGCAAAAGAAGGAGATACCATATCATATGGAGTATCAAAGTTGCATTGAAAGCAGACATCTTGTAAAGAACTCACAAGATTGTTGAAAGAAAAGAAGTTACCCCACACGTAATGATAGCATAGATCCTCATAACAACTATAAACTGTAAATGTTCAAACAAACATAGATAAATGATTCCAAGCACTCATCAAATGCACTGTATATATAGTTTCAACAATCAATAGATGAGAACTTACCACGATGATGTAGAGTAAATAACCAGAAGGAGATATCAAACAGACAAGTAGTAGCATAGCTGCACGAAACACAGCACCACGAGTGCCGAAGCAACACATGATCAAATACATAGCAATCCACTTGCTCTTCCATAACGAAGCGCCTACATCTGTTATGTTTCATACAAATAACAAACCGCATGATCAAAAGCCATACGTAAATGTTCATGATGTAGTTAAAAACATATGGAATATTCTCACATATTCCCTTACGGAGAAACTCGTCAGGTCTTCTTGATTGAATCTCATCCTACGAATCATAAAATAGTAAGACGAATAAAATATTTTAAATAACTAAGAGATGCACTTGACAAGCTCTAAAACATACTTTCATAAATATATAAGTTGTTTTAAAGATATTTTCTTGTTTCAAAATACCGTTGGTCTGCGGATGCGGATGCATGTGACTCTACTGCTGAACTCGACTTGCTGAGGCTGAAGTGGGACCAAACTCTCGAGGTAAGGACATATAGCACAAATGTCTGAAGAGAAGGGACGGAGTTGGTCTGTGTCTTGATAATACTTAAACAACCTCTTCTTGTCGTCATAGAAGACAACATTCCCTTGGTTAGATACACTCAAGGGCGTAAATGACCTAGACTCCCCGTCTGGCTTGATACCTATACTTATGGAGTGAGTCTTGCTCCATGTTTCTTCTTGAGCAGAATCCATAGTCCATATACCTAGCTCCAATCCACCAAAAGATTTCCTTTCCGACATGGATATGGCTAGACGATCACCAACGTTGACAATCTGTGCGTCAAGCATGATGCCCTTGGGACGAAGCCGACGTTGAACATAATGAAACTTTTCCGTGTGGAGATCCAAGGCTAGTATCGAGTATGCTGAACACTTGACACCATGACTCTTAATTCGTAACCAGTAGATTGTTCCTTTGACACAAGCTGATTTACGTCCGATATCAACCTTGTAACGACGTGGTTTCCAAAGTGTACGCCATTCACCAGTGCTGACATCAAGAGTGTCGCTATAGTTAGGATCACCGGATATCCTCACTACTTTGTAGTGACCTTTGACCTTGTCTCTACCGAATCCCATCGCACAGTGTCCGGGGAAATAAGTCGACCATGTTCCTGATTTTTTTATTATTATAAGGGTAACCATCAAATAAATAAAAATATTTAGAAAATTGACATTCTTGATTAGAGCGGATGAAACATTCATATTGGCTTCCAAATTTTAAGTGTTAGATATATGGATCATCTACTCTTTCAAACTATTCAAAACATAGTGCTTATAAACTTTTATAATACTCTTTCAAATTTAAAGAATTTCATAATGCCATGAGCTCAAATAAAAGTTTGTGCTTATAAACTTTTATAATAAGCTACATAAAATTAAAAGTGTCGTGTAAAAATCATGATGCCCTAAGCAATATTGTATGTATAGATTATCCAATATTTTATACTGTTACGTACATAAATCTCAAGACTAGTTATGCTTTTGAACATGTCATAATAGAAGATTATACCGTTCGTAAAGTTGGAGTTAGTGCGGCGGTTCGTGAGAGGAGGGGAATGGAATAGCTGGAGTTGTCCCGTCGAGGGGTTCAAAACGTTTACACACTCTTCTTCGGGGATGCAGACCAAACCGTCGCAACTCATCCACGGTCTAGTCGCGTCACAGTGCAAAGAGAATAACTCTTCGCCCTCTTCTAGTCGAGATTCGCGGAAGAGACTGGGCGAGACGCCGCAGTCGCAGTTGTAAGCGGTCAGGATTTTCCGGCCGGTTGATTTTTGAAGACTCAGGTGCTTCTCCAGGAACCACTTTGATTCAAGTATTGATTTCCATTCTTTTGACACACTTTTGAATCTTCCCAGTGATTTTAACGGAAGCCTCACGAGTAACTCTTCCAGCAGATCTGTGGTGATATTCATCTGACTAGGGGTTTTTTTTTTTTTTTGGTAGTGCAGGGTGTTTTTATTTTACCAAATGTTTGCCCGCCCATGCTGTAAAAATTATTTTATAATTACTTATTAACACATGCATTTTTAATCAAAATATTATAATGATAAATTTTTATTTATGTTTTTATTTGAAACTTTTTAGATACTATAATTTTTTATGAAAATTCATTTTACTATATTTATTATTAATAAATAAATCATAGAAATCGCTCAATATTCTTTGTTCAATTATATAAAATCAATAATTTTACTTGATTGGTATTTAACTATGTGTTTTCTATGTTTTAAATTTTGAAATTTTTAAAAAAGTTTTTTTTGGATAACTAACATAATATATATAGAAATTATCTCTTTTAAAAAAATATATTTTAAACATCTTGGATAGTTTTTTATTAATAATTTTAATCATTTTTCTAATTAAAAAAAATGTAAATTCGTCTTTTTTATTTTTTGACTAATATATATATTTTGTTTATCTAGGTGTTTTGCTCACTATACGGACTTAAAAAAACAAAAAAAAAAACACAAATATTTACATGATAATATAGTACCTTTTTAGTTATTTACGATAAAGAACTGAGGTTTGAATAACAACCACTTCAGCTCTGTCTCACCGGTGGTGAGGATTGAAGCTGTAATCAAGAACAGGATTTCATCACTGAGGATCTCGAATCCAAGAAAATCTTCATCCATCATGCAAGAATGGCTCGCCTCGCCTCCATCTAATCACTCCTTGCTCACGTACATCGAAGAGACTCCTATTCAACTATCATCATTTTCATTGACACAGGCTTCTATTGGGCTCAAAGTGTACTCACAGATCATCACTTGGGCCTCTGCCCACTTATGGTTTCATCACTATTTGGTTCAACTTGGGTTGTATTTTTTGTAATGGGTTAAAAAAACTAGAACTGTAAAATGGCCTTCTTGCTACCTTAATTTTAATGCAAAAATTCAGTAATAATAATAATAATAATAATAATAATAATAATAATAATAAAGAACTAAGGTTTCATTAAGAAGGATCTTTATTTCTTTTTAGTACATACACATATAATTTTTTATTTATAATTTTATGGTTTCATCAAGCATATATAATTTTATAAGACTAGCTAAAAAGCAATTTCTAAAATTGAAAATAAGCAATGTAACATAAATGGTAGTAACTTAATATTAAAGTAAATCGATTCCAGATTCACCAGAACCATTAAAATATTATCTAAATGAGGTAGACGAAGAATGAGCTTCTTGATTATGTTGTTGACCACATTGTTTTTGTAAAATTCTTTGTTCCACCTAAAAATATGCCCAAAATTTGTGAAGGAAAAAATATTTGAGATCAAACAGTAAATTTTAGAAATAAAAAATATTAATCAAATAAAATATAAAGAGAATATATTTAAAATATTATTTTAGAATAAGATATAGAAGAATTGTTGGAGATAAACTTTATTCTATTTTAAAGAAAAGTATTCCAAAATTTATAAAACTATCGGAGATCATTTTAGAAAAAAGTTGATCATTCTATCAAATAAGGGGGCAACAAACAAGTGAAAATAAAGAAACTATCTAAAACAAGGTTTTAATTGCAAAATCCAGTTGCACCATAGAAACTTGGACATGATAAAGCATCATCCATTGAAGAGAGTTTGAAAAATAAATACGAATAAGCAGCCCCACATATCAAAAGGATTTCTCAAATCTTCCATAAGAAAACAAAGAAACAATGTATGAAAATCTAATGATACATTAAGGGTATGTGCATTATATAACATGATAAACGTCCACAGCAAAATACTAATTATGTGTGCCACAGCTTTTTGCTACACATGAGAAAGAGAAATATAAACAAAAACAAAAAAAAAATCAATAAAAGAAGAGAACAAAGGAAGCGAAGTATATTTAATTTTCAACAAACCAAATATATATGATTATAACGACTATAACATAATGTTTATCTCTTATATATCACCACCTTCCATACTCCTATTTTCATTTATTTAAATATGTACTCTCTTTTGTTCCCTCATACACTTGGCTATTTTTCAATAGTCAAAAATGTTTTGATGATCTGTAATAATTTGATATGAAAATTCTGTTGTTGAGTTTTATTTTTACTGCACTGTTTTGGAATTTTAAATTTTGATTTAAATTAAGTGAATAATAAAAATATTGCCTAGTCACTATGAATAAAATAACTGCTTGATCCTAATCATCTTATGACTCGTGCATAGATTCCTCCTAAACCTATCGAACCGATTAGGAAGATTGATTAGTGCATAGATTACAACATGATAGTTAGCTGAAGATCTGAAGTAAGTATTCTTACTTGTTATTTACACCATGATCAGCGCCATCCTTTAAGAACCATGATAGTTATAATCTTGATGTGTTAGTACACCATCATAGTTATCCTGATTTGTAATTACACCATGATCAGCACCACCCCTTCAACAACTATTAAGCACTCCCTGAAGATCCGGGCTAGGTGATAAAACTTAAGCTCGTATTGCTCATAGGTGAAGAAAGCAGTGAACGAGAATGACAAGGCTTTATAAGTAAACCATTCAATGTTATGGTCAAGAAGATATGGTGAAAATTCAAAATTTTTTAAACTGATCCCAACTAAATATTAGATTTTTTTTTCTGTTTTTAATACAAATTCAAATAATAACTGAAATAACCAACCCAAAACATGTAAGAATACTGATCTTTGCAGCTGTCGATGACTTCCACCTATACAATAAGATACCAATTTTTAGAAACGATCTCTTGCTCTCTGTATACGACGCAATGCTTCAGCTTCAGTTGCTGACTCTGGAATGCTTAAAGATCTGCGTATGTCTTTGCTTGATGTTCTGAGGAATGGGTTACATGCTTTCTCCACCTTCACAGTCGTTGGAATCTACAGACAACAAACCATAAATCAAATA
Source organism: Brassica carinata (assembly GCA_016771965.1). Taxonomy (NCBI): domain Eukaryota; kingdom Viridiplantae; phylum Streptophyta; class Magnoliopsida; order Brassicales; family Brassicaceae; genus Brassica; species Brassica carinata. The sequence goes on from CM028692.1 coordinate 52,886,098, forward strand.
CAGAAAATCTTGAGAGAGGGAGAGAGGAGAAAAGAGGAAAGAGAAGATGTTATACCGATGGGAGTCCCTGGCTTCGAAGATGAGCAACTCGGGTTGCATAAGACTGAAGAGTTTCATTCTTTGGTTCTACAGATAGTGCAAACTTGAGATTGCCCTGTATCATAGATATACTTCACTAAATTGCAGAGAGTTGAAGAATGTAAGAGAGTATCTATATAAGAACTTACTGCTGTGTTTTCTCGACCACAATATATAGTTGTCTCATCTGGTAAAGAGACGATCTTTAGAAGTGATGAAAGCATCTGAGACATAGGCAAAAAGAAAAAAGAGTATAACTCAGCACAATAAGTTCGTTTCTGTGTAATCATATGATGAATTAGCCTACAAGAGAGCACTCTAATCAATCTCTTTAACAACTCCATAACATTTAACTCTTTATGTTTTTATAGGAACATGATTGCAAAACCCATGGAAGCAACTAACCATAACAGTGCAAGTATATACAAGGTTGAATATTGCTATATCATTCAAGCAGGACTCAAATTCAACTAATGTTTACCTGCTCAGGGGTACCTTCTGAGAGGGTACCACAGGATAAGCTATATATCAAGTCTCCTGTGAATATTGTGGCTGACCCTGGGAAGTAGAAGCTGATATGGCCTGCTTGAGAATAAAGAACAGTTAATAGAGCAAAACATGGCAAAAAGTACTTGTGAAACTACTAGTTTTTCTACACTAGAACGAGAGTAGTTTACAAATAAGTTTCTAAGATGCAATCCACTATATTTTATAAAATGGCAGCAATAAACCTTGCGTGTGGCCAGGAGTGCCAAGTATTCGAACCTCATGGCCAGCAAACATCCACTTATCACCATCATTCAGAAGTATGTCAATCCCAGGAATCCGATCCTTATCCAGAGCTGAGCCAATCACCTGTCAGAAACATAAGTCACATAAGAACACACTTAAGAATATATCACCGAAGCAAAAAAAGAAAAGAAAAGAACAACTAACAAAGTCGAAGTCAGCTTCAATCATTGACAATATTCTCGTGAGATATATGATATCTCTTACAGATAGTATCCCCATTACCTTTGCGCCATACTTTGCTTTCAGTTCAGCATTCCCACCTACGTGATCATCACGATGATGAGTATTCAAAATGTAAGTCAAGTTCCAATTTTTCCTACTCAACGCCTCTATAACAGGAGCAGCCTCAGAAGGATCAACGACTCCAACCGTGCCGGTGTCTTCATCGTGCAAAAGATAAGCATAGTTCTCCTTACTACACGGCACCTGAAAAACACCCACCACCGACAAAAAATTAGAAAAAGAAGCAAAAGAGATTGAAATGTCATAAACATACACTAACCAGTTCGATTTTTAAGGAAGAGGGCATGTTGGAGATGCTACAAAAGTGGGTGATCTGAAGTGTTTTTCTAGCTCCACGGAGTGTTTTGAGCGGCATGGAGAATAACCACATAACTCCGTATAACAAGCTTTTCCTGAGGCAGAGATGTCTCAGACCAGGCCACACACAGAGCTGACCTCCAATCTGTTTCATGAAATACAAAATCAAACAAAAATTATATAATCTGATAACAGAACAATAGAACTGCCACAAAGAAAAAAAAACCAAACACATTTGTCAAAAAAAACAGAACATACTGATACAAAACAATAGAACTGCCAAAAGAAGAAAGACCAAACACATTTGTCAGGCATAGAAGCTTAAAGATTGATCCTTTCAACCTACATATGATACTAGAAGACTGTTTCAGCTATAAAGACTGATCCTTGTGTTAAAACGAAGCCTAGTACTAGCTCCAGATCATCAAAAAGATCAGTAAAGTGAGGATCTTTAAAATGAAATCTGGTACAAACCCATCATCAAAACCGGATCTTTTTGACAGAATCAGAGAGCAAATAGTAAAAGGGTTAGGGAGAGAGAGAGAGAGATGAACCTTAGAACAGGAAGGAATCGATGAATTGGTGGTAGATGAAGCTTTGGAGATCATCGGCATCCTCTCTCTCTCTCTCTGATAGATTCTTAGGAAAGAAACTAGAGAGAGGGAGATGAATCTATGATACCTTCTTCAAAAGAAGCAATAATCTCGCCTGAGCTGAGCTGTGAGGAGGTGAGGACGAGTCTGCGACTTCGACAGAAAAGACGTCAGAGCTAGAGACAGCTTTTTATTAAGTCTAAAGTTTATGTAATTAATAGCTCAACTACTTAAATCCCCTCACAATAAATGCTCTCACATACTAATTGAATTCATTAACTGGTTTATAAATATTTTTACTTTTATGTTTCTATGTTATAAAAAAAAATTATTACTTCGACAAAAAAAAAATTATTAATTTGTAACGGTTTTTTCGTCATTTAATTTTTTCTTTTTACTATTTTGCTAGATTAGATTCTCTTTTGGAAGGCAGGAAAAAACATTTCCTTTTGGATCGACGTCTGAAATAGAAAGAAAATAAGGTTCTCTTTGGTCAATGTTATATTATAATTTGCTGGTTTTGTTGAATGGTGTTACTAGGTACTAGTACAACATCACATGTATATACTATTTTGGATTTTTACATGTGGTGGTTTCTTATTATACTTTTACTACTTCTATGAAACTTCATTTAACATATCAATTAATTTTTTCTTTAATATACAATTTTCTTATCAATTAGTTTCCTTTTTGTTGGTAAAATTCTTATCAACTAGTTGACTTTTTTCGATCTTAGATATGCATATACTGTTGATTAAAATGTCATGATTTTTTAGAAAGTAGTTGGCAGCATTATATATTATAAAAATATTAGTTATCAAAAGAGATAATATCAAGATTTTGGTATGCATATTTTGCATTGGTTATGTGCCTTATACATCCTGTCATATCTTTCTAGAAACAATATTCCTTTAAAATATGTGAAAAATGTGAGATAGACAAATGAAAATTAAAAATAAAATAATCTGTGGTCTGTTTTAAAATTAAAGACCATATCAACAAAACACAAGTAATCTTTTTATAAGAAAAGAATTAGAAAAACAAAGTAATCATGTAAGAGTTGCCTATCTTAGGACATGACTTGCTTAGTTCATACCCATTTTTCATTTGTTTGACAATTCACAAGGTTCAAACCATACCTTTCAACTAAGCTATTAAATTGTTTTTTCACTGTTGAAATGACTTTTTTTTTTGCCTCTTACTCATGAGAAGAGGTATATTTCAACAAACTAATGTAAATTTATTCCACGAGTTTTTATTTTTTTAATGAGATTATGTAATTAAAAATTAAATCCAGAGCTGATATTAAAAACTGAATCAATTCATAAACAGTCATACTGGAGCATACTGAAAATTCCAGGTATAATTTAACGAGGACACAGAGCATATTTCTTCAAGGAAAAAATATAAAAAGGCACAAAGACTGATCACCAAAGCTTCATCTTCAAAGGTCTTGCACACTCAAACCTGAAAAACGAGCAACAAAGTCCAATGTTAAAGAACTAAAAAAACAACAAAACATACACTATGAGAATCGAAATGCTTTCATGAACATACTACTTAGTAAAACCCAAGCAAAGATGTTTAAAACTAAGTGAAAACAAAACGTATAATGCGTCTATATGAGATTCACGATGCTTTCTAAGTGCTTCAAAGTGTGACAATATTGAGTAGTGTGTAGAACAACGGGACAACGGCCAATTCCCCTATGAACTAATTGATCTGTGCTTTTTCACACACGAACTTTTTTACCATGCCAAAACCCCCACAAATAACTCAAATATTTGAATTACATACACGAACTAATGATTTTAAACCAATTGCCACAAAACCGTAAACGGTGTTATTAAGCCGTTAACGGTTTACTTAACCATTTAATTTCGGTTTAATAAAAGAGTAGAACGTCGTCGTTTTTCTCTTCTTCCTCACTTTGGGATTAAATCGAAATTAGGGTTAGAGCAGTGGATATCGAGGAGAGAGTGAAACAGAGGAAATCAAGACGGCGACTCAGAGAATGAACTTCAACGGAAGAGGAATCCGACGCATTGTAGATGTGGAGAACGTGTGGAGTTGTTTACGTCAAAACAATGAAAAATCCAGGAGGCTTTTTCATTCTTGTCGATATGGAGATGAGGTTTGTGAAGAAAATTATACTTATTGTCTGTTTGGGAACAAAATCGTGTTCTTGCCTGTTTGTTAACAAAATAGTATGCTTTTGTTGTGCTGGCTACAATTGAAATTGTTTGTTTATCATATAAAAATCGAAACTGTAATTGAAATTGTTGTTTGTTTGATGTAGAACAATCGGTTTCATTTGTTCAAGTGGGCGGATAGATCAGCTCTTGAAGAGATTGAGGATATTAAGATGAAAATTTGTGATCTTGAAAGTGCTTCAAGCAGCTTAGTAAAGGATAATGAGAGTTTTAATTCAGAGTTGGAGATTCTTATAATGGACACCCGTGCTTGTGAATCAGGTGTGACTCGTTTAGAATCAGTTGTGACTGGTATAGAGAAAGAGTTACGAGGTTTGGAGAAGGAACTTCAAGATTCGAAGATGGAGGTGAAAGGGATAAAGAACATGATAGTTTGTGTTGTTGTTCTTGTTCTGTTCTGTAAGTTTATAATGTAGGTGTTGAAGAGAATGCTAATTTGTTGTTTGTGAAATTTCAGACTGATATGGTTGCTTTGATGGATGGTGTGTTTTGTGTAATATTAGGCGGCTGGCTAAGGCTGTTTGAAGCTTATTTTGGTGTTGTGATATATATGTTTAAGAACACATAATAACATCTACAACATGTAATTGCCACAAAACAAAATAGATAATATCCGAGAAACATTAAGTCATCACATAACATCTTAAAATGATCCAAAACAAGCCATAAGTCAATCTGAAACATTAAAATCCGAAAGACATCACATAAGAAGCCTTAAAACGATCCAAAATAAGCCATAAGTTAATCTAAAACTTTCAGTCTATCACTTGACTAGATCCTTCACCTTGTGTGACATTCTTCTTCTTTGGTGGTCTTTGAAGCCGAGCTCCAACACCGCTGCACGTCCTTGCATTGTGTCCTTCTTCTCCACATCGGCCACAATAAATGGTCCTTTTCTCTCTTGAAACCTTTGTAGGTGACTCATTCCTAGCCTTAGTCTTTTTCTTACTTGGAGACTCGTTCCTCCCTTTTATGCGCTTAGAAATTTTCTTTCTTCCTCTTGATTGCTCCGGTTCTCCTGGTGGTGGAACTATCTCTGCATCTGCTGATTTTTCCCAAAAGGTTATCCCACGGACAGCTTCAATGGGTGTTTCATACTGCTTTCTCCATGTCGAGGTGAGGTAACAGTCAGCCATATAATCCTCTTGCTTGCGCTTCTTTACAGAAATAATCTTCAAGGCATGACGGCAAGGCAATCCCGACATCTCCCACTTTCGACAAGTGCATGTTCGGTCAACCATTTTGTTTTGTAGCGGTGTTCTTCTCCTTCACCTCAAATACATCAAAACCGCAAGGAAATATAGTGCAACCACGGATTTTCTTTTGCTCCTCACTGACTTTTTCCATTGCTTTAATACTGAACTTCCCTCTATGATTCATTGATATCGCTTCCTTGCCTCAATGCGTAACATAGCTCTTCGGGGTATTGTTTCCAGCATTTCCACCAGTGGCATTGCTCTAGCTGGATCAATCGCATGGTTAAAAGACTCTGAAATGTTGTTGCTCACGTCATCACAAGTCGAGGAAGGAGTAAAGTAGGCGAGGCTGCAGTTTTTGGGATTCTTCTCCATCATTGAATCATATACACTCATGTCATATGCTTTCACTGCATCCACTCTTCTGTTGTACTGTGCTGTGTTGTAGCTCTTGGCAACCTTCCAAAATAAGCCTTTCATGTCAGCCCTATGTGGATGTTTCTTCTTCAAGTTCGCGTATATGTGTCTTGCACACATCCTGTGCTCAACCATTGGCAAGAGATTTGATACCGCCTTAAGTAATCCCTGAAAATAAAGAATAGTTTCATTATTTCCTTATACTAACATAATAAGTGATCCCAACATAAGAAACCAAATGTCTGTAATTAGTACCTTTTGTCGATCTGATATGACTGTGAAGCCTTCTCCATTGTGAAGGTTTAAATCGTTCTGCAACTTCTCAATGAACCAGACCCAATTGTCTTCACTCTCAACGTCAACAACAGCCCATGCTATAGGGAACATTTGGTTATTTGCATCTCTACCAACTGCTGCTAATAACTGACCCTTTGTTGTGCACTTGAGGAAGCATGCATCAAGACCAAAGATTGGTCGGCAGTGAGCACACCAAGTCTTCTTCAATGCACCAAAGCAGACGTAAAATCTGTAGAAAACATCTTCACCGTTATCTCCCTGGAGTGTCTCCAGCTCTACTGTTGAGTCTTCATTGGACCTAGTATGATATTAACTTTAATTCAAAACATGAAACACTTAAAAAAAAAATCAACAGGAGACACTTACTCTAACAACTCCAGCCGGTAATCTCTAAGCCTTGAGAACTGTAGATCATGCTCCTCTTTGATCATTTCTAAAGCCCTTTTCTTTGCATGTCTACATTGATCTATGGTCGCAGTCAATTCCCAACGCTTCTGAATATCTTCCATAATCTCCTTTGGCTTTATGGTGGGATCGTTTCTAAGATCGTCTACAAACAACTTTGCAATGACCTCTTGTGTAATCAGCCTTGAGTACCCACTCTTACTGCAACTATGATGCTTAACGTAGACTTTAACCATCCATTTTTGTAATGGTTCTTCATAGGAGCAGTATATCCTCCACAAACATTTTTCCTCCCCTTCTTCTGCTTCACTAGCACATTTCAATTCAGATTTGTCTTTATCCCAACGGACATACTTCACATTCCAACCATTTTTTAACACATAGTCTACCATCGCCTGTTTAAAAGCCTCTAGACTATCAAAGGCTTGTCTTAACTGAAGCTCACCACTACCTTTCTTGTATGTGAGGTAGCCATCTCCCTCATTACCATCTTGATCATCATCTGAGCCGACTGGTGTAGCAAACTCATCAACCTCTTCATCTACAAAATCCCTTACATTTCTCTCAACTCTTGCTTCTTCATCACATGGAGGCCTCAGCTCTCTCTCATACTCATATCTCTCTCTATCATTTGGCTCATTATCATTGGTTGCATTTCTTGCTTCTTCCTCCATCTCTGCCTCGGTTCTCTCTGTCTCACACTCCACAAATATCTCGATTGTGGTACTCCACATTGAAGCTTCACACATTCTCTCAAAGTTTCTACCACCGTTAGCCAACAACCGGCTCCTCCATTTTTTCATACGGGAGTTTAAACGAGACTCTTTTCCCATAGATGCTGACCGGTAGATGATTCATTAGCACCTGGAATAACTCATTAGCTCGACCTTCTATGACCCGATAACAACCTCCGACATACATGTGTCTGCCTTCAACCATCTCAAACTTCCCACCAAAGTAACAACCGAAATTAATCGGTGTATCATGTTCGTAGCTGAAAAATAAAAGCAGAGACCATCAAAACGACGGGAATTGACACAAAGAATTATTTCGAGAATTTCAGAGAGCATCAATGTCGTTTACCTCATTCGACTTTTGCTTCTTCGTAATCAAGCACTCGTAAAACACTCCCCATATATAGAAAAGCTTCAATCACGATTCTCTCATCTTCTCGAAGCGTCGTCTTGATTTCCTCTGTTTCACTCTCTCCTCGATATCCACCTGCTCTAACCCTAATTTCGATTTAATCCCAAAGTGAGGAAGAAGAGAAAAACGACGACGTTCTACTCTTTTATTAAACCGAAATTAAATGGTTAAGTAAACCGTTAACGGCTTAATAACACCGTTTACGGTTTTGTGGCAATTGGTTTAAAATCATTAGTTCGTGTATGTAATTCAAATATTTGAGTTATTTGTGGGGGTTTTGGCATGGTAAAAAAGTTCGTGTGTGAAAAAGCACGGATCAAGTAGTTCATAGAATTGGCCGTTGTCCCGTAGAACAACAGCATAAGGGATTATAAACAAACACGGAGGAAGAGACTGCTTAAGCTTGTCGGCTTTCTCTTGGTCAAAGACGAGAGAGTGTAGAGGTACTTGAGCATCTGACCTTGAACTTGACAATGTCTTTGCTTCTCTTGATCTTCACTGATCGAGCATCTTTCCTTCTTGCTGTCAGAAGAAAGTCCTTGATCTCGTGGATTTGCTTAGGCTGCACACAACATCATATATCAATCATCATCAATGTTCAGACTTTCAATACAAAACAATCTTAAAATCATCCTCAGGATAATGATGAACACATGAAACATTCCCAATACATCAAAACAACGTTTTAGCAGATCAAGTTCTTTGAAACCTAACAAGTTTTACTAGATATCCTAATCAAAAGCAACAAGCGATTAATTGAGCTAAAAAATGAAACAAGAAACGACATTTCAAGCTATAGAAACAACAGATGTTACACTAAGATTGCAATGGACGATAAAACATGGTACGTACCATTGTCGGATCTGTTGTTTAAGCTAAGCCGCAAGAACACCGTCGCCGAGTTTAAAGAGACTCTTTTTAAAGAACCCTAGACTCTTATATATGAAATACCAGATCTACCATCTAGCCCATCTACTTACTATTGGGCTTAAGCCCAATTATATATCCGAAAGTTTCTGCATATTACCAAATTTTGACCACTTTTTATTCTATCATTTTCGTTTTTACTAATTGCATACCTTTTTTTTACTTGTATTCGCTTAAGTTTTTGTTTGGGAGAGAAACAAAGATTAACTACAAAAATTCATTAGGATTTAGGATTTAGGATCGTTACTTACTAGAATAAATTATTGATCTTTCCACAGGAAGTAACGTTAACATTTACTAAAGTAAGTGTATCTAAAAGACTTATTCCATTTTCACTCTAAATTTAACTTTATAAACATACTTTAGACTAAAAAAATAGAATTTCTACAAAAATGTAGTAGTCATATGAGTTTTTTTATTTATACTTATTATTCCAAATGGAGTATTGTTGAAGTAAATTCCAATCAACTTTAATTTGGAGATGCTCTATGTCGAAGAAAATGAGATGATATATCAAAAACTCTCTAAAAAAAATAGCACAGCTACAAAAAATGTTCATATGTGGTCCTTGCTTATAGGCCATAAGTATAATGCTCAAGAAATCCAATGAACTGCAAAAGAAAATCAGAAATGTTAAGTGATACTAGCCAAATGTTAATTTAAAATAAAATAAGATATATATTAAAAAAAAAAACTTAAAAGTCCAATATGTGTAAAAGAAAAGAAAAGTACATTAACTTAATTTGGATGAAAGCATATGTATGTACAATTAGCTTTGACAATTATGTTCCACTATTGTTGCCCCGTTTCATAATGAACTTTCGGTGATATTCACTTGTAAGAAAAAGGTGGTAAAGTCTATATTAAAAAATTCAAATTCTGTGTTGCGTACATAGCTTTAAAGGAAACAAACATTATGTATTTTATATGTCTATCTTTCACGTTCGAGTGTAAAATGATTTAATCAAATATGTATTTTTTCCGTATAAAAAAGAAAAAATGAATTGATTGTGTGCATTCACAAACTGTAAAAAGAAAAACCATAAACTATAAATAACTATACTACATATATCATGAATTTGAATCAGAATAAAGTTATCATAATTCATAAACGTGTTATTTCACAAAACATTGAGTAACAGTCCATGCTGTGAATGTATCACAAGAAAAAGGGTTAAGTTTCAAGCGAGAAGTATTTATCACCATATTTATCGTCATTGCTAGCTATTTCCTATTGACATCGATCAAATCATTGAACGCACTATCATGACAAATCGGTAGTCGCTAACTTTGCTACATGATAAGTCCTTTGTGGAGAACTAGATTTTAGTCACCACTTATATATTCTTATTTAGAGATAATCACTTATATATGTTTGAAACAATCTTGTTTAAAATAGAAATAAACTATTGATAATGAGTTTCCTCGGCCACGATGACCTTTTATGCCTCTTCCTCTAGCTTTAATCCATTCCATATCTTGAATTTTTTGGGTTGGTTTAATTGGTCTGCCTCCTCTATCATTTCAGATTCATTGTTCGATCTTAGTCTAGGATCTTTATTGTATCCTTTGCTTGTTGCAATCTTTTTAAAATTTATGGGTGAAAACTCATACCTTGTACTCCCTATGTTTCTAAAAGATCTATGTTTTAGATTTTTCACATTTATTAAGAAAAAACATAAAATTTTGTTTACCAATGCATTGTTTTTCTTAATTAACAATTTCCCATAACTTTGGACCAATAAAATTTTAGTAAATATAATTATATTTTTGGAAATATACAATTTTTCATTAATTAATGTATTGAAAATGTAAAAAATGTATCTTTTTGAAACAAAATTTTTTTTCTAAAATATAGATCTTTTAGAAACAGAGGGAGTATTACTTATGCATTTTAATTTGAAAGCCTTTTTACAAAAAAAAAAAAAAAACAATCTTGTTTAAGACAAAAGAGAAATGGGATCTCATAATTCTGCATGGAAATCAAACACCGCGCAGAATCCGAGTTAACATCACATGATAACACGTTGCTTCACTATCTGGTGATTTCATAACGTAAATTATAAACATATGCACACACTTAACAAATATTTTAAGGTATCACATATAATTATTATTTTTAGTCACATATATTTTTATTTTTTAGAGAAATCCATATTTTCAGAAATCTAAAACTCCAGTCGTGTTAAAGTCTTATTGTTTTCTCTTTGACCTTTGCTTCTTTACATAACATCTTCGTACACAAACCATCAACTCTTTAAAACCAAATTAGTGTTAACCTAATGTTTTCCCAATGTTGGCATGCCATTTGTTATTTCATATTTGCATAAAATATCATAGAGTGATAATTATTATCAAATCATTGTTTTTTTATCTTTGGTACCTCTATATTCATGCAAAAATTTATTCAAAACCCTAGGCACATCAATTATGTAAACGACATTTCGGGCTGGCAACTTACCTTGCACGGTACTTAACACAAACTCAACAACGATCCGATTATTATGCTTGCAAAATTTGTTTCTTTATTAATTTATAAAATCATTTTAATAAATAAAAACAAGTTCTCTCAATCCTAGTCAGAGATAAACACCCTTAAGCACCTTCACTTGTATATATAAACACCCATCACTAGTACTCAACATCACATCTATTTTGTCTTCTCCATAACACTCAACATCTTCACCGCGAGAAACATGGCTATGGCGAAGCTCTTCCTCGCGGTGGTGGTGATTGGAGCCATCAGCCTCATCCCTGGAACGGCTGAGGCGGCCGTGATGGGGCCGTCGATGCAGAAACTGACGTGGCATTTCTACAAAGTTTATAACACTTGCGAGAATGCTGAGAACTTTGTGAGGCATCAAGTTGAGAAGCTTTACAAGAATGACACAACCATTGCTCCTAAGCTCCTTCGTCTCCTCTACTCAGATTGCTTTGTCACCGTACGTTTTTCTTCTCTTATACCATTTAAAGATTTGATTATTGTATGTTTATGTGTGTATGTGTGACACTCTATAATGATAGGGATGCGATGCATCGGTTCTTATAGAAGGTCCAAACTCAGAGAGAATGGCGCCGCAAAACAGAGGACTTGGAGCGTTCGTGATCATAGACAGAATCAAGAAAGTGTTGGAACAAAGATGTCCTGGTGTTGTGTCTTGCGCTGACATTCTTAACCTCGCAACTCGAGATGCTGTTCATATGGTTATAATCTACGTCCATTTCAATCTCTCTTTCTAACTCTATCCATATACATATACTAACTACCTGACACATGGGCAAATGGTTTCGTACAGGCAGGTGCACCATCTTATCCAGTCTTCACAGGCAGGAGAGATGGCTTGACGTCTGATAAGCAAACCGTCGACCTACCATCACCGTCCATCTCATGGGATACATCCATGGCTTACTTCAAATCCAGAGGCTTGAATGTTCTTGACATGGCTACACTTCTAGGTCAGTAGTTGCCTTTTCGGTTCAAATTCAATTAAGGTTTGTTTGTATATAGAGTAAAGGAGACCAAATCAATTTGTTTAAGGTACAGTAAAAACTCTATTGAAACTATGATATTATATTAATTTATAGAGTTATCAATTTATAAAATTTTATTTGAGAATATTTTTATAAAATAAGAAAATATTTTATTTTATCGTATACACATTAATTAAATATTAGAAAGTAGACTTTCATAGTATTTTTATTATATTATACTATTTAGCATATATGAAATATGTTGCATAAAATTTAAATGTATTTTTAGGTATTATTTTACTAACTATTATCAAATTATATTGAATTGTAAATAAATATAAATATAATTATATTGAGAATATAAAATAAATAATATATATTTTTGTTCGTCTTATATAATATATATATAATATATATATATTATTAATTTATATTTTTAATAGGATATAAAATTTTCTAAAAAATTTATATTATTATTTTATCCATTTATGTTATATTTGCACTGATCTAATTCGAAAAAAGTTATTAATTTATTGTATTTATTAATTTATAAAATATTAATTTATAGATTCTGCCGTAGTTTTGGTTTAGTTCGAATGGGGTTAACTAAAATACACCTCATAAACCAGGATCACATTCAATGGGGAGAACACATTGCAGCCACATCGTTGACCGTCTCTACAACTTCAACAAGACAGGTAAACCAAGTCCTACCATGAACAAGTCTTTCCTCTCTGAGATGGCAAAGCAATGTCCACCAAGAACCAAGAAAGGCCAGACCGATCCGCTTGTGTACCTAAACCCGGACTCAGGCTCAAACCACAGCTTCACAAGCTCATTCTACACCAGGGTTCTATCAAACAAGTCTGTTCTTGAAGTAGATCAACAACTACTTTACAATGATGACACCAAGCAAATCTCTGAGGAGTTCTCAGCGAGTTTTGAGGATTTTAGGAAATCATTTGCTCTTTCTATGAGCAAGATGGGGTCTATAAATGTGTTGACTAAAAACGAAGGTGAGATCAGAAGAGATTGCAGACGTCGAAACTAAACACAAATCTCTCTTTCTGATGTCTGTGATTGCAAAACAGAAGGTATAAACAGGTAACAAAAGATTGAAATATGTTTCAGATTATAGATTTTTGTTGTCATTATTACATTGGCTTCTCTAATAGCTTAAAGGAGATATGATACTTGTTGGTGTTGCTTTCTAAGAAGTATAAAATGTTCTGATATTCACATTTTAAGTATAAAGGTTATGCAATCAAAACTGTTCTTGCATGAAAGAGAGAATAAAATTTTTATTTGTCTAACCTCTTTAGTTACGAGTCTTAGACTCTCAGTTTGTATAGTGCCAAGCGATTCAATGTCACAATCCGTCTCTTGCTACCTTCTATTACATAAACAACAAAAGCAGAGGCTTTAGTAGCGATTAAAGATTTAGTATTAGCACAAACATGTTCTCCAGATGAAAATGGAAAATGGTTACCTCAAAAAAAAAAGTTGTCAAACAGAAACCTCTTCCTCGAAACTCATTATCAAAGATGACCTGCTTGTGTAAGCTTCTTCTTCTTTTTGCTTTATCTTACAATACTGTAGTAAGTAGAATCTGACTAGTCACCGTTTTGAGCTGCGGAACTATGATGTACACTTTGTGTTTGCCTCTGGTTCTCACCGTGGCGTTCAGTCTGGCTCTCCATATGGGTTTGATGCTGGATCTGAACCTCGTTTTGGTTCTGAGACTGATTGTGACTCTTGGTCTTGATTACCTGGCTCTAACAAGCGTCCACCAGTTAAATGGCGAAAAAACAGAATGATCTACAGCCATAAACTTTATCTGTTAAGCATATCTAACCTTGTACATGTATCTCCTACGAAGTTTAATAGCTGTGCGTACGCATCTCCTCACGCTAAACACAAGTACCTTATCATTGAAAATCTGCAAAATATAAAGATGCATCTCATCAACTGAGCCATGTAAGGAGAACAGAATACAAATGACAAAAACTTTCCACCTGTATCATATCATCAATGGAGCGAGTTTCTTTCATGATCTTATGCCGATTCATAATCAAAATCGCCGCCACACAGAAGACAGGAAGAGCCTCATCCCCTTTCCTGATGGATGAAACTACACAAGGGGCATGTGTGGTTCTACCGTTCCTCGACCAAAGACTTCTTGTCAAACCACAGAAGTGATATGTGGAAGAGGATGATGATGCTGACTTTATCCCACTCTCCTCAGAGAGTGGACCAGTGGTCTTTGGCAACGGACCACTCTTCGGCAGCAAACCGCTCGTAGACAACAAACCGCTGCTCTTTGAAATTGGCCCGCTCTTTGAAGTTGTTGGTTCTCTCTTTACACTATCACCATTTCCATCATATATAGCTTCTTCACTCACCTCAGACTTGGATTTACTTGGAAGATGTATCACCAGAGGCTCCAAGCAATCATTCTCCAGAGTTTCAGCAACAGATTCGTCATAATCAGCTGCCCACATCATCTATACATCAAAGGCAAAATTGCATGGTTAGTACAATGTCGCTGAAGATAAAGAGACTGAGCAGAAGAGCTACAAACCTCCCACATTCTGAGAGCTTCATTGAAAGACAGCTCTCTTCGGAACAGAACTAAAAGCATACGGAAGGCAAAGTGAAGACTCTCAGCACCAATACGCGTTAAGTGAGAGAATATATCTTTATCTGTGAGTTGCAGTATGTGCCACAGTGATTGCAACTGATCCATCACTCCAGTTGGTCCCTCCATTTGGAAATTCGCTCGCTGCACAAGTAGACGCATAGCAAAACCATAATGCATGATACAAATAAGGCCATAAAATAAGATACTAAGCATTGGATTTACCGTTCTTCTTATGAGCATTTCAAAGCACCAAAAGGCATCAGCGTTATCTTCAAAAAGTACCACGAAAGGAGAGACTAAATCACTCATTCCTATTACCATAATTGCAAGCAGAGAGTTAGTATCCTAAACCAATGTAACTTTCTCATGTTTCAATTTATCAAAATGAAAGAGATATATGGAACCTTGGCAATAACCAGTTGCAGGATCAACCCAAGCATAAACGGCAAGGATATCAGACATTCTTCCTAGGTTTCCTGGATCCTCGTAGAACTCAAGGTGGCCATCCGTCCTTACCACATCAACAACTGAGGAAACAAGAAAGTTAACTATGAAAAGATACCAAGCTGGGACAGAGAAAAAGGAAGAAGATCTCTGCAAGTTCTCTACCTATTCGATGCAACGTCCAAAGCCATTCAGACACTCGATCTTCTGTGACATCCCCAACACGAGAGGGAGTCTCCTTTACTGATGCCATCTCAGGGACATCTGAAATTCTCGAGCCATCAACTTCAATCTCTGAAGTGGACCCGTGCTGTTCTCTAACTATGTCAGCATTCTTGTTAACTCGAAAGCGGTTCATTCCCTCATCAGCAGAAGATCTTAACTCTCTCTGCAATGAAGCATCCTTGTCTGGAGTAGAAACCTCTATCTGATCTAAACTATTCCTTCCAAACAAATCCGTGACCGGCAGCGAGGGGAAGTCAAAATAACCGTCAGGGGAAGGAAAACCATAGGGACTGGAAGCAGATACAAAAGAGGAAGTGTTGTACACTACGCTCTCTGGACTCTCCCTTCCGCTTGCTAAATCAACAGACTCACTAGAACTTCCTCTTCTGTGTACATGAGATGTATCAGCACCACCATTAGTACTCCAATCACTCTGATGGTCTTCAGTATTAGCATTATCATGATCATCTACACAAGCTTCTTCTCTGTTTTCATCTGTACTAGCAACTTTTACAGCCTCATCTCTATAAGACTTCCGCATATCCATGACTTTGGACCCCACAACATAGGCAAGCGAACCAGTTCCAACACTTGAATGCATCGTCTGGCATTGCTTGAGCAATTCATTGTAACGTTTCCTACGTGAAACAATCAACCAACACTAAGCAATCTCTCTCACTCTAAGAGGTGATTCAACACTAAACAGTCTTACCTTCGGGCAGCTCTGAGTTGGTTACGGTGCTCAGAGGTGCTGCTCAACTCATAACAGCCAAGCAGAAACTCCCAAACCTCAGCTCTAATAGACGGATCGATTCCCTGATAAGGAAACAACATCATCCATTAGATCATTGCATAAGAACAATCAAAGCTCTTCAGCGAAGAGGAAAGAATACCCCCAAAATAATTAACTTGAGGGCCTTTTGGAAACCAGAAACTCTTCCTTCACTATCAAAAGACGCCTGCCACTTCTCTGGCTTAAGCATTTTGCCGATCTGTGTGCAGCATTACAAAGCATCAAAGGGGTCAACGAATGTGATTGTACATACATTGTCAAAGAGAAGAGCTTACAAGTGATAACAAACCTGAATGTGTGATTGAGAAAGACAAGGCTCGCTCAAATCTCGAACCAACGATCCAACTTTCTGCAAACTCGCTACTCCTGCTTTTCCACAGCTCCATTGTTTCCCCTCTCCACCAGAACACATCAGTCCTCACTTCCCAAACTCTTCTGCAACCCAACTTAAGATCATTCAATACAATTCTCAGATGGATGACACAAAAAAAGAAAGCAATTCACAGATCAAATTAACATTTTCAGGAATCGAAATTAACAAACTTTCGATAAAACAATCGATCGAATCACTCGACACCCGATCAGATTGAATTGCCTTTCGTTAACAATCTAAGCCTACTACATACATAAAAACTGAAACTTTAGATACATTTCTCGCGCAGACGCATAGGTTTTATACAGAGAGATGAGAGAAGAACCTGAAGGGTCAATGATCATGTTGGAGGATGATCTTCTCCGATCTCCATTTTTTCATGGGTAGACGTAAAGTTTGATCCTTTTTTTCTTCTTCTCGTCTCTCTGAATTTCTATTTATTTTATTTATTATTTTTCCTTTTATTTAGGCTTAATTACTAATGCGGAAATTTAATAAACAATGATCTCAGAAATAAACCAAAAGTGTTGTTATTTGCCTTATATAGCCTTTTTTTAGGACCGATCGAGAAGTCGGTTGATATATCTCATGCAATTAGCTTAGCATTAATTAATAATGTCTATGTTTACGATGAATCAGATCTTTTGTGTGTTTGCATTGCAATGTGATTGGGTAGTGATTACACTATTAGGCGAATATACGAGAGCTTTGGGCCTCTGGGATCCTTATTGGGCTTTCCATGATCTTTAACTATTTGGCCTTAGATAGATGTATTTCATCAATGTTTTGTGGTTTTTGTTTAGTTAGGAGACTTGATTACACACACGGAAAACTTATAGTAAGGGAGGTCTAAAGAGTTATAATCACAGACTTGTTTAAAGTATTGAACTGCAATCTAACTGTTCTATAGTTTATACTCTGGCTATTTTTTTGGATAAAAGTAACATAATGGTACTTTTGATTAATTGGTATATAATGTGTTCGAAAAAAGAAGATTAATTGATAAATAACAAGTTAATGTCTTGCTGCTATACGAGCCACTTATTAGGATTTTAACCATTATATTGCTACAGCTCCAACAAGTCTTTTGTTTTCTAACCACCAATGTGAAGATTTAAAGTACAATAACATCATGTTATCAGTAAATAGTAATTTCTAGACAGAGGAAAGGTTGGTTCATCCATCTGATACTTTGATTATAGAAAGCGACCAGCTCACAGCTTTAATTAACGTTACTTGCAAAACACAGTAACATTTGAACTCTTCTTCTTTACGACGACCTAAGAACTTTATACTTTGGTTGACAAAAACAAAAGAACATTTAATATATATATAATCTACTTGTTGAAATTAGAGTTGTTTAATCTAATACTTTGCAAATGCCTAGTGGATTAAATATGTTCATCACCAATTACGTATCAGATTCGTGTATTCGAGATGTATCTAGTCATCTTGTGCACTTCTACAGTTTTTGTGATTTTATAAAGTAGGCTGCCGGAAATAGAGTAAAAGATACTTTAGCATCACGTCAACGTCATATATACTTATGATATTGAAAAGAACTAGATATATCGGATACAGCAAATAGGGAGACAGGCAAAGTCGTACAAAATATAGCCATAGCTGTATATTGTTGAAGATTCTTAAAGAATCTTCAAAGGAATATTCGAATCTCGAAAAGAAGAATCTAGCCGGAACGGTCACTTTTCTCTTCTTCCTCACTTTGGGATTAAATCGAAATTAGGTTAGAGCAGTGGATATCGAGGGAGAGAGTGAAACAGAGGAAATCAAGACGACGACTCAGAGAATGAACTTCAACGGAAGAGGAATCCGACGCATTGTAGATGTGGAGAACGTGTGGAGTTGTTTACGTCAAAACAAAGAAAAATCCAGGAGGCTTTTTCATTCTTGTCGATATGGAGATGAGGTTTGTGAAGAAAATTATACTTATTGTCTGTTTGGGAACAAAATCGTGTTCTTGCCTGTTTGTTAACAAAATAGTATGCTTTTGTTGTGCTGGCTACAATTGAAATTGTTTGTTTATCATATAAAAATCGAAACTGTAATTGAAATTGTTGTTTGTTTGATGTAGAACAATCGGTTTCATTTGTTCAAGTGGGCGGATAGATCAGCTCTTGAAGAGATTGAGGATATTAAGATGAAAATTTGTGATCTTGAAAGTGCTTCAAGCAGCTTAGTAAAGGATAATGAGAGTTTTAATTCAGAGTTGGAGATTCTTATAATGGACACCGTGCTTGTGAATCGTGTGACTCGCTTAGAATCAGCCAGACTGGTATAGAGAAAGAGTTACGAGGTTTGGAGAAGGAACTTCAAGATTCAAGATGGAGGTGAAAGGGATAAAGAACATGATAGTTTGTGTTGTTGTTCTTGTTCTGCTCGTAAGTTTATAATGTAGGTGTGAAGAGAATGCTAATTTGTTGTTTGTGAAATTTCAGATGATATGGTTGCTTTGATGGATGGTGTGTTTTGTGTAATATTAGGCTGGCTAAGGCTGTTTGAAGCTTATTTTGGTGTTGTGATATATATGTTTAAGAACACATAATAACATCTACAACATGTAATTGCCACAAAACAAAATAGATAATATCCGAAACATTAAGTCATCACATAACATCTTAAAATGATCCAAAACAAGCCATAAGTCAATCTGAAACATTAAAATCCGAAAGACATCACATAAGAAGCCTTAAAACGATCCAAAATAAGCCATAAGTTAATCTAAAACTTTCAGTCTATCATGACTAGATCCTTCACCTTGTGTGACATTCTTCTTCTTTGGTGGTCTTTGAAGCCGAGCTCCAACACCGCTGACGTCCTTGCATTGTGTCCTTCTTCTCCACATCGGCCACAATAAATGGTCCTTTTCTCTTGAAACCTTTGTAGGTGACTCATTCCTAGCCTTAGTCTTTTCTTACTTGGAGACTCTCCCTTTTATGCTTAGAAATTTTTTTCTTCCTCTTGATTGCTCCGTTCTCCGGTGGTGGAACTATCTCTCGATCCGCTGATTTTTCCCAAAAGGTTATCCCACGGACAGCTTCAATGGGTGTTTCATACGCTTTCTCCATGTCGAGGTGAGGTAACAGCAGCCATATAATCCTCTTGCTTTGCTTCTTTACAGAAATAATCTTCAAGGCATGACGGCAAGGCAATCCGACATCTCCCACTTTCGACAAGTGCATGTTCGGTCAACCATTTTGTTTTGTAAGCGTTGTTCTTCTCCTTCACCTCAAATACATCAAAACCGCAAGGAAATATAGTGCAACCACGGATTTTCTTTTGCTCCTCACTGACTTTTTCCATTGCTTTAATACTGAACTTCCCTCTATGATTCATTGATATCTGCTTCCTTGCCTCAATGCGTAACATAGCTCTTCGGCGTATTGTTTCCAGCATTTCCACCAGTGGCATTGCTCTAGCTGGATCAATCGCATGGTTAAAAGACTCTGAAATGTTGTTGCTCACGCCATCACAAGTCGAGGAAGGAGTAAAGTAGGCGAGGCTGCAGTTTTGGGATTCTTCTCCATCATTGAATCATATACACTCATGTCATATGCTTTCACCGTGATCCACTCTAATCGCGGCTGTGTTGTAGCTCTTGGCAACCTTCCAAAATAAGCCTTTCATGTCAGCCCTATGTGGATGTTTCTTCTTCAAGTTCGCGTATATGTGTCTTGCACACATCCTGTGCTCAACCATTGGCAAGAGATTTGATACCGCCTTAAGTAATCCCTGAAAATAAAGAATAGTTTCATTATTTCCTTATACTAACATAATAAGTGATCCCAACATAAGAAACCAAATCTGTAATTAGTACCTTTTGTCGATCTGATATGACTAAGCCTTCTCCATTGTGAAGGTTTAAATCGCTCGCAACTTCTCAATGAACAGACCCAATTGTCTTCACTCTCAACGTCAACAACAGCCCATGCTATAGGGAACATTTGGTTATTTGCATCTCTACCAACTGCTGCTAATAACTGACCCTTTGTTGTGCACTTGAGGAAGCATGCATCAAGACCAAAGATTGGTCGGCAGGAGCACACCAAGTCTTCTTCAATGCACCAAAGTGCAGTAAAATCTGTAGAAAACATCTTCACCGTTATCTCCCTGAGTGTCTCCAGCTCTACTGTTGAGTCTTCATTGGACCTAGTATGATATTAACTTTAATTCAAAACATGAAACACTTAAAAAAAAATCAACAGAGACACTTACTCTAACAACTCCACGGTAATCTCTAAGCCTTGAGAACTGTAGATCATGCTCCTCTTTGATCATTTCTAAAGCCCTTTTCTTTGCATGTCTACATTGATCTATGGTCGCAGTCAATTCCCAACGCTTCTGAATATCTTCCATAATCTCCTTTGGCTTTATGGTGGGATCGCTTCTAAGATCGCCTACAAACAACTTTGCAATGACCTCTTGTGTAATCAGCCTTGAGTACCCACTCTTCTGCAACTATGATGCTTAACGTGACTTTAACCATCCATTTTGTAATGGTTCTTCATAGGAGCAGTATATCCTCCACAAACATTTTTCCTCCTTCTTACGCTTCACTAGCACATTTCAATTCAGATTTGTCTTTATCCCAGCGGACATACTTCACATTCCAACCATTTTTAACACATAGTCACCATCGCTGCGTTTAAAGCCTCTAGACTATCAAAGGCTTGTCTTAACTGAAGCTCACCACTACCTTTCTTGTATGTGAGGTAGCCATCTCCCTCATTACCATCTTGATCATCATCTGAGGCTGGTGTAGCAAACTCATCAACCTCTTCATCTACAAAATCCCTTACATTTCTCTCAACTCTTGCTTCTTCATCACATGGAGGCCTCAGCTCTCTCTCATACTCATATCTCTCTCATCATTTGGCTCATTATCATTGGTTGCATTTCTTGCTTCTTCCTCCATCTCGCTGGTTCTCTCTGTCTCACACTCCACAAATATCTCGATTGTGGTACTCCACATTGAAGCTTCACACATTCTCTCAAAGTTTCTACCACCGTTAGCCAACAACCTTGGCTCCTCCATTTTTCATACGGGAGTTTAAACGAGACTCTTTTCCCATAGATGCTGACCGGTAGATGATTCATTAGCACCGGAATAACTCATTAGCTCGACCTTCTATGACCCGATAACAACCTCCGACATACATGTGTCTGCCTTCAACCATCTCAAACTTCCCACCAAAGTAACAGAAATTAATGGTTGTATCATGTTCGTTAGCTGAAAATAAGCAGACCATCAAAGCGACGGAATTGACACAAAGAATTATTTCGAGAATTTCAGAGAGCATCAATGTCGTTTACCTCATTCTCGACTTTTGCTTCTTCGTAATCAAGCACTCGTAAAACACTCCCCATATATAGAAAAGCTTCAATCACGATTCTCTCTATCTTCTCGAAGTCGCCGCCTTGATTTCCTCTGTTTCACTCTCTCCTCGATATCCACCTGCTTAACCCTAATTTCGATTTAATCCCAAAGTGAGGAAGAAGAGAAAACGACGACGCTCTACTCTTTTATTAAACCGAAATTAAATGGTTAAGTAAACCGTTAACGGCTTAATAACACCGTTTACGGTTTTGTGGCAATTGGTTTAAAATCATTAGTTCGTGTATGTAATTCAAATATTTGAGTTATTTGTGGGGGTTTTGGCATGGTAAAAAAGTTCGTGTGTGAAAAAGCACGGATCAAGTAGTTCATAGGGGAATTGGCCGTTGTCCCGTAGAACAACAGCATAAGGGATTATAAACAAACCTGGAGGAAGAGACTGCTTAAGCTTGTCGGCTTTCTCTTGGTCAAAGACGCAGAGAGTGTAGAGGTACTTCGAGCATCTGACCTTGAACTTGACAATGTCTTTGCTTCTCTTGATCTTCACTGATCGAGCATCTTTCCTTCTTGCTGTCAGAAGAAAGTCCTTGATCTCGTGGATTTGCTTAGGCTGCACACAACATCATATATCAATCATCATCAATGTTCAGACTTTCAATACAAAACAATCTTAAAATCATCCTCAGGATAATGATGAACACATGAAACATTCCCAATACATCAAAACAACGTTTTAGCAGATCAAGTTCTTTGAAACCTAACAAGTTTTACTAGATATCCTAATCAAAAGCAACAAGCGATTAATTGAGCTAAAAAATGAAACAAGAAACGACATTTCAAGCTATAGAAACAACAGATGTTACACTAAGATTGCAATGGACGATAAAACATGGTACGTACCATTGTCGGATCTGTTGTTTAAGCTAAGCCGCAAGAACACCGCCGAAGTTTAAAGAGACTCTTTTAAAGAACCCTAGACTCTTATATATGAAATACCAGATCTACCATCTAGCCCATCTACTTACTATTGGGCTTAAGCCCAATTATATATCCGAAAGTTTCTGCATATTACCAAATTTTGACCACTTTTTATTCTATCATTTTCGCTTTTACTAATTGCATACCTTTTTTACTTGTATTCGCTTAAGTTTTTGTTTGGGAGAGAAACAAAGATTAACTACAAAAATTCATTAGGATTTAGGATTTAGGATCGTTACTTACTAGAATAAATTATTGATCTTTCCACAGGAAGTAACGTTAACATTTACTAAAGTAAGTGTATCTAAAAGACTTATTCCATTTTCACTCTAAATTTAACTTTATAAACATACTTTAGACTAAAAAAATAGAATTTCTACAAAAATGTAGTAGTCATATGAGTTTTTTTATTTATACTTATTATTCCAAATGGAGTATTGTTGAAGTAAATTCCAATCAACTTTAATTTGGAGATGCTCTATGTCGAAGAAAATGAGATGATATATCAAAAACTCTCTAAAAAAAATAGCACAGCTACAAAAAATGTTCATATGTGGTCCTTGCTTATAGGCCATAAGTATAATGCTCAAGAAATCCAATGAACTGCAAAAGAAAATCAGAAATGTTAAGTGATACTAGCCAAATGTTAATTTAAAATAAAATAAGATATATATTAAAAAAAAAAACTTAAAAGTCCAATATGTGTAAAAGAAAAGAAAAGTACATTAACTTAATTTGGATGAAAGCATATGTATGTACAATTAGCTTTGACAATTATGTTCCACTATTGTTGCCCCGTTTCATAATGAACTTTCGGTGATATTCACTTGTAAGAAAAAGGTGGTAAAGTCTATATTAAAAAATTCAAATTCTGTGTTGCGTACATAGCTTTAAAGGAAACAAACATTATGTATTTTATATGTCTATCTTTCACGTTCGAGTGTAAAATGATTTAATCAAATATGTATTTTTTCCGTATAAAAAAGAAAAAATGAATTGATTGTGTGCATTCACAAACTGTAAAAAGAAAAACCATAAACTATAAATAACTATACTACATATATCATGAATTTGAATCAGAATAAAGTTATCATAATTCATAAACGTGTTATTTCACAAAACATTGAGTAACAGTCCATGCTGTGAATGTATCACAAGAAAAAGGGTTAAGTTTCAAGCGAGAAGTATTTATCACCATATTTATCGTCATTGCTAGCTATTTCCTATTGACATCGATCAAATCATTGAACGCACTATCATGACAAATCGGTAGTCGCTAACTTTGCTACATGATAAGTCCTTTGTGGAGAACTAGATTTTAGTCACCACTTATATATTCTTATTTAGAGATAATCACTTATATATGTTTGAAACAATCTTGTTTAAAATAGAAATAAACTATTGATAATGAGTTTCCTCGCCACGATGACCTTTTATGCCTCTTCCTCTAGCTTTAATCCATTCCATATCTTGAATTTTTGGGTTGGTTTAATTGGTCTGCCTCCTCTATCATTTCAGATTCATTGTTCGATCTTAGTCTAGGATCTTTATTGTATCCTTTGCTTGTTGCAATCTTTTAAAATTTATGGGTGAAAACTCATACCTGTACTCTATGTTTCTAAAAGATCTATGTTTTAGATTTTTCACATTTATTAAGAAAAACATAAAATTTTGTTTACCAATGCATTGTTTTTCTTAATTAACAATTTCCCATAACTTTGGACCAATAAAATTTTAGTAAATATAATTATATTTTTGGAAATATACAATTTTTCATTAATTAATGTATTGAAAATGTAAAAAATGTATCTTTTTGAAACAAAATTTTTTTTCTAAAATATAGATCTTTTAGAAACAGAGGAGTATTACTTATGCATTTTAATTTGAAAGCCTTTTAAAAAAAAAAAAAACAATCTTGTTTAAGACAAAAGAGAAATGGGATCTCATAATTCTGCATGGAAATCAAACACCGCGCAGAATCCGAGTTAACATCACATGATAACACGTTGCTTCACTATCTGGTGATTTCATAACGTAAATTATAAACATATGCACACACTTAACAAATATTTTAAGGTATCACATATAATTATTATTTTTAGTCACATATATTTTTATTTTTTAGAGAAATCCATATTTTCAGAAATCTAAAACTCCAGTCGTGTTAAAGTCTTATTGTTTTCTCTTTGACCTTTGCTTCTTTACATAACATCTTCGTACACAAACCATCAACTCTTTAAAACCAAATTAGTGTTAACCTAATGTTTTCCCAATGTTGGCATGCCATTTGTTATTTCATATTTGCATAAAATATCATAGAGTGATAATTATTATCAAATCATTGTTTTTTTATCTTTGGTACCTCTATATTCATGCAAAAATTTATTCAAAACCCTAGGCACATCAATTATGTAAACGACATTTCGGGCTGGCAACTTACCTTGCACGGTACTTAACACAAACTCAACAACGATCCGATTATTATGCTTGCAAAATTTGTTTCTTTATTAATTTATAAAATCATTTTAATAAATAAAACAAGTTCTCTCAATCCTAGTCAGAGATAAACACCCTTAAGCACCTTCACTTGTATATATAAACACCCATCACTAGTACTCAACATCACATCTATTTTGTCTCCATAACACTCAACATCTTCACCGCGAGAAACATGGCTATGGCGAAGCTCTTCCTCGCGGTGGTGGTGATTGAGCCATCAGCCTCATCCCTGGAACGGCTGAGGCGGCCGTGATGGGGCCGTCGATGCAGAAACTGACGTGGCATTTCTACAAAGTTTATAACACTTGCGAGAATGCTGAGAACTTTGTGAGGCATCAAGTTGAGAAGCTTTACAAGAATGACACAACCATTGCTCCTAAGCTCCTTCGTCTCCTCTACTCAGATTGCTTTGTCACCGTACGTTTTCTTCTCTTATACCATTTAAAGATTTGATTATTGTATGTTTATGTGTGTATGTGTGACACTCTATAATGATAGGGATGCGATGCATCGGTTCTTATAGAAGGTCCAAACTCAGAGAGAATGGCGCCGCAAAACAGAGGACTTGGAGCGTTCGTGATCATAGACAGAATCAAGAAAGTGTTGGAACAAAGATGTCCTGGTGTTGTGTCTTGCGCTGACATTCTTAACCTCGCAACTCGAGATGCTGTTCATATGGTTATAATCTACGTCCATTTCAATCTCTCTTTCTAACTCTATCCATATACATATACTAACTACCTGACACATGGGCAAATGGTTTCGTACAGGCAGGTGCACCATCTTATCCAGTCTTCACAGGCAGGAGAGATGGCTTGACGTCTGATAAGCAAACCGTCGACCTACCATCACCGTCCATCTCATGGGATACATCCATGGCTTACTTCAAATCCAGAGGCTTGAATGTTCTTGACATGGCTACACTTCTAGGTCAGTAGTTGCCTTTTCGGTTCAAATTCAATTAAGGTTTGTTTGTATATAGAGTAAAGGAGACCAAATCAATTTGTTTAAGGTACAGTAAAAACTCTATTGAAACTATGATATTATATTAATTTATAGAGTTATCAATTTATAAAATTTTATTTGAGAATATTTTTATAAAATAAGAAAATATTTTATTTTATCGTATACACATTAATTAAATATTAGAAAGTAGACTTTCATAGTATTTTTATTATATTATACTATTTAGCATATATGAAATATGTTGCATAAAATTTAAATGTATTTTTAGGTATTATTTTACTAACTATTATCAAATTATATTGAATTGTAAATAAATATAAATATAATTATATTGAGAATATAAAATAAATAATATATATTTTGTTCGTCTTATATAATATATATATAATATATATATATTATTAATTTATATTTTAATAGGATATAAAATTTTCTAAAAATTTATATTATTATTTTATCCATTTATGTTATATTTGCACTGATCTAATTCAAAAAGTTATTAATTTATTGTATTTATTAATTTATAAAATATTAATTTATAGATTCTGCCGTAGTTTTGGTTTAGTTCGAATGGGGTTAACTAAAATACACCTCATAAACCAGGATCACATTCAATGGGGAGAACACATTGCAGCCACATCGTTGACCGTCTCTACAACTTCAACAAGACAGGTAAACCAAGTCCTACCATGAACAAGTCTTTCCTCTCTGAGATGGCAAAGCAATGTCCACCAAGAACCAAGAAAGGCCAGACCGATCCGCTTGTGTACCTAAACCCGGACTCAGGCTCAAACCACAGCTTCACAAGCTCATTCTACACCAGGGTTCTATCAAACAAGTCTGTTCTTGAAGTAGATCAACAACTACTTTACAATGATGACACCAAGCAAATCTCTGAGGAGTTCTCAGCGAGTTTTGAGGATTTTAGGAAATCATTTGCTCTTTCTATGAGCAAGATGGGGTCTATAAATGTGTTGACTAAAAACGAAGGTGAGATCAGAAGAGATTGCAGACGTCGAAACTAAACACAAATCTCTCTTTCTGATGTCTGTGATTGCAAAACAGAAGGTATAAACAGGTAACAAAAGATTGAAATATGTTTCAGATTATAGATTTTTGTTGTCATTATTACATTGGCTTCTCTAATAGCTTAAAGGAGATATGATACTTGTTGGTGTTGCTTTCTAAGAAGTATAAAATGTTCTGATATTCACATTTTAAGTATAAAGGTTATGCAATCAAAACTGTTCTTGCATGAAAGAGAGAATAAAATTTTTATTTGTCTAACCTCTTTAGTTACGAGTCTTAGACTCTCAGTTTGTATAGTGCCAAGCGATTCAATGTCACAATCCGTCTCTTGCTACCTTCTATTACATAAACAACAAAAGCAGAGGCTTTAGTAGCGATTAAAGATTTAGTATTAGCACAAACATGTTCTCCAGATGAAAATGGAAAATGGTTACCTCAAAAAAAAAAGTTGTCAAACAGAAACCTCTTCCTCGAAACTCATTATCAAAGATGACCTGCTTGTGTAAGCTTCTTCTTCTTTTGCTTTATCTTACAATACTGTAGTAAGTAGAATC
The DNA here is from genome assembly GCA_016771965.1 of Brassica carinata. NCBI lineage: Eukaryota > Viridiplantae > Streptophyta > Magnoliopsida > Brassicales > Brassicaceae > Brassica > Brassica carinata. The sequence continues at coordinate 52,914,028 of CM028692.1, forward strand.
TGACTAGTCACCGTTTTGAGCTGCGGAACTATGATGTACACTTTGTGTTTGCCTCTGGTTCTCACCGTGGCGTTCAGTCTGGCTCTCCATATGGGTTTGATGCTGGATCTGAACCTCGCTTTGGTTCTGAGACTGATTGTGACTCTTGGTCTTGATTACCTGGCTCTAACAAGCCCACCAGTTAAATGGCGAAAAACAGAATGATCTACAGCCATAAACTTTATCTGTTAAGCATATCTAACCTTGTACATGTATCTCCTACGAAGTTTAATAGCTGTGCGTACGCATCTCCTCACGCTAAACACAAGTACCTTATCATTGAAAATCTGCAAAATATAAAGATGCATCTCATCAACTGAGCCATGTAAGGAGAACAGAATACAAATGACAAAACTTTCCACCTGTATCATATCATCAATGGAGCGCGAGTTTCTTTCATGATCTTATGCCGATTCATAATCAAAATCGCCACACAGAAGACAGGAAGAGCCTCATCCCCTTCCTGATGGATGAAACTACACAAGGGGCATGTGTGGTTCTACCGCTCCTCGACCAAAGACTTCTTGTCAAACCACAGAAGTGATATGTGGAAGAGGATGATGATGCTGACTTTATCCCACTCTCCTCAGAGAGTGGACCAGTGGTCTTTGGCAACGGACCACTCTCGCAGCAAACCGCCAGACAACAAACCGCTGCTCTTTGAAATTGGCCCGCTCTTTGAAGTTGTTGGTCTCTCTTTACACTATCACCATTTCCATCATATATAGCTTCTTCACTCACCTCAGACTTGGATTTACTTGGAAGATGTATCACCAGAGGCTCCAAGCAATCATTCTCCAGAGTTTCAGCAACAGATTCGTCATAATCAGCTGCCCACATCATCTATACATCAAAGGCAAAATTGCATGGTTAGTACAATGTCGCTGAAGATAAAGAGACTGAGCAGAAGAGCTACAAACCTCCACATTCTGAGAGCTTCATTGAAAGACAGCTCTCTTCGGAACAGAACTAAAAGCATACGGAAGGCAAAGTGAAGACTCTCAGCACCAATGCCGTTAAGTGAGAGAATATATCTTTATCTGTGAGTTGCAGTATGTGCCACAGTGATTGCAACTGATCCATCACTCCAGTTGGTCCCTCCATTTGGAAATTCGCCACTGCACAAGTAGACGCATAGCAAAACCATAATGCATGATACAAATAAGGCCATAAAATAAGATACTAAGCATTGGATTTACCGTTCTTCTTATGAGCATTTCAAAGCACCAAAAGGCATCAGCGTTATCTTCAAAAGTACCACGAAAGGAGAGACTAAATCACTCATTCCTATTACCATAATTGCAAGCAGAGAGTTAGTATCCTAAACCAATGTAACTTTCTCATGTTTCAATTTATCAAAATGAAAGAGATATATGGAACCTTGGCAATAACCAGTTGCAGGATCAACCCAAGCATAAACGGCAAGGATATCAGACATTCTTCCTAGGTTTCCTGGATCCGTGAGAACTCAAGGTGGCCATCCGTCCTTACCACATCAACAACTGAGGAAACAAGAAAGTTAACTATGAAAAGATACCAAGCTGGGACAGAGAAAAGGAAGAAGATCTCTGCAAGTTCTCTACCTATTCGATGCAACGCCCAAAGCCATTCAGACACTCGATCTTCTGTGACATCCCCAACACGAGGGAGTCTCCTTTACTGATGCCATCTCAGGGACATCTGAAATTCTCGAGCCATCAACTTCAATCTCTGAAGTGGACCCGTGCTGTTCTCTAACTATGTCAGCATTCTTGTTAACTCTCGAAGCGTTCATTCCCTCATCAGCAGAAGATCTTAACTCTCTGCAATGAAGCATCCTTGTCTGGAGTAGAAACCTCTATCTGATCTAAACTATTCCTTCCAAACAAATCCGTGACCGCAGCGAGGGAAGTCAAAATAACCGTCAGGGGAAGGAAAACCATAGGGACTGGAAGCAGATACAAAAGAGGAAGTGTTGTACACCACGCCTCTGGACTCTCCCTTCCGCCTAAATCAACAGACTCACTAGAACTTCCTCTTCTGTGTACATGAGATGTATCAGCACCACCATTAGTACTCCAATCACTCTGATGGTCTTCAGTATTAGCATTATCATGATCATCTACACAAGCTTCTTCTCTGTTTTCATCTGTACTAGCAACTTTTACAGCCTCATCTCTATAAGACTTCCGCATATCCATGACTTTGGACCCCACAACATAGGCAAGCGAACCAGTTCCAACACTTGAATGCATCGCCTGGCATTGCTTGAGCAATTCATTGTAACGCTTCCACGTGAAACAATCAACCAACACTAAGCAATCTCTCTCACTCTAAGAGGTGATTCAACACTAAACAGTCTTACCTTCGGGCAGCTCTGAGTTGGTTACGGTGCTCAGAGGTGCTGCTCAACTCATAACAGCCAAGCAGAAACTCCCAAACCTCAGCTCTAATAGACGGATCGATTCCCTGATAAGGAAACAACATCATCCATTAGATCATTGCATAAGAACAATCAAAGCTCTTCAGCGAAGAGGAAAGAATACCCCCAAAATAATTAACTTGAGGGCCTTTTGGAAACCAGAAACTCTTCCTTCACTATCAAAAGACGCCTGCCACTTCTCTGGCTTAAGCATTTTGCCGATCTGTGTGCAGCATTACAAAGCATCCAAAGGGGGTCAACGAATGTGATTGTACATACATTGTCAAAGAGAAGAGCTTACAAGTGATAACAAACCTGAATGTGTGATTGAGAAAGACAAGGCTCGCTCAAATCTCGAACCAACGATCCAACTTTCTGCAAACTCGCTACTCCTGCTTTTCCACAGCTCCATTGTTTCCCCTCTCCACCAGAACACATCAGTCCTCACTTCCCAAACTCTTCTGCAACCCAACTTAAGATCATTCAATACAATTCTCAGATGGATGACACAAAAAAAGAAAGCAATTCACAGATCAAATTAACATTTTCAGGAATCGAAATTAACAAACTTTCGATAAAACAATCGATCGAATCACTCGACACCCGATCAGATTGAATTGCCTTTCGTTAACAATCTAAGCCTACTACATACATAAAACTGAAACTTTAGATACATTTCTCGCGCAGACGCATAGGTTTTATACAGAGAGATGAGAGAAGAACCTGAAGGGTCAATGATCATGTTGGAGGATGATCTTCTCCGATCTCCATTTTTCATGGGTAGACGTAAAGTTTGATCCTTTTTTCTTCTTCTCGTCTCTCTGAATTTCTATTTATTTTATTTATTATTTTTCTTATATTATTTAGTTTATATGAAATGTTTCATAAATTTTAAATGTGAAAGTTGATTTTCTAAATTTCTATTATGAATATAAAAATAATTTCACTATAAATATAAAATAAACAATATAATATTTTTTGTACTTATATAAAATGTATATATAAATTACTAATTATGATTTTAGTGAGATCATTTATTTAAATAAAATTATCTAAAATTTATTATCTTATCATTTTAATGATTTGCCATATTTTGAACTTGCTTAATTCATAAACGAAGAAAATTATTAATTTGTCAAATTTTAATTCATAGAGTTTTTACTTTTTACTATAGTTTTGGTTTAGTTAATCGGTTTAACTGAATTAAACCTCCTAAACCAGGATCACATTCAATGGGAGAACACACTGCAGCCACATCGTCGACCGTCTCTACAACTTCAACAAGACAGGTAAACCAAGTCCCACTATGAACAAGTCTTTCCTCTCCGAGATGGCAAATAAATGTCCACCAAGAACGAAGAAAGGCCAGACCGATCCGCTAGTGTACCTAAACCCGGACTCAGGCTCAAACCACAGCTTCACAAGCTCGTTCTACTCCAGGGTTCTATCAAACAAATCTGTTCTCGAAGTAGATCAACAACTGCTTTACAACGATGACACCAAGCAAATCTCTGAGGAGTTCTCAGAGAGTTTTGAGGATTTTAGGAAATCATTTGCTCTTTCAATGAGCAAGATGGGGTCTATAAATGTGTTAACTAAGAATGAAGGCGAGATACGAAGAGATTGCAGGCGTAGAAACTAAACACAAATCTCTCTCCCTCTCTGATCTTTGTGATTGCAAGAAGAATAGTACAAACAGGTAACAACATGAAAGAAAAGATTGAAAAGATCATGTTTCAGATATATAGATTTTGTTGTTATTTATTACATTGTGATTCTCTATAGCTGAAAGAAGATATGATTCTTGTTGTGTGACTTTCTAATAAGTATAAAATTTTCTGATATTCACATTAAGTATAAAGGTTTTGCAATCAAAACTGTTCTTGCAAAATAAGATTTTTTATTTGTCTAACCTCTTGGTTATGAGTCTTAAGACTCTCAGTTTGTCTAATACCAAGCGATTCAATGTCACAAGCTTCTCAGTCTCTTGCTAGTTCCTTCCTCCTACCTTCTATTACATACACAACAAAAGCAGAGGCTTTAGTGGCCATTAAAATTTTGTATAGCTTCTGTAAGATTGTCTGCAAACACTTCTGCACGAACATATTCTCAAGATGAAAATAGAAAATGGGTTACCTCCAAAGCACTAATCTTCAAACAGAAACCCCTTCTTTGGAACTCGCTATCAAAGATGACCTGCTTGTGTAAGCTTCTTCTTCCTTTTTGTTTAATCTTTATTATACTATAGTAAGTAGAATCTGACTAGTCACCATTCTGAGTGGCAGAAGTATGATGTAAACTTTGTGTTTGCCTCTGGCTTTGAGTCTCTTCCAGCTTCTTGCTCTCCATATGAGTTTGATGCTGGATTTGAACCTGGTCTTGATTCTGAGACTGAGTGTGGCTCTTGGTCTTGATTACCTGACTCTAACAAACGCCAAACAGTTAAATAGAATAATACAGAACCATAAAGTTACTTAGTTAAGCATAACTAACCTTGTACACGTATCTCCTGCGAAGTTTAATGGCTGTGCGTATGCATCTTCTCACGCTAAACACAAGAACCTTATCATTGAAAATCTGCAACATATCTTCTGAATCAGTATGCATCTCATCAACTGATGAAATAAACTTTCTAACCTGTATCATGTCATCAATGGAGCGAGTCTCTTTCATGATCTTATGCCGATTCATAATCAAAATCGCCATACGCAAAAGACAGGAAGAGCATCATCCCTTTCCTGATGGAAGAGACTACACAAGGGGCATGTGTTGTTGTTGTTCTATCGTTCCTTGACCAGAGACTTCTTGTCAAACCACAGAAGTGATATGCGGAGGACGATGATGACTTCATCCCACTCTCCTCAGAGAGTGGACCAGTGGTCTTTGGCAAGGGACCGCTCTTGACAGCAAACCGCTCATAGACAACAAACCGCTGCTCTTTGAAATTGGCCCGCTCTTTGAAGTTGCTGGTGGCTCCCTCTTTATACTATCATATATAGTTTCTTCACTCACCTCAGCTTTGGATTTACTTGGAAGCTGAATCACCAGAGGCTCCAAGCAATCATTCTCCAGAGTTTCAGCAACAGATTCGTCATAATCAGCTGCCCACATCATCTACATCCAAAGGCAAAACGGTTAGGACAATGTCGCTAGAGATAGAGAGACTAAACAGAAGAACCACAAACCTCCCACATTCTGAGAGCTTCATTGAAAGACAACTCTCGCGGAACAGGACTAAAAGCATACGGAAGGCAAAGTGAAGACTCTCAGCACCAATACTGCGTCAAGTGAGAGAATATATCTTTATCTGTGAGTTGCAGTATGTGCCACAGTGATTGCAACTGATCCATCACTCCTGTTGGTCCCTCCATTTGGAAATTCGCTCGCTGCACAAATAATAACATAGCAAAAGCATAAGTCCATAGTTCAAACAAAGGCCAAAAAAAAAAAACATTGGTTTTACCGTTCTTCTTATGAGCATTTCAAAGCACCAAAAGGCATCAGCGTTGTCTTCAAAAAGAACCACGAAAGGAGAGACTAAATCACTCATTCCTATCAACAGAGTTGTAATCACAGAGTTAGTATCCTAAACCAATGTAACTCTCTCATGTTTCAATTTAAGAGATATATTGAACCTTGGCAATAACCAGTTGCAGGATCAACCCAAGCATAAACGGCAAGTATATCCGACATTCTTCCTAGATTCCCTGGATCCTCGTAGAACTCAAGGTGGCCATCCGTCCTCACCACATCAACAACTGAGGAAACGAGAACGTTAAACTATGAAAAGATACAAGCTCGGACAGAAAAAAGGAAGATCTCTGCAAGTTCTCTACCTATTCGATGCAACGTCCAAAGCCATTCAGACACTCCTTCTTCTGTGACATTCCCAACACGAGGGAGACTCCTTCACTGATGCCACATCTGATATTCTCAATCCATCAACAGAATCCGGACGCACCTCTTCTATCTCTGAAGTGGATCTTTGTTGTTCTCTAACTAAGTCAGCATTAGCAGTTCTTAGCTCCCTGTGCAATGAAGCATCCTTGTCTGGAGTAGAAACCTCTATCTGATCTAAACTATTCCTCCCAAACAAATCTGTTCTCGAAGTAGATCAACAACTGCTTTACAACGATGACACCAAGCAAATCTCTGAGGAGTTCTCAGAGAGTTTTGAGGATTTTAGGAAATCATTTGCTCTTTCAATGAGCAAGATGGGGTCTATAAATGTGTTAACTAAGAATGAAGGCGAGATACGAAGAGATTGCAGGCGTAGAAACTAAACACAAATCTCTCTCCCTCTCTGATCTTTGTGATTGCAAGAAGAATAGTACAAACAGGTAACAACATGAAAGAAAAGATTGAAAAGATCATGTTTCAGATATATAGATTTTGTTGTTATTTATTACATTGTGATTCTCTATAGCTGAAAGAAGATATGATTCTTGTTGTGTGACTTTCTAATAAGTATAAAATTTTCTGATATTCACATTAAGTATAAAGGTTTTGCAATCAAAACTGTTCTTGCAAAATAAGATTTTTTATTTGTCTAACCTCTTGGTTATGAGTCTTAAGACTCTCAGTTTGTCTAATACCAAGCGATTCAATGTCACAAGCTTCTCAGTCTCTTGCTAGTTCCTTCCTCCTACCTTCTATTACATACACAACAAAAGCAGAGGCTTTAGTGGCCATTAAAATTTTGTATAGCTTCTGTAAGATTGTCTGCAAACACTTCTGCACGAACATATTCTCAAGATGAAAATAGAAAATGGGTTACCTCCAAAGCACTAATCTTCAAACAGAAACCCCTTCTTTGGAACTCGCTATCAAAGATGACCTGCTTGTGTAAGCTTCTTCTTCCTTTTTGTTTAATCTTTATTATACTATAGTAAGTAGAATCTGACTAGTCACCATTCTGAGTGGCAGAAGTATGATGTAAACTTTGTGTTTGCCTCTGGCTTTGAGTCTCTTCCAGCTTCTTGCTCTCCATATGAGTTTGATGCTGGATTTGAACCTGGTCTTGATTCTGAGACTGAGTGTGGCTCTTGGTCTTGATTACCTGACTCTAACAAACGCCAAACAGTTAAATAGAATAATACAGAACCATAAAGTTACTTAGTTAAGCATAACTAACCTTGTACACGTATCTCCTGCGAAGTTTAATGGCTGTGCGTATGCATCTTCTCACGCTAAACACAAGAACCTTATCATTGAAAATCTGCAACATATCTTCTGAATCAGTATGCATCTCATCAACTGATGAAATAAACTTTCTAACCTGTATCATGTCATCAATGGAGCGAGTCTCTTTCATGATCTTATGCCGATTCATAATCAAAATCGCCATGCATAAAGACAGGAAGAGCATCATCCCTTTCCTGATGGAAGAGACTACACAAGGGGCATGTGTTGTTGTTGTTCTATCGTTCCTTGACCAGAGACTTCTTGTCAAACCACAGAAGTGATATGCGGAGGACGATGATGACTTCATCCCACTCTCCTCAGAGAGTGGACCAGTGGTCTTTGGCAAGGGACCGCTCTTGACAGCAAACCGCTCATAGACAACAAACCGCTGCTCTTTGAAATTGGCCCGCTCTTTGAAGTTGCTGGTGGCTCCCTCTTTATACTATCATATATAGTTTCTTCACTCACCTCAGCTTTGGATTTACTTGGAAGCTGAATCACCAGAGGCTCCAAGCAATCATTCTCCAGAGTTTCAGCAACAGATTCGTCATAATCAGCTGCCCACATCATCTACATCCAAAGGCAAAACGGTTAGGACAATGTCGCTAGAGATAGAGAGACTAAACAGAAGAACCACAAACCTCCCACATTCTGAGAGCTTCATTGAAAGACAACTCTCGCCGAACAGGACTAAAAGCATACGGAAGGCAAAGTGAAGACTCTCAGCACCAATACGTCAAGTGAGAGAATATATCTTTATCTGTGAGTTGCAGTATGTGCCACAGTGATTGCAACTGATCCATCACTCCTGTTGGTCCCTCCATTTGGAAATTCGCTCGCTGCACAAATAATAACATAGCAAAAGCATAAGTCCATAGTTCAAACAAAGGCCAAAAGAAATTGGTTTTACCGTTCTTCTTATGAGCATTTCAAAGCACCAAAGGCATCAGCGTTGTCTTCAAAAAGAACCACGAAAGGAGAGACTAAATCACTCATTCCTATCAACAGAGTTGTAATCACAGAGTTAGTATCCTAAACCAATGTAACTCTCTCATGTTTCAATTTAAGAGATATATTGAACCTTGGCAATAACCAGTTGCAGGATCAACCCAAGCATAAACGGCAAGTATATCCGACATTCTTCCTAGATTCCCTGGATCCTCGTAGAACTCAAGGTGGCCATCCGTCCTCACCACATCAACAACTGAGGAAACGAGAACGTTAAACTATGAAAAGATACAAGCTCGGACAGAAAAAAAAAAGGAAGAAGATCTCTGCAAGTTCTCTACCTATTCGATGCAACGTCCAAAGCCATTCAGACACTCCTTCTTCTGTGACATTCCCAACACGAGAGGGAGACTCCTTCACTGATGCCACATCTGATATTCTCAATCCATCAACAGAATCCGGACGCACCTCTTCTATCTCTGAAGTGGATCTTTGTTGTTCTCTAACTAAGTCAGCATTAGCAGTTCTTAGCTCCCTGTGCAATGAAGCATCCTTGTCTGGAGTAGAAACCTCTATCTGATCTAAACTATTCCTCCCAAACAAATCTGTAACCGGCAGCGAGGGGAAGTCAAAGTAACCGTCAGGGGAAGGAAAGCCATACGGACTAGAAGCAGATACGAAAGAGGAAGTGTTGTACACTACGCTCTCGGGACTCTCTCTTCCGCTTGCTAAATCAACAGACTCACTAGAACTCCCCCTTCTGTGTACATGAGATGTATCAGCACCACCATTATTACTACTCCAATCACTGTGATGACTCTCTGCATTAGCATTATCATTATTATCGTCTACAGAAGCTTCTTCTCTGTTTTCATCTGTAGTAGCAACCTTTACTGCCTCATCTCTATAAGATTTCCGCATATCCATGACTTTAGACCCCACAACATAGGCAGCCAAACCCAGTTCCCACGCTTGAATGCATCGTCTGGCATTGCTTGAGCAAGTCATTGTACCGCTTCCTATATGAACATTCAAACAACACTTAATCTCTCACACTCTAAGCGGTGATACAACACTATACAGTCTTCACCTTCGAGCAGCCCTGAGTTGGTTACGGTGCTCAGAGGTGCTGCTCAGCGAATAACAGCCAAGTAGAAACTCCCAAACCTCAGCTCTAATAGACGGATCAATTCCCTAATAATGAAACAACCTCAAACATCAGAGCAGTCAACGTTCAAAAAATCGCTAGGCGGCAATTAAGTATTACATTGGTTTTTTTGAATGAATGTAAAATTTATTCAACCAAAACTTCTGTTACATCAGGTGAATCTGTTTTTATTTGCATTTATAATCAAATAAACTTCAAAACAAACTTCCACAACTTTTCTATTACATTGGATTATTAGATTATATGGGCGTCTAGACCAATTTTTTAACACCTATACCAATTTTTCTATTAAATCATTTTGTTTAGATCCGATTTGCCGTCTAAGCGGGCGTCTAGACCGATTTTCAGAACAATGAGAGCAGTGTATCGAAAGAACAATCAAATCTCTTCAGCAAAAAAAAAAAAAGGAAAGCATACCCCTAAAATGATTAACTTGAGTGCCTTTTGGAAACCAGAAACTCTTCCTTCACTATCAAAAGACGCTTGCCACTTCTCTGGCTTAAGCATTTTGCCGATCTGTGCACCATTACAAAGCCCTCAATGTGATTGTACATAACATTATTTAAAGAGAAGATGATGATGATAAAAAAAAAGAGAGAGCTTTACAGTGATAATAACAACCTGAATGTGTGATTGAGAGAGACAAGGCTCGCTCAAATCTCGAACCAAAGATCCAACTTTCTGCAAACTCACCACTCCTGCTTTCCCACAGCTCCATTGCTTCCCCTCTCCACCAGAACACATTACAACTCCTCTGCAAACCCAAAACCAATCAGATCAGATCTCTCTCTACTTGTGATCAGATTTCACATTTTCAGGAATCCAGATTTATCGAAATTAACAAACTTTCGTTCGTATCAAATACGATTGAATTGAATTGCCTCTTTCGTTAACAATCTAAGCTGTTAAAAACTGAGACTTTACATACATTTCTTGCTGAGACGCATACGTTTGATGCAGAGAGAGAGAGATGAGAGGAGAACCTGAAGGGGTCAATGGTCATGGAGGATGATCTTCTCCGATCTCCATTTTTCATGGGTGACGTAAAGTTTGTTCCTTTTTTTCTCTTCTTCTTCTCGTCTCTCTGAATTTTTATTTATTTATTATACTTCCTTTTATTTAGGCTTTATTACTTTTTTTAGCAGGGCTTAATTACTAAAAGGCGAAGAATTTAATAAACAATGATCTTAAAATAAACCAAAGTGTACAAAATAATTATTATTGCCTTATATAGGACCGATCGAGAAGTTGGTGGCATACAGTATCTCTCATGCAATTAGTTGAGATCATTACCATTGATATTAAGTCCATGTTTAAGATGAATCAGATCTTGAGTGTTTGCAACGTGATTAGATTGTGATTACAGTATATAAGACGAATATTATTATAACGATATTTAAGTTTGGAGTTTTCTTTTTAGTACTCTTTTGAGAAAATACAATTTGGGCCTTCCGGATCCTTGTTGGGTTCCATGATTTTAAGTATTGAATATTTGGATAGATATATAACATGGTTTTAAGATGAGGTTATTAACGAAATATAATGGCGTAATGCTTGCTTTAAAAAATTAAGCAGAAATTCTTATCTCTATATTTAGTTAAGAACTCTATTTTAAGAATCTCTAATAATCATGTTATATGCTCTTAGATGTATGTATTTCACCGTGGGTTTTGTTTAGGAGACTTGATTACACACACGGAAAACTTATAGTAAGGGAGGTCTAAAGAGTTATAATCACAGACTTGTTTAAAGTATTGAACTGCAATCTAACTGTTCTATAGTTTATACTCTGGCTATTTTTGGATAAAAGTAACATAATGGTACTTTTGATTAATTGGTATATAATGTGTTCGAAAAAGAAGATTAATTGATATCAATTTTTGGAGATTATTTGGGTCTCGTCTCAAATATCCGGACCATATCTATCAACCAGAAAATACACAAACATATGATGATATTATAAAAATATTATCATCCTTAAATGAAAACGCAACATTTTATTGCATACGCACGCACAAATTTTTTTTTTTTTTTTGGATCAAAAGCTGCCTTGAGTTGATTACAATATATGTCACATTATGAGTTTCCATTACATATAGAGCCACTTTCTACTTGCAAGACACTTTTATGTGGGACCTAGGGAGAGATTAGACATGTTTGCCCTTAGTGAGATGAAATAGAGGTTTTGGTTCGGTTAGGAGAAAGAGAGAAGGTGTTTCCAGAAATTAGATTTTTTATTTTATTATTATTGAGTATATCTCTTAATGTTTTGTTTTTGTTTATTTTTAAATTGAAGATATATATATATATATTTGTTGATATAATAAATTATATTTTTTTATTCTCTACAATTTGATATCCACTTTGATATGTTTTTTTGTAATATTTTAAAGTCTATACACGTAGTCACGTACACGTATCCAATAATTGAAACATATGGATGTGGATGTTAACATGTACATATACTTAAAGAATGACGATGTCCACATAGAAACTACATAACCGTTATGTTTATATATCATACAGAGATTTTGTCCTATAAATTGAGTGGATAAATACTGCTATCATACAAAATAGAACATGGTTGAGGAGATGTAGATGCACTGTGATTGTCCACAGGCGAGGTGTGGACAACATATGTGTGGACATGGTGTATGTAGACAGTAACTATGTAGACAGTGATCTACTTTCACGTTCTGAAAAAGCAAATCATTTATGATGGAAACTATAAACAACACAACCATCCACGATCCTCCTATCCACGACAGTTGTTTACAAACCTCTCATATACGGTTTTCATACACAATCAATCCATCCACATTGAACTTGTTTCATCTTATTTTCTTGTGGACGTGTTCAGATAAAACATGTAATATTTTTTCAATTTATATATTTTTGGCTTTTTCTTAAACTTACAATTGGTGGATGAAGTTTGTTTTATGTACAAGAAGTTTGATCCAAAAGAAAACGTTTCATGTATAAAGTTCCATGGACAAGGTGTTGGGGACGAGGTTTTATGTACGAGGCACATTTAATAGTGAATGCAAAAAATAGATGATTGTTGTGAACGCAATAAAAAAAAATCTGTAAAAGAAAAATTATGTTGACTAGAGTTTTTAAAAATTGGTAAAATGAAAAGAAAGAGGAATGATGGCCCACATGTTCTTTAGTAACTCAAATAAACGTTGGAAGTTGGTTGTCTTTTAGTTGGGGGTGTTGATGTCTTTCATACACTATAATGTATGTCTCAAGTGAAAAGTGACTTGGAATATAATAGCAAAGTCAAAAAGTGACCTAGGAAGTAAATTTTTCTTATTTTTATTATAGAAAGTGACCAACTCACAGCTCTGAGTCTTTTACATTACTTACAAAAACACAGTAACATTTGAACTCTTCTCCCTTACGACCTAAGAACTTTATAGTTTGTGTTTGGTTAATAAAAACAAAAAGAAAATTTAATATATTATTGGACTTGATTAAATTATAGAGTTGTATAATCCTTTGCGAATGCCTAGTCGATTAAATATATTCATCACTAGAGTTTATTTTATAATTGGTAATCATATTCATCACTAGAGTTACATAATCAGATTCGTGTGTTTGAGAGTTTCTGGTCGTCTAGTGCAGTTCTATAGTTTTTTTTTTGTCATCTTATATAAGATATTTTATTCTTACGTCATATATACATAATTAAAAGATTGAAAAGAACATAAAATATCAGATACAGCAAATAGGGAGACAGGCAAAGTCGTGCAAGATATAAACATAGCGGTATATTGTTGAATCCACGGTTATTAAAGAATCTGGAAAAGAATCTAGCCGGAACGGTCATGATTCTCCGCATAATATCAAGCTTTCGTCATCTATAATATACGACGGAAAATATAAAATGTAAGAGGAGAGGTAGTAAGAGTCATTCGTGACGCGCATAAGAATAAAATATGGTTAAGACACATAAAATAACATGCAATAATGGGTTATGGTCAAACAAATCACATTACAAGCTGATCTCTTAAAACCAAATTAGGATTAAGAAAATGATAATTTATTCTTATCATTTTAACAAGTGGGTAATGTGTTCATCAATAGCTTTCCACATTGGATTGGATGGGATTATATGCGACACCTCGATCTGTCATAGCTACAAAGATTGGTAATAAATTAATATATTCATCTCTAATCATATGGTCTAAAACATCATAGCTTTTTTTTTTCTTTAAACATTGGATAACAATTATATCATCACATAATCTATAATTCTATTAAATATAATGAGCAACTACATGCAACATCATAGTTTTCTACATTTATATGTTTTCTAGTTTTTTCATTTCTAAAATATATATATCAGTGAAATACATTTTGAAAAGCAAATATTTTGTGTTTGTTTTTACATTTCTATTTATATGTGATTGTTTTTATTAGTTATTGCTGCAATTCTGTAATTCCATAGTAATAGTTGTTATATTATTAATCAATAGTAAATTTTGTTTTGTGACACATACAATAATACAACTATAACCAAACGGTATTAGTAATAAATTACCGTTTGCTTAGCTGCATCTGGGATTAAAATATTCATCCTTATCAATTTTTCTAGAGATGATTTGGGTCTCATCCCAAATATCTGTAGTTATCAACAAAAAATGCCACACTAACATATGATGATACCTAACCTTGCGGATTTGAACCGAATCGAATTAACCAACTGAAATTTTCGGTTTTTGGTTTAGTTTTGATTTTTAATTTAGTTTAGTTCTAAATTTTTTTTGAAAATATTTTAATTTTTGTTTGGATTAGTTTTGCTTTTCAAAAAAGTATGAATTATCCAAAATAACCGAGTTAAATTAATTAAACTAATCGAAATAACCAAAACTAAACCGGAAATACCGTATCCGAATTAACCGAATTAACCGAAACCCCCATTGATTCCTCTCTCAGTGATTCCTATAAAAACATCACATCTAATCTATTAAAATAGAGTCCTATTTTTTATCTACTGTTGAAAGTTGTGTTTTGAAATTGGACCCTTCCTAAATGCAACCATTTTCTTTACACGCATATCATACAAGATATTAATTATATCAACCATTATACTTAATTGAAACCGGCACTTAATTGAAACCGGCTTTACCCAAACCATACGTCACTTAACTAATTATAAAATAACCGATTTAATCGATTATGAAATTTGACAGAACCGATAGTTTGACCTTACACAAACGTGGCTCATCTTATTGGATTGCTTCAATAACTATATATATGCACATCAGCTTAAACAAAAACCTGTCACTGCTGATACTGACTAAAAGTTCACATCAGCTTATCTTCAGTTCACAAACATAACCTGCAACACGACATAATCAAATCAATTCATATTTGTCCATCTTTCATCATAGTAAACATTCTAACAATCTCTAGACTGAAGTTTAGTTTGAATATGTTAGCAAAAAAAAAAATAGTTTGAATAATAAACTGTACCACATAGTAACAGACTAGATTTGACTTTTACTCAAGTCTAAACTGCCATTATGAACAGAACATAGCACAGGGTACAAATCTTTATATATCTTACCTATTAATACACGTTTACAAGATTAGCTAAAATATATATTATATGAAAACAGATGCATTAATATACATTGATAAAATATGTTTATCTAATAAGATCTACGTACAATCAGCTTATGCAAAATATTATAACAACATTTTTATGGATTTGATCAAATCCACACTCCCTATCTTCTGGACCATATAGTTTTAGACAATTAAACTGTTAGATTTTAAAAGTGAATTAGTTATTTTCTAGATTTATTTCCTAAAATCTCGATTTCGTTAGATACCAACTTTCATTTAGATTTGGTATGTTAACTTGATATAGAATATGCCTATCAATCACCAGTCTACATATAGGTTATTTAGGGATTTTAAGATACGAAATTACTTTCTTTTTTTTGTCAGCTGAACGAAGTTTATTTCAAAATCCAAAAAAATACACTCAAAAAACCAATATGAATCCGAACATGTACATGAATATAAAAAAAATACTATATTAATGTCAAAAACAAAAACAAAAAGGTATATTATATCCCCCCAACACACACACATATATATATATAACACAAAATATAAATCATAAACTTAAAAATTGAGTAATATTATCTGAATAATTATTAGGAAGTTTTGAATAATATCCGCGCATAGCGCGGGTCAGTATCTAGTCATCCTTAAGTCAAAAACGCATCATTTTATTGCATACGCAAGCACAAAAGCTCTGAGAGGAAACCGATTTCGATTCCGTGTCTGAGTAGACTTCTCTCCTTCATTGCAAAGCTTACGACTTTAAGATTAATAGAATCCGCCTTATATCACTCTGCTGATCTTAGCTTCCCACTCGAGAGCTCAAGTGTAAGTTTTCTTTTTCTTCTCCGCTAATAATGAAACAAACCGAAACTTTCTACTTTTAGCATAAAGCTCAACTTTAAAAAAAAAAAAAAAACTTTACTCTCTTGCTTTGTCTTTGTCTTTCCTCTGTTTTATTTCGCCGCAATTGTAGCTGTCATCTCTGTTTTGAATTGTCTATGTTCTGTCTGAAACTCTGAACTTTGGTCTCTTTAACTGTACTCTTTGTAATGTTCTGTAAGTTGCGGTAGTTAAAGTTTTGGACTTTTTGCATTTCTGTAAGAAAGGGCTTGTTGTCTGCTGCGGTTAGTTTTGTCTTCTTTGAAGTCAATTCGTGAATTGATTTTTGTGACGTCTTCATTGTTGTAGGGTAGTGGTGGAGGTTACAACTTTCAAAAGCATCTATTTTTGTAATCAAAGATCCTGTCTTTTGATCTCCCAACAGTTTGAATCAAAATCAACGAGATGGAACACACTTTTGCTTCAAGAGAAAATGGGTTTGGTTATCAAGAACAAACGGATGGTTTCAGCTTTGGTTCTGGTGTTTGGAGTTTCATCTCTGATGACATGCTTAACTCCTCTTCCACCTTCGACTCTTTCGCCACATGGTGTGACAGCCCTTCTGCGACTGATACCTTGTTCACTCAATATGGTCTAGCCACCTCTCAACCTATGCCATTTGGAGCTACTATCACTTCATCTCATGCAGCTGTGCCGAGGGATTCTACTTTTTCATGCCTCACTCGTTCATTCAACGATTTGGGAAGCTACTCATTAGATAGCAATGAGTTAAGTGGTAAACGACGCAGTGTACTGAACTGTACTATCCCCAGGTCTTTGAGCCACTCGTTAGATGAGAAGATGCTTAAGGCATTAAGCTTGTTTATGCAGTTCTCAGGTTCAGGAGAGGGCACTTTAGCTCAAATCTGGACCCCTGTCAAGAAAGGAGACCAGTACATGCTCAGCACATGTGATCAGGCCTATTTGCTTGACCCTAGGCTCTCTCAGTACCGTGAGGTCTCAAGGAAATTCACGTTTGCTTCGGAAGCCAATCAATGTTCTTCTCCTGGTCTCCCTGGCAGAGTCTTCATCTCTGGAGTACGTGAATGGACATCAAACGTGATGTATTACAAGAAGGATGAGTATCTGCGCATGAAGCATGCTATAGATAATGAAGTCCGTGGCTCCATTGCAATACCTATCCTTGAAACAACTGGTGCATCTTGCTGTGCTGTCATGGAGCTTGTCACATCCGATGAAAAGCTCAATTTTGATACGGAGATGGACTCTATTTGCCGTGCTCTCAAGGTTGATTCTCTTTCTCTCTATCTTTATAAACACAACTTTTGAAAACTTTATGCAAAACTTGATTTAGGGTGTGAGAATCTTTGTTGGCTTAAGGACAGCCTGAGTCCTCTGCCACCACTGTCCATGAAAGCTTCCAGGGCAGCTCTGAAGACAGTTTGTTTGTGGTCGAAAGGTTACAAAAAGCAGTTACTGATTCTTGTGTTGTACCAAATATGTCGAAAACTTATCGTATGGTACTTTCTTTTTCTTCTTCAGGCTGTAAACTTAAGAACATCAGCGGTCCCTCGCCCTCAGGTAACATCCTAAACCAAACAAAAGCTTAGCTATGTACAAACATCAGTCTAATGGTACTTCTGATTTTCAGTACCTTTCAAGTAATCAAAGAGATGCCTTAGCTGAAATACAAGATGTTCTGCGAGCACTATGTCATGCACACAGATTGCCTTTAGCTCTAACCTGGATCCCAAACTCAGGTGAAAAGGGTGTTCTTTGCGTAGAGGAGACAGCTTGTTATGTGAATGATATAGACATGGAAGGTTTTGTCCACGCTTGTTTGCAGCATCCTCTTAGAGAAAAGGAAGGAATCGTTGGCAAAGCTTTTGTATCAAACCAGCCGTTCTTTTCTTCTGACGTGAAGGCGTATGACATCAGTGACTACCCTCTTGTTCATCATGCTCGAAAGCACGGTTTGAATGCTGCGGTTGCTATAAAACTGAGGAGCACTTACACTGGTGAAGATGATTACATACTTGAACTTTTCTTGCCTTTAAGTATGAACGGAAGCTTGGAACAACAACTTCTATTAGACAGCCTTGAGGATACTTTGCAGAGAGTTTGTCGAACTCTGAGAACTGTTTCAGATGTGGAGGCAACTAACTCTACTACAAGCATGTCCTCTGATAAAGAGAACTGTAGTACAGGATCTCAAGGCACTTGTGAGCAGGTATGCTGATGATGTATGCAATTTAGTTATTCTATAGAGAATGAACACTGATCTTTTTATATATATAGGATATGAGAAAAGCTAGGACACCAGAGAAGAAGAAAGGCACCATTGAGAAGAATGTGAGCTTAAGAGTTCTCCAACAACATTTCTCTGGGAGTCTAAAGGATGCTGCAAGAAGCATTGGTGGTGAGACTTTCACATTTTGTCAGGCTCTTGATGCGTTTTCCATCACCAGACAAAACTTTCCAACGGTCTTGACTTTGGATCTAATGTTGCAGTTTGTCCCACAACACTAAAACGGATATGCAGACAGCATGGGATCATGAGGTGGCCATCTCGTAAGATCAACAAAGTGAACAGGTCATTAAGGAAAATACAAACGGTGCTTGACTCTGTCCATGGCATAGAAGGAGGACTCAGGTTTGACTCAGCAACGCGAGAGTTTGTTTCAGTTGGCTCTTCTGATGGTAACAATGCAAATGGAAGAGGCAAGGAGGATATGGCTGAGGATACCTCCTCCTTTGAGCTCTTGAAACCTGAATCAGTCGACAATGCAATTAAGTTAGAGGATGATATCATCACTAACGGTAAGGAACATCTCTATAAACCATAAACCAAAGATGGAGAAGACTGCAATCTTAAGCCACTTTCTGTTTGGTGCAGGATCATTCATGGAGGTTAATGCTAGTGATCAGCAATGTGCTTTGGTGGCCGAACAATCTGGCTTCAATGGCAGCTCGCAGGCAATTGGCATGGATACAACAATCAGATGCAGTGGCAATATCATCGAACCTAACCGGTCCATGTCAGATTCATCAAATGGTTCAGGAGCAGTTATGCTCAAAAGCAATAATAGCAGCGAGAGTGGATCAGCAACGCTCACTGTAAAGGCTACTTACAGAGAAGACACAACACGTTTCAAGTTCGATCCATCGGTTGGGTGTCTACAGCTCTACAGAGAAGTTGGGAAACGCTTTAGACTGCAAGATGGGTTGTTTCAGCTCAAGTACTGCGACGATGAAGAGGAGTGGGTGATGCTGGTTACAGATTCTGATCTCCAAGAGTGTTTGGAGATACTATATGGTATGGGAAAACACACGGTGAAGTTTCTTGTTCGTGATTTGCCTGCGCCTGTTGGTAGTTCTGCTGGTAGCAATGGTTACCTCGGAGTACGTTGATGACACCCACTGCTGGGAGAGTTATGTTTTCCCCCTGTGAAATAATGTTTGTTTATTTCTCCATATATATTTGTTTGCTTGTAAGAAAAGGCATGAGGGAGAAAGGCAATTTTGGTATATTGGAGTCCGGAAACTGTGTATGATAGTCGTTTTATATAAACTGAGAACGTGGCAGTTTAGCAGGAGAGAACCTTATTTTATACTCTCTCTATTTCAAAAAAATAAAAAATACGTATTTCAGATTTTTCACGTATATTAAGAAAACACATTAAAATTTAATTGAAAATACATTATTTTTTGTAAATAATATTTTTATAATTTTTAACCAATAAAATTCCAATAAACACCATTAACTTTTTAAAAATTTACAATTTTTTTATTAATTAATATATTGAATAGATAAAAAATATTTTTTTTTGAAACGATATTTTTTTCTAGAATATGGATTCTGAAAAAGAGGGAGTATATATTATTACTGATGACAGCTAACTCTTAAAAAGATAATTTATTACCCCCAACGATTAAGATAAATAGCTTAGTGTACGAGGTCATATCCACAGACGTTAACACCAAAGTAAACAAAGAAAGTAGAGAGTAGAGATATAGAGAGAAGATGAACATGGTAACGAAGTCAGTTTCTTCCTTAGCTGCATTTTTCATCCTCTTTTTGGTTATCTTTGGTAATTAACTAATTAACTCTGTATTTACTCACATATATTTTGTTTTTATTTGTCTGTTTCATAGCTAATCCACAAAGTATTTCTCTCGGCCATCCAGTAAGATACGTGATTTCTATTTTCTCAACTATTCTCTATGTATGAGCAGAAACGCCAGAGATAGAGGCGCAGGATAGCAAGTGTCTGAAAGAATACGGCGGTGATGTTGGCTTCAGTTTCTGTGCGCCTAAGATATATCCGACGTTGTGTGTCAGAAGATGCCGTTCGGACAAGAGAGCTCTAGATGGAAAATGCATTTGGGAAGGCATTAATGCTAAGTGCCTATGCAACTTTTGCAGGCAGGAACCTGGTCAGATTCTAAGTGGCATTTGATCAGTCCTGCATGTGTGATGATGGTTTCTGAAATAATAATGTTGAAAATGGTCCAAGTAATAATGTAGTGAGTATGAAAAATAAAACCGCCGGAAGCATCTAAGGCTTACATGGTTTGATCATATTATATGGTTTGTATCGTGGTAGAGGCGACTAAAATAAGTATCAACTTTCATATTTCACAACTTTGCATATGCCAAAAGAACCCGAGCCAAAGAAAATTTAAAATCCTTCATTTAGCATCTGAGAGCATCTTTATCCCTAAACACCATTAAAGGTTTTTTATATTTTTTATTTTATTTTGATTTAAAAAATAAAAAATAAAAAACTCACTAATTGCAGGCTGCCAAGTGTCGCTGGAGCCCACAAACAGTGTGAAAAAACACATAACACACCTCTTTTATTTTGCACACATAACATACCGTTTTATTCTGAACCGTGAGCCCTTTTTCTCTGAAAGACGCTCAAAATTGAGTGATAAAGATGCTGTAAGCGAAGATATTTGACTGTGCTTGATTGTCGGTCGACTAATTTATGGGTAATCAACCGTCAGAAATTGAATGTAACTGTGACGTGTTAACAAGAGATTTATATAGATTTTTCAATCTCTAGAAAGTGCGTATGCGACTTCTGCAGCGACAAACTGTGTGACCAGTTTACTAAGTGTCACTTGAGTCCAGCAACAATATTTATAGTACTGATGACAGCTGAATGATTCTTCAACAATAATTTATTGCCCCAACGATAAAGATAAATAAATATAATACATACGTTAACTCCAAAGTAAACAAAGAGAGTAGAGAGAAAGATTGGTGAAAATGGTCCAAGTAACAACGTAGTGATGAAAGTTACAAAAAAAAACAACGTAGTGATGAATATATTTTTTAAGAATAACGTAGTGATGAATATGTGAAATAAATAAATAAAAAGCCGGAAGTATCCAAGGCTCGCATGGTTTCATCATATTATAAAAGGTTGGTACTTGGTATCGTGGGAGAGGCGAATAAAATTAATTTTAGTTAACTTGCATATTGTGTTAAAAAAAAAAAAAAAAATTAACTTGCATACATCACAACCAGTGCAGGCCCTTGGTAGAAGCGAAGGAAGCACCTGCTTCCAGCCTTTGTTTTATCTGTTATTATCGACCACATTTTTGTACAAGTTCTCATTAGTCTAGCGGTGATCAACAGTTGTTGCTAGGTCAAACAACCAAGGTTCGAATTTTTCAGTGGGCATTTTAACTTTTTTTATCTTACTTTTTCTGTTAAAAGTGGCCAAATTTTGGTTTCTTGTCTTTAAATTCTTATGACCGGCTCTTATCACAACTTTGCATATATAAGCCAAAAGAATCCGAGGCAAAGAAAATATCTACTTGTTTGAAATCTTTCAATTAGCATCGACGTGTAGATATCTGACTGTCGTTCGTTTATTTATGGTTAATTAACGGTCAGAAACTACATGTAACTGTGACGTGTGAACAATATCGTTGACAGCTAAATGTTTCTTTGATAATATTTTATTTGCCCAACGATAAAGAGAAATAGCATGGTACGTGTTCATTTACACATACGTTAACTCCAAAGTGAGACAAAGAGAGTAAAAGTTATATAGAGAGAAGGTGGCCATGACAACAAAGCCAGTTTCTTCATTCGCCGTATTTTTCATTCTCTTTTGGTTATCTTTGATAATTAAGTAACTATCTATTTATACACATATATTTGTTAAAATCTGTATGACTCATAAGATGATCCTGAAAGTATTTCTCTCGGTGATCGCAGCAAGTTTAATTATAAACATATAAACATTTATGTGTGATTTATATATTCTCAAGTATTCTATGATGAGCAGAAATGCCTGAGACCGAAGCTCAAGATAGTGAGTGCTTGAAAGAATACGGTGGTGAGGTTGGCTTCAGTTTCTGTGCGCCTTTGATATATCCGTCGTTTTGTTATAGAAAATGCCGTGAGGACAAGGGAGCTAAAGGTGGAGAATGCCGCTGGGGAGAGGAGTTTAATGTTAAGTGCTTATGCGACTTCTGCAGCGACAAAGCTTATGATCAGATTCTAAGTACTGGTATTTGATCAGTCCTGCATGTGTCATGGTTTGTGTTAAAACTAAAGGTGAAGATAGTCCAAGTAATAATGTAATGTCGCAATGAATATGTGAAATAAATAAATAAAAAGCCGGAAGTATCCAAGGCTCACATGGTTTTATCATATTATAAAAGGTTGGTACTTGGTATCGTGGGAGAGGCGAATAAAATTAATTTTAGTTAACTTGCATATTGTGTTAAAAAAAAAAAAAAAAATTAACTTGCATACATCACAACCAGTGCAGGCCCTTGGTAGAAGCGAAGGAAGCACCTGCTTCCAGCCTTTGTTTTATCTGTTATTATCGACCACATTTTTGTACAAGTTCTCATTAGTCTAGCGGTGATCAACAGTTGTTGCTAGGTCAAACAACCAAGGTTCGAATTTTTCAGTGGGCATTTTAACCCTTTTTTTTATCTTACTTTTTCTGTTAAAAAGTGGCCAAATTTTTGGTTTCTTGTCTTTAAATTCTTATGACCGGCTCTTATCACAACTTTGCATATATAAGCCCAAAAAGAATCCGAGGCAAAGAAAATATCTACTTGTTTGAAATCTTTCAATTAGCATCGACGTGTAGATATCTGACTGTCGTTCGTTTATTTATGGTTAATTAACGGTCAGAAACTACATGTAACTGTGACGTGTGAACAATATCGTTGACAGCTAAATGTTTCTTTGATAATATTTTATTTGCCCAACGATAAAGAGAAATAGCATGGTACGTGTTCATTTACACATACGTTAACTCCAAAGTGAGACAAAGAGAGTAAAAGTTATATAGAGAGAAGGTGGCCATGACAACAAAGCCAGTTTCTTCATTCGCCGTATTTTTCATTCTCTTTTTGGTTATCTTTGATAAATTAACCAATTAACTCCGTATTTGTTTAATTTTTAAAATAAACTACATAGTTTAAAATTTGTTTTCATTGATTTAAGGTAGTAAAGATTAATCATTGTCTGATTTTGTTATTTAAAAAAAAATATTTATAATTTTAAAAGTTAACATCGACAAATATTTAAATATTTAACATATGGAGGTATAGTATTACAACATTAAATTATATCTATTTAATTTATATTATCTATAAATCCAATAGATCATTTATTGTTTAAATCCAATTATTGATAGCCCAATAAAAATTTCTGATATGCCTAAAATTTAAATGATAAGATTATATATTAAATATAACATGATTTTCTATGAATAGGTTCATTAGGTCTATTTTTTTAAAAATCACACATGAATCAAAGTTATGACTTATGTTTTAATATATAAGATGTGAAATAAATAAAATTGCCGAAGTATCCAAGGCTCACATGGTTTTATCAATATTGTATGGTTGGTATCGTGCATGCTTCGAAGTTGGCCTGGGAATTTTAATCATAATTTACAGCCTCTGCCTCGTTTGATCAGCTGCGGAGCGGATGTGGGTCGAACCATTTAAAAAATCGAATCGTAGGTGCGGGTGCCATATTTTATGCGGAGCGGGTTGGTGTATTTTGAATCGTGTATCCATCAAGTGCAAAGTTTTATAAAAGTTTTTTTCTAAAAAGGCTTTTATTTTGAAAAAGATACGAATTTTCTTTAAAGAATAATTTAAAAATTAAAATAATATAAAATTAGAATTATAAATATATCATTTCTATTATTTTTCAGAAAAAAATAAAAAAAATAATTATTTTTTAGTTAAAACAATTACTTGCAAATTACCCGCAAAATTAAACGGAATGGATGCCTTTATTAGTTTATTGCTTAATTTGCGGGTTAAGCGAGTTGAAATTTTGACGGGTCGGGCGGATTAACCCGCGAACCGAGCCCTAGTTAGAAGCGAATAAAATAGTTATCGACTTTCATACTCACAACTTTGCATAAGCTAAAAGAATCCTAGGTAAAAAATAATAGTTGGTTTAAAAAAATCCATTATCATCCACGTGAGATATCTGACTGTCGTTCGTATAATTTATGGTTAATTAACGGTCAGAAATTACATGCAACTGTGACGTGTGAACAATGTCGTTGTATCTTCTGACAGATAAATGAGTCTTTGATAATAATTTGTAGCCCCAACATCGATAAAGATAAATAACATAGTATAACGAGTTCATTCACACATACGTTTACTCCAAACGTGAAACAAAGAGAGTAGAGAAGATGGCGGTGGCAACGAAGACAGTTTCTTCCTTCACCGTATTTTTCATTCTCTTTTGGTCATCTTTGGTAATTAAGTAACTATCTATTTATACACATATATTTGTTAAAATCTGTATGACTCATAAGATGATCCTGAAAGTATTTCTCTCGGTGATCGCAGCAAGTTTAATTATAAACATATAAACATTTATGTGTGATTTATATATTCTCAAGTATTCTATGATGAGCAGAAATGCCTGAGACCGAAGCTCAAGATAGTGAGTGCTTGAAAGAATACGGCGGTGATGTTGGCTTCAGTTTCTGTGCGCCTTTGATATATCCGTCGTTTTGTTATAGAAAATGCCGTGAGGACAAGGGAGCTAAAGGTGGAGAATGCCGCTGGGGAGAGGAGTTTAATGTTAAGTGCTTATGCGACTTCTGCAGCGACAAAGCTTATGATCAGATTCTAAGTGGCATTTGATCAGTCCTGCATGTGTGATGATGGTTTCTGAAATAATAATGGTGACAATGGTCCAAGTAATAATGTAATGTCGCAATGAATATGTGAAATAAATAAATAAAAAGCCGGAAGTATCCAAGGCTCACATGGTTTGATCATATTGTATGGTTTGTATCGTGGTAGAGGCGACTAAAATAAGTATCAACTTTCATATTTCAAACCTTTGCATAAGCCAAAAGAACCCGAGCCAAAGAAAATCTAAAGTCCTTCATTTAGCATCCACGTGAAGATATATGACTGTGCTTGACTGTCGGTCCATTAGTTTATAGTTAATAAACCGTCAGAAATTGAATGTAACTATGACGATGAAGAGGAATGGGTGATGCTGGTTACAGATTCTGATCTCCAAGAGTGTTTGGAGATGTTATATGGTATGGAGAAACAGACTGTGAAGTTTCTTGTTCGTGATTTGCCTGTGCCTATATGTAGTTCTGCTGGTAGCAACGGTTAACCTTGGAACAGGCTTATAACACCTACGACTGCTCAGTTATGTCTTTCTCTATGAGAGAATGTTGTTTATTTCTCTATATATTAATTTTGCTTGTAAAAAAACGCATGAGGGAGAAAGGCAATTTTGGTATTATTGGAGTCATGAATCATGATATTGTGTATGATAATCATTTTATATGAACTGAGAATAAAAGTTAGATGCCTTAACCAAATGGCTCTGTAATCACATCTTCACAACTTTTCATTAGCCAACAAAAAAGAAAAAATATCAGAGGCAAAGAAAATATCTACTTGTTTAAGAATCTTTCCCTTAGCATCGACGTGTAGATATCTGACTGTCGTTCGTATAATTTATGGTTAATTAACGGTCAGAAATTACATGCAACTGTGACGTGTGAACAATGTCGTTGTATCTTCTGACAGATAAATGAGTCTTTGATAATAATTTGTAGCCCCCAACATCGATAAAGATAAATAACATAGTATAACGAGTTCATTCACACATACGTTTACTCCAAACGTGAAACAAAGAGAGTAGAGAAGATGGCGGTGGCAACGAAGACAGTTTCTTCCTTCACCGTATTTTTCATTCTCTTTTTGGTCATCTTTGGTAATTAAGTAACTATCTATTTATACACATATATTTGTTAAAATCTGTATGACTCATAAGATGATCCTGAAAGTATTTCTCTCGGTGATCGCAGCAAGTTTAATTATAAACATATAAACATTTATGTGTGATTTATATATTCTCAAGTATTCTATGATGAGCAGAAATGCCTGAGACCGAAGCTCAAGATAGTGAGTGCTTGAAAGAATACGGTGGTGAGGTTGGCTTCAGTTTCTGTGCGCCTTTGATATATCCGTCGTTTTGTTATAGAAAATGCCGTGAGGACAAGGGAGCTAAAGGTGGAGAATGCCGCTGGGGAGAGGAGTTTAATGTTAAGTGCTTATGCGACTTCTGCAGCGACAAAGCTTATGATCAGATTCTAAGTACTGGTATTTGATCAGTCCTGCATGTGTCATGGTTTGTGTTAAAACTAAAGGTGAAGATAGTCCAAGTAATAATGTAATGTCGCAATGAATATGTGAAATAAATAAATAAAAAGCCGGAAGTATCCAAGGCTCACATGGTTTTATCAATATTGTATGGTTGGTATCGTGCATGCTTCGAAGTTGGCCTGGGAATTTTAATCATAATTTACAGCCTCTGCCTCGTTTGATCAGCTGCGGAGCGGATGTGGGTCGAACCATTTAAAAAATCGAATCGTAGGTGCGGGTGCCATATTTTATGCGGAGCGGGTTGGTGTATTTTGAATCGTGTATCCATCAAGTGCAAAGTTTTATAAAAGTTTTTTTCTAAAAAGGCTTTTATTTTGAAAAAGATACGAATTTTCTTTAAAGAATAATTTAAAAATTAAAATAATATAAAATTAGAATTATAAATATATCATTTCTATTATTTTTCAGAAAAAAATAAAAAATTATTTTTAAAATGTTTTAAAATAATTTTACATTATTATATTTTTATAACACTATTTAAATTTATTAATTATTATGTTTAGACAACATATCAGGCTGTATCTTAATGGTTGAGATACTTTTTTTTCACATTTCTGATGCACGGTGTATATTAAACAAAAGAAAAAGATCAATTTATATACACAAAGATTAGTTGCTCACAAAATGATATTTATTCATTTATTTTTTCTTGTAAAGTGTATATCATTTATTTATATTGGCTTTTTGATAATTTATATGCAATTACTTTAAGCTCACGTAATATAATATAAGTTAACAAAATTAAAAATATATAAAAAATTAAAATGTACGGAAGTTCACGCGCCGGCCAGTCAACGGAGACCAGTCAACGGAGAAGAGAAAATCTTGTTTTTGGCTTCTAAAGGAAGTCAGATAACATTTTTTTCCCTCTACTTCGTTAATTGTGACTTGTTCCTAACTTTCTTAACTACATGTTTTAAAATCTTTCTTTCTTTTTTCCAAAAAAGAAAAAAAATCTTTCTTTCAGCATCAGAACACGTGTAAACTCTGTAGCATCCACTTGTATGATGTGATTAAATAACACAACTAGCGATAATATTATAGGTGAAAGACATTTATTCCATTAAATTTTTTAATATATTAGGTTAGGCTGGCTACTATTCAACAAAGAGAAAATCCTTTTGTTTTTGTTCCTCATGGTTTTTTAATTATATTGGGTTCAACTTCAACTTTTCATTGAACAAAGGAATAGTACATAATTTTAATCACAAAGGATTTAACCACATATACAAACAAAGTGATCTTTTTTTTTTTTGATATAGTATCACCGAGAAACACATAGATGGATCTTATGCTACCCATTCGAGACTTTGTTGTAATTCTATCCATTGAACACAAGCATTCTCCGCGATGAACATTAATAGTGACGTGTGAACAATAGAGTAAACTATAGGTTTAATCACAGCATGCAACTCACGAGGAGAGAGAGAGAGAGAGAGAGAGAGAGTAATGGGGATATCGGGTTCAGAGCGAGTCAAGACGACTCTATCCAACTCGCCCGAGTTCCCTTCAGCTTGTTACCTCAAAAGTGAAAGAAAATACAGAGACTATGGCCATGGCACCGAAGTTAGTTTCTTCCTTCAGCTGTGTTTTTCATCCTCCTTTTGGTTGTCTTTGGTAAATTAACTAACTTCGTATTTATTCACACACACATATATATATATATATATATATATTTGTTAAAATTTGTGTGATTCGTATGATGATCCAGAAAGTTTTTGTCTCGGTGATCGTAGCAAATTTTTCATTATGTATGACTATTTATAAGCTCGACGATCTATTATATCGTATCATATCTCTACCGAAATATGATTTAAAAATTATAAATTTGTTTCTCCATGAATTAATAATTTTCAGATTTATTTCTCTCATAACCAATAGTTCAAAACTCAATTATCCATAAACCTTTAATTGATTTATTATTAACCATATAATCTAAAATGAGTTAAATCAAACCAAAATTCATTTTAAAAACCCCCACAATTTCTATTTAAAAAGGTAGTAATAAATAATTAGTTGCAGCCATTAAAACTTCTTCTCCCACGTTCTTTATAGCTTTCTCACGCGTCTTCAATGGCGTCTTTACTTCTCAGAAACCCCACACCCTCATCACCTTCAACAATCAATATCCCTTGTATTACTGCCTTAACTTCAAAACCCTCACATGAATTCTTTCCGTTCCCCACCATGCTGTCACTGCTCATCAGCCTTCATCCGCATCAAATCCCTCCGCCTCTCTCGTATTCCCTCTCAGATCCTTCTCCTTCTCCGCCTCCACTGGTAGTAGATACATTTTCAATTACCAACTACCACATGGGAGGGTCCTCTAAATATAAATGATGACAGCTAAATGATTTATAAAAATTAATTCATTTCCCTAAGGATAAAGATAAATACCATAGTTCGGGTACATCTACCAACACACACATTACCTCAAAAGTGAAAAGAAAAAACAGAGACTATGGCCATGGCAACGAAGTCCTTCGCTGTGTGTTTTCATCTTCTTTTTGGTTATGTTTGGTAAATTAACTAACTTCGTATTTATTCATATATATATATATATATATATATATATATATATATATATATATTATTAAAATTTGTGTGATACGTAAGATGATCCCGAAAGTTTATGTCTCGGTGATCGTAGCAAGTTTCATTATGTATGACTTTTTATATTCTCAAGTATTTTATGTGTATATGATACTGAGCAGAAATGCCGGAGATAGAAGCGCAAGATAGTGACTGCTTGGTAGAGTACGATCCTGCTCTTGGCTTCACTTACTGTGGGCCTAGAATTTTTCCGTCGCTTTGTCATGTAAGATGCGTCTTGGACAAGGGAGCTAAAACTGGAAGATGCGAATGGGATGAAGAGTCAGAAACCCTTGATGTTAAGTGCCTATGCGACTTCTGCAGCCGCGAAGCTAAACATCAGATTCTAAGTGGTATTTGATCAAATCCTGCATATGTGTCATGGTTTCTGTAAGCCCAAGTAATAATGTGATAATGAATATGTGAAATAAATCAGCCGGAAGTATCTAATGCTCACACGGTTTGATCATGTTATATGGTTGGTATTGTGCATGGTTTCTGTAAGCCCACGTAATAATGTAATAATGAATATGTGAAATAAAACAGCCGGAAGCAATTAGCTGTCATCAGTTTATTCATACTGAATACTTGCATAAGCCAGCAGAAAATTCGAGGCAAAGAAGATATCTGATTGTTCTAAAATCTTTCATTTAGCAATTAGCATCCACGAATTAATTAGATTGAATTTACTTCTCTAAATTTAGCAAACACGTGACTGTGTCGTTCGATTTAATTTACGGTTAATCAAATGTCAGAATTAATCAATTAAATGTAACAGTGACATGACATGAGATTTAAATAGATTTTGGTCCGTAACTAGTAAGTGCTTATACTATTTCTGCAGCGACAAACTTTATGATCGAGTTTCTACTTTCTGAGTGCCAGTTGAGTCTTGCATGTGTCATGATGGCTTGTTTAATAAAAGTGAAAAATGGTCGAAGGGACAACGAATATAAATAATTATTTTAGTATATCTTTATGAGTGTGTGTCTACCGTCAGATTAATTTACAGTTAAATCCAGCGGTTGTGCATGAACATCAATAGTGACGTGTGAACGACAGAGAATCATAGGTCTAATCACAGCACGTATGATTAGTTTTGGCCGGGTTGAATCGATTCGCTCATTGTCATTACCCAAGAGACTTGTTCGAGGTTAGAATTTTTCAAATCATATGTTAGAATAATAATTCTAATATTTTATATATTTAACACTTTAAATATAATTAAGATATATATATATATTTATATATTGCCGGATCGGATCGGATATTCGCTTCCCAAAATTTTAGTATTTGTGATTTCTTTCGATTTTAACGAATATTGAGTTTTAGTATTTGCTTTGTTTCGAAAGCTTACGGATATTCGGAATTTTCGGATCGAATCGAAACGAATAACGAATCGAATCGAATCAAATTTAACGAATAAAATGCCCAGCCCACCTGTAAATTTAACTCTACATGTCTTAAAAATTTTCTTTCAGCATCAGAACACATGTAAACTCTGTAGCATCCACTTGTAGTTGTACATATGTTTATGCGTGTGACTACCGTCAGATTAATTCAGAGTTAATTCAACGGTTGTGAATGAACATTAATAGTGACGTATGAACGATAAAGTAAACTCTAGGTTCACGAGATGAGAGAGTAGAGTAGAGTAGGACATAGCATTTTATCTCATTCAATTTATTATTCATTTCGATTTAGTTCGAAAAAAATCTGAATATCCATAAGTCTTCGAAGCAAATCAAATATTAAAATTCAATATCCGTTAAAAACAAAATAAACTACAAATACTAAAAAATTTACACTCGGATATCCGTTCTGCTTCGACTTTTATACAAATAGATATATCTAGAATTTTAAATAGAGAATTTTATATAATTATCATTTTAATACATAATTTTTTAGTTTTATTTATAAAGTTACGTATAAAAGTATTAAATTAAGAAATAAATATTAAATCTTTATAAAATTACATTTTTCCAAAATTTTATGTTTGATAAGAAAATAGTTTAAGTTGATGAAAAAGAAGAAAAATTAAATAATTTTAAAATTTATGGAACATATAATTTCACTAATCTTACTTTTCTATTTGGTATTATTTAAAAGATATTTTTTGAAAAATAATTTTGTATAGGTTTTTTTAGATTTTGCTTGTATTGAACAAAGTGGATTCAGAATTATATATAAAAAATTTTTGGATACCCGTATATTTTCGAAACAGAGAAAATCAGAATATTAAATATCCGTTGAGTATGAAATAAATCATTAATACTTGGTAGTATTCGATAATCCATGTCCACCCTAAATCCGGTTCAAAGCGAGTCAAGACGACTCTATATCCAACCCGAGTCTCTTTCTCTCGCTCAGCATGCTTTCGCCGGAGTACGTCCCTACCAACGCCTCTCCGCCTCCTCCTACGTCCACCGAAACCTGTATTTTTAGTTAAGAAATCAGTATTTTCAGTATAAAATGTAAAATTCATTTTTCAAGAATACGAAAAACTCCATTTTGAAAGTAGATACATTTCCAACTACCACATGGAAGGGTCCTCTAAATATAACTGATGACAGCTAAACGATTTTAATAATAATTTATTTCCCCAAGGATGAAGATAAATACCATAGTTCGGGTACATTTACACACACATTACCTCGAAAGTGAAAAGAAAAACAGAGACTATGGCCATGGCAACGAAGTCAGTGTCTTCCTTCGCTGTGTTTTTCATCCTCTTTTTGGTTATCTTTGGTAAATTAATTTATTGGGCCTGAGAGGCCTTAGTCTATAAACCATGTAATTAGATTTATGTTAACCTAGATGATCTCTTGTATATAAGGCACAGCCTACATAACGTAATAAACAAGAATCATATTAAACTACTAAAGGTTCTTAACATGGTATTAGAGCTCTAAACCTAACTCTAGGTTTTCGAGTTCTCGATCACTCTGAACTTTCTTTCTTCTATCTTTGACCTTAGCTGGCTGATTATTCTATCGAAGGCTACTTATAAACAATGGCAGCGAACTTGCTGCTACTTCGAGACCGTGAAACCAATGCATCGAAAACTATCTCTCCGTATGATCTTTCTACCGGTGATAATCCCGGAACTGTCATCTCGCGACCAGCCTTGCGTGGACCAAACTATGATGAGTGGTCTGCAAGCATTCGTCTGGCTCTAAAGGCGAAAGAAGTTTGGGTTGTGGATGGATCAATACAAAACCATCCAAGACTCGGCGACTATGAAGATTGGTGTGCAAATAACGCCTTGTGGTGTCACGGATTAAGCTTACCATCGATGAATCACTTTGCTCAACTCTTTCGCGATAGTGATGATGCCTCGAGCTTGTGGACACAGATCCAAAAGCGTTTTGCGATGAAGAATGGACAGAGAGTTCAACGACTCAAAACCGAGCTCGCTTAACCGCCGACAACAAGGGACACCAATTGAAACTTACCGGTAAGCTAACAAAGTTGTGGACCAACTTGGCTGATTACCAGCAAGCAAAAGCGATGGAAGATATAGCACGGAACGCGAGGAAGATAAACTTCATCAGTTCCTTATGGGCATCGATGACTCGCTATATGGAGCTGTGAAATCCTCACTTCTCTCACGCACTCCTTTACCATCACTTGATGAAGCGTATAACATTCGATTCAAGATGAGGAATCAAAGTCGCTGGCTCGACTTCACGAGGATAAGGCTGCGGCGCAAGCTTTGCGCGCATTGACAAACTCGCCCCGCTACCGGTCGATACACGAGGAGGTTCCTTGGTGCGTACTCATGTGGGAAAACGGCCATCTTGCCGAGAATTGCTTCAAGAAGATCGGGTATCCTGCATGGTGGGGAAGCGTCACGAGGAACAAACCTGGTTTCGTCGACTACATCTTCGGGAATACAAGCTTCGTCAAAGTCCGACTCGTAGCGCGAAATCATGTAACTTCGAAGCTCCTCATGCCAACTCTGCAATCACTTCGCAGATCGAGTTGGGTTCGATGGCTTAAGCGACACTCAATGGAAGACTTTGGTTCACATGCTCAATGACCACAATCATAAAGTCAACTCTCACTCGTGCACGTTGTTTTCTGAATCTGGATAATTGACACGGGAGCTTGAATCACATGACTGGTAGCATTGACTATTTGACTGATTTGCGTGATATGGCACCCATGTTGATTAAACTCCCCGATGGGAGATTCACGACATCAACGAAACATGGATCGTGTCTATTGGTTCATCGCTTACTCTACACAATGTTTTCTTCGTTGGCGGCTGCATTGTCATCTGATCTCGATGTCTCATCTAACTTCGTGATAAGAAGTGTATCTTTCGGATCTCGACCGTCTTTGTGTTGTTGGGATCGCATCACACGGATGCTGATTGGAGCGGGTGAGCAGTTGAATGGATTATATTTTTAGAGGAATGGATGTTGCATCGGCAATCTCGCAAGCTGATACAAACTCGTCGAAGCTCGGCATAGCCGTATGGGACATCCTTCTTCAAAGGCTTTGGAGTTGTTAAATTTTTCTGATTTCAAGATCGGTGTTTTGATTCTCGACATGTGAAGTTTGTATTCGATGCGAAACAAACTCGCGATTCTTTCCGTTAAGCGGTAATAAAACAACTATGGTTTTGAGTTAGTCCATTGCGATCTTTGGGGTCCTTACGAACTACATCCATATGTGGCTCCAAGTACTTTCTGACTATTCTTGACGACTATTCTCGGGCGTTTGGGTCTATCTTCTTTCATCTAAGCAAGAAGCCAAAACACTTACGCGACTTCATTGCTTTGGTAGAACGACAATTCAACACTCGAGTTAAGACCATACGTAGTGACAACGGATCAGAGTTCTTATGCCTAAGAAATTTCTTTCAAGAAAAGGAATCATCCATGAAACTTCATGTGTGGGAACTCCGCAACGAACGGTAGGGTTGGCGTAAACATCGACATCTGCTCAATGTAGCTCGTGCTCTTAGGTTCCAAGCTTCTCTTCTGTTGAGTTTTGGAGCTACTGCGCATTAGCTGCGGGTTATTTAATTAACCGAACACCTACTGCTGTCCTCAGCGGAAAAACACCATACGAACTCCTTTACAAGCAAGCTGATGAATCACATAAAGGTTTTGGCTGTCTCTGTTATGTCCACAACCAGAAGCATAACGGAGATAAATTTGCAAGTCGCACCACAAAATCAGTTTTCTTGGATACCCTTTTGGAAAGAAAGGTTGGCGTGTGTATAATTTGGAAACTTCGTCAAATCTCAGTCTCAAGAGATGTAATTTTCGTGAAACGAGTTTCCTATGTCTCAAATCTTGAACTCCAGTTCTTCGAGATACTGTTCCTCGCCATCTCCATACTTCGATTTGTTTGATGATGAATTCTCAGCGAGCCATCACCACCTCCTTTGCTGCTTCTTTGTTTCTCCTACAATGGAAAAGCCACTATCGGTCGATGAATCTTCCATGGAAAATGAACCTTCCACCGTTGTTGGTTCTTCTCGGTTAAGCGAAGAAGATAATGCTACCTCTTCTTCACCAACTACGGTCGCCATCTCGGTCGTGACTCTGAAACACAAACAAACTCGACCGAGCCTGCAGCTTTAGGCGAGGTTTGCGAATAAGCGCTTCTGAAGCTTGCAGATTACGTTACTACTCTTACGCATCATCCTTATCCCTCGTAGCGCCATATCCCATTGATAATTACATATCTAGTGCTCGGTTTCAGATGGCTATCGACGCACTGCTGGCTATCACTACAAAGACGTGAACCGATGAGCTACAAAGAGGCCATTGAAGATGAACTTTGGCGTGATTCAGTTGCAGATGAAATTATTGCCTTGGAAGATCGTGATACATGGATTGTTGTCGACTTACCACCAGGCAAGATAGCTCTCAACTGTATGTGGGTTTTTCGATTGAAGTTCAATGCAGACGCACCATTCGAGACGCAAGTCTCGTCTAGTTGTATCGCGGAAACAATCGGTGAAGGTATTGACTACACGAAACTTTTGCACCGGTTGCGAAGATGGTTACAATCGAACGTTCGCAGAGGGCCGTTTCATTGGATTGGGAAGTCTATCAAATGGATGTCCACAACGCTTTTCTTCATGGTGATCTTGATGAAGAAGTGTACATGAAATTCCCACCGGTTTTCGTACCAATGAAAAGAATAAGGTTTGTCGGTTGCATAAATCTTTATACGGACTCAAGCAAGCACCTCGATGCTGGTTCGCAAAGCTTGAAACCGCCTTGGTTGATTACGGTTTCGTAAGGAATGGCAAGGACTATTCTCTATTCACTTACGAAAAAGACAACAATCGTATTCATCTCCTAGTCTACGTTGATGATCTTATTATCACTGGTAACTCCAAGGATATGATTGATATGTTCAAGTCCTATCTTTGTACTTGCTTTCATATGAAAGACTTGGGGATTCTGCGATATTTCTTGGGCATCGAAGTTGCGAGAAGTCCAACAGAATGTATCTCGCCAACGGAAGTACTCCTTAGATATCATCTCGAGACCGTGCGCTTGGCGTCAAACCTGTCTCTTTTCCTCTTGAGCAAAATCACAAGCTTCTTCTCGATGATGGTGCTCCCATGACTGATCCGCGTCGCTATCGTCGTCTTGTTGGTAGATTGATCTATCTTGCTACGACCAGACCGGAGCTCAGTTATGTTATTCATGTTCTGTCACAATTTATGAATAGTCCAAAGGAAAACCATTGGGAAGCTGCTCTTAGTGGTTCGCTATCTCAAATACAGATCCAGTCAAGGAATCCTTTACAAGCTAATACTCCTTTGGTTGTCGGCTTGGTGTGATAGCGGCCGGGTGGGTGTCCGACTTCGACGCCCTCTGTCGGGATGGCTCATTCAACTTGGTGGTTCTCTGTTTCATGGAAGCGAAGCAAGATGTGGTATCTCGTTCCTCTGCTGAAGCTGAATATCGTGCAATGGCGGACACGGTTAGTGAATTGTTGTGGCTGCGGGAGTTACTACCAAGCTTAGGCATTACGTGCGATGCTCCAATCACACTACACTCAGACAGTCTCTCAGCCATCAATCTAGCCAAGAATCCAGTCGGACATAAAAGAACAAAGCATGTAGGTCTCGATTGTCACTTCATTCGTGATGAGATCTTACGTGGTCGGTTTGCTACAAAACATGTCTCCACAACAACTCAATTGGCAGATATTTTTACTAAGGCATTGGGAAGGAAGGAATTTGATTATTTTCTCTCCAAGTTGGGTGTTTGTAACCTTCACACTCCATCTTGAGGGGGGGTATTGGGCCTGAGAGGTCTTAGTTTATAAACCATGTAATTAGGTTTATGTTAACCTAGATGATCTCTTGTATATAAGGCACAGCCTACATAACGTAATAAACAAGAATCATATTAAACTACTAAAGGTTCTTGACATAACTAACTTCGTAGCAAGTTTCGTTTTGTATGCCTTTTTACGTTCTCAAGTATTCTATGTGTATGTAATGAGCAGAAATGCCGGAGATAGACGCGCAAGATAGCGACTGCTTGATAGAGTACGGTGCTGGTGTTGGCTTCGCATTCTGTGGGCCTATAATGGAACCGTCGCTTTGTTATGTAAGATGCGCTTTGGACAAGGGAGCTAAAGGTGGAAAATGCGAATGGGGAGAGGGCATTAATGTTAAGTGCCTATGCGACTTCTGCAGCGACGAACCTGATCAGATTCTAAGTGGTATTTGATCAATCCTGCATGTGTCATAATGTAATAATGTCAAAATGGCCCAAGTAATAATGTAATAATGAATATGTGGAATAAAACAGCCGGAAGTATCTAATGCTCACACGATTTGATCATTTTGTATGGTTGGTATCGTGAATGGTTAGAGCCTTATTAGATGCGAATAAAATCATTATTAACTCTCGTACTTCACAACTTTGCATAAGCAAACAGAAATTCGATTGAATTTTCATTTAGCAATCAGCATCCACGAATTAATTAGATTGAATTTTTACTTCTCTAAATTTAGCAGACATATCTTATCTATCAAAACAGAAGTCACAACATTTTTTATATGTGATTTTTTTTTTAATTGAACCATTCTTTAAAAAAATATTTTGATGTATTTTTGTATTTTTGGTGAACTATAAAATACTGCATATATTCAGGAAGGTACTAAAATTTTTAAAATTATTGTTTACTCATAATATCTTAACAGATATGCAGTAGCGGTCCTGATATGGGAAAGGCCACAAGCAATTTTCTAAAATTTGACCTATTTTATATATTTTTAACTAAAGTACCATGTATATATCAATAATTTGGTTTAAATAGGCTGATTTTTTTCAAGTTTTTTGAAAGGGCTGGAAGCTGGTGCTTGGTGTGCTTCCTATCAGGGCCGGCACTGCAGATATGCCTATTTTATAATTGTTACGTGTCTATTGATTAACCCTCATTTGACCGCAATCACACTTGTAGTAAAATAACCTGATTTCATAGTATTATTTTCCTAATAATATTTGTATACATTTTGATTGGCAGTGTTCGAAATGCATAAACTAAATAGTTTAGTAATGTCGTGACCTATTTATCATTGTCATGTTTGAAAAATAATGTGTTATGATTTATGCCAACATTTTTATGTTTTCTCTTTGGGAAAGAAGAGTTGTATTAGTAAATATACACACTAAATGGTTAGATTTATAAATGAATACAATATATAAAATGAAACTTATAGACTTATAGTAGAATAATAAAATGAGAAATTCTTATGTAATATATCACTTTGATGAAATTAATATTCAACCACAATATAATATGAACAACCAACATATATATATATATACAAACATTTAGAAAACATTAAACAATTATAAATTTTACTTATTTCATGTGTGATTTTTTCTTTGGACCATTCCTTAAAAAGTATAAAATTTTACATAATTTAATTAAGATATCTTCAAATATCTTTATTTTTTATTTGAAATGCAAAATGAATATTTTTAAAAAGAAAATCTAACAAATATTTTCTTATCTTTGTAAATTTTATTTCTGAATAGTATTTAATTTAAATTCTAATTATCACAAAATATTATTAGAAATTAAAATTAATTTTGTTTTTATTAATATAAAATTTTAAAATGAAATATCCTCTTGAAGAAAATCATAGAAGAAAATCTAAGGGTGTGACTGGTAACCATCGTAGGAACAGTAGGAATGGATAGGAAAAGAATGAGCATGAATAAAATATAATGAATGATGAGGAATAATGATTCCTTATCAAAATTTATAAGGAACATATTTACTCTATAATTCTCTACAAATTAGAGAATGAGAAGGAATGAAAAAAAA
Organism: Brassica carinata; assembly: GCA_016771965.1. Lineage (NCBI taxonomy): Eukaryota > Viridiplantae > Streptophyta > Magnoliopsida > Brassicales > Brassicaceae > Brassica > Brassica carinata. Next base: position 52,952,823 of record CM028692.1, read on the forward strand.
AAACTATTCCTTATGAATGGTAAATTTTTTAAGGAATGTCAAGGAATGTACTGTTCCCCTTCATTATCTTGGTTACCAGTCACACCCTAAATGATTTTTCTAGATAACACAAATACATTCTTAAACCTAAAAGGAAACTGCATATACGTCTTTCAAATAAAGCAACAAAATATTATACTCTCACACTCGCACATCTCAACATGTTATTAATATTTAGAATTTTAGATTATATTTGTCAAATGATGTGCAATAACATTTATTATAAAGTTAAAAATAATATCAAAATATTTACAATTTAATTATGTATTTTTGGATTATAAACATCATTATTTTATTATTTTTTTAATATAAAAATAATCCGTGCGGAAGCACGGACAAAATCTTGATGTTACTACACATCATAATCAATATATTTAAAAAACTATGAGTATAATTTTAGCCTACTTTTATCTATTTTGTAATCATAATCAATCATGCTTAAATAAAATTATTATATTTAACTACATATGATAAAATTATTTTAAATTTCATTTTCATAAATATAAATATTTATGTCAAAAATAGAATACAATGTATAAAAATTAATATATCTTAAAATTTTGTTTTTTTGTTCAAATCTTAAACTTTTGTATATACAGTAATATATTATGTAACATGAATAAAAAAATATTGCTAAAAAGAATCCAGTTTTAAAAAGGAGGGTTAGAATTTAGCATAAATTAAATACAAAATAATTTTTAAATATATTATTTCAGGCATATATTAATTTGTTTAATAACTAAATGCAAATATAATAATATAAATAAATAATAAAAATCTACAAATACATGTGATAGTTTTAACCAATTGATTAACTACAGCATGAAAAACTATGAAACTATTATATTTAAAATAGTTATATTTTGTAAACTTTAAAATAGAATGTAAATATTTAAATATATGATTAATGTTGAAAATATATACTATTAATGATATAAAATAAAAATATATGCATGAAAATAAATACCAGCGCGATTATACGCATCAAAATCTAGTGACTCGGTTAAATTAAATGTGACTGTGACGTGGTGAACACAGATTTAAATAGATTTTGGTCCGTCTCTAGTAAGTGCCGACTTCTGCAGCGACAAACTTTATGATCAAGTTTCTGGAGTGTCATGGCTTATTTAATAAAAGTGAAAATGATCCAAGTAATAACGAATATGAATAATTATTTTAGTAGTATATGTTTATGAGTGTGTGTCTACCGTCAGATTAATTTACAGTTTAATCGACCGGTTGTGAATGAACATCAATAATGACGTGTGAACGACAGAGAATCATAGGTTTAATCACACAGCACGTAACTCACGAGCAGAGAGGAGAGAGAGAGAGAGAGAGATGGGGATATCGGGTTCAAAGCGAGTCAAGACGACTCTATCCAACTCGCCCGAGTTCCACTCGGCTTGTGACTCAGCGTACGAGGAGTCTCTTTCTCTCGCTCAGCATGCTTTCGCCGGAGTTCGTCCCTACCAACTCCTCTCAGCCGCGGCCCACATCCACCGGAACCTCTCCTCTTTCCCTCTGATCATCAGGTGGGTCCCTTCTCCTCCGAGTCAATCCCGAGTCGACTCATCTCTCCGAGTCATCACCTCCCGAGTCACGGTGGATGTTCTCGGGCCGGAGGAGTTCAAGAAGTGGGCCATCGAGGTTTTCACGGGAACCGTCGTGGGAAACGCGAGGAAAGCGATAGCTAGTAGGATTCCGTTAGGAATCGCCGGGATCGCTGGGATCGGCGCGGTGACTCGGTCAGGACAGAACCTGATCGGAGCTGCGATTGGTGTGTACGCAGTTGGAGTTGCAACTTCGGTTTTTCTCAGCCTCTCTGACTAAACAAAACAGTAGTAGTGTTATGTTTTGTTCTTCACATGTAGTTCTGTTTCAAGAAATGTACGGAGGTTTTCTTTGTAAACTGGTTCTGACAACTGAAATGAGTTTGGTAATGAACTATGTGATTGTTGTCTTTAAATCTTGTATATATCTGTACCTTAAATTCTTAGCAATTAGTTTTCTCAGCATATTCATACATTTAACTCCCCAAAGTAAAATAAAAATGAGATTTAAGACATTAGACAAACTCTAATAATGATATGGTATTTTTTGTCGGCAAAATGGTAGTATTAACTTAGAATAGGAGGCACGTTAAGCATGTGTTGGCAGCTCATATGTTGTAGATTTTTATAAGGTTTTGGGTCACAAGAAGAATGGGTTTGGATTTGCAAGAGTGCCATAATTATTTTTTTGGTCGGCTGTTGATGTTATTATTCGTTTTGAAGTAATCAACTTAGAAAGAATCTCAAATATATGATTTTAAATTTTTTTGAATAGCTAAGTTTTGATGTTCAAAGTATTAAAATATATACTATTGATCTAAGTTGACCAATATCTTCCTCAGTTTCTGTTCCTGTCCTTAAACTTCACCTGTCCACCATTTGTTGTATTTAAATCGCCTGAGGCATCACCTTTCACCACCAAGCAATTTGTTTCATTTCTCTCTTTCACAACCAGATTAGATTTTCTTCTCGTCTCTATAACAAGAACTCTCTCTTGTTCTTTTGGCCAAACTAAAAGACTTCCTCCAAATTGCAGTATAGTTCTTTGGTCTTAATTGCTTTCATGACTAATCTCATAGCCATATCTCACAAAGACAAAAAAAAGTAATGGACAAACTCACGAGCCGTATAAAGTGATCTCATAGCCATATCTCGCAAAGACAAAAAAAAAGTAATGGACAAACTCACGAGCCGTATAAAGTGGCTACAGTTTTGAATAGTTGATTGAAAAAAATGAGCAAAAACCAAAACAGTGATGGGTTCACTTTTATGTTTTGAATAATTGAGAGTGTTGAACTATTGGCAAAACGTTTGTTCCCCCGTTCTGCCCATATCTTTTTCTCTGTGGACGTGAAAAATACTACGTGAAAAACGTTTTACCTTTACGACAATATCGATTTTATCACATCAAGAACGGCCCCTCGAATATTTGTTTTTTTCATTTTGGCCTAATATATGTTTGGTATAATATATTATTCAGTACTTAGAATAAGCATCCAAATCACTTGACATTACTATAAATATCAGTGGCTGATACATCCCAAAATGGCAAAATAAGCATTATCATAAGCAAATGAAAATGAAGTCTGTTTCCATATTCCCTGTGCTGTTCGTTTTCTTCCTGGTCGTTCTTGGTAAGTATATATCCGATTATATTTACCATATTATTACGAAATTGCTACTCTCACAACTCATATTTTTTACTACAATATGCAGAGTCGCCGGAGAAGATTGAAGCAAAGTTCAAATGCGTGGAGGAGTACGGCGGAAAAACGGGCACGCAATGTAGCACCAAATTCTTCCCAACGTTGTGCCGTCAAAACTGCCGTGCTATGAAAGGCGCGAAAAACGGTATATGCATAAAGAAAAACAAGCATACCAAATGCTACTGCGACTTTTGCAAAGAATGATTAGATCTGCAAGATCGTATCAACTTATGGTCTCAGCTTCAACGCATATCAAATAAGAGACCTCTTTCCCCTAAGTTTATCTACTTCCATAAAAAAATAATAAATGTCTCTGCTCCCTGTAATATAATAATGTCCAACGTTTTCATCGACCGTCAACTACTATCACTTTGTTTTTATGTGTTATATAATTGTATCATTTCATGTATGTTTGGGTGATAAATTTATAACGTTCCATTTGCAAAAACAACCATCTTCTTTTTATGAAGTTTAGAGTGGTTTCTTTTTCTTTCAAGATTATGGTTACCATTTTTTTTTCTTCTTCCTCAGCTTATTCGTTGATCTAACTCCCCTAAAGATTATTCAGAATGTAAACAATATGCTAAAAACTTACTGTAGATTAAGTCCTTAATCTAGCCGGCTGCTCCGGCGAATTGTAGTCAACACTTAGCCTTAGAGAGAGATTAAATCAAGGACATTTATTCTTCATTAATTAGGAGTCTTACTCTTCTCTATCTCTGCTTCAAAGAGGTTCATGAAGCTTTTAACAAAAAAAAAAAGTTTTAGCCTTCTCAAGTAGCAATGTGTCCAAATGATATCATGGTTGAATGGTTCTAATAATTTAAATACTGAATTTTCTGTAGAGTGGCATATCTATTCTTTTTGGTTGGTTGTTAGTTTTATTATTCGTTTTAAACTTCTGAACTTATAAAACAACTCAACATATGATTTTTAATTTATAGATAGCTAAAGGTATCGGGCTCCAAAGTACCATTAACATCCAAAATATTGAACTAAAATAATCAAAATAAATTGTTATGCATATTTCTACGATGGTGCATACAAAATTAAAATAATAGGCAAACTCATGAGTTTGAAATAAAAAGATAGTGGAGCTTAAACAAAAATTCACGTGAAAAATGTCTGGACCTCTTAAGGCAATCATGATACAAATCTCCTTCTCTTCTTTTTCTGATACGTCAAAATCTGATTGGACCATTCGTGTCTCGGATATTTTATTTAACACAGCTATATTATTAAAAAAATGTGTATGAATAAGAGGTCCAATCATTTGCATGTCACTATAAAACTTCGATGGCCGATGCATCTCCAACAGTGGCAAGATAAACAGTAAACAAAGCAAAATGAAGTCTGTTTACATCTTCATAGCGTTGTTCATCTTCTTCCTCGCCGTTCTTGCTGGTAAGTACATTATCACAAAACTATACAACTCTCAAGAAGTCACAACTTATATAAGATTTACTATAACTAACATGCAGAGTCGCCGGAGAAGATAGGAGCCGACGAGAAGTTCAAATGCCTGGAGGAGTACGGCGGAGACGTAGGTCCCACGTTTTGTAACCCTAAGTTCTTCCCCACGTTGTGTCGTCAAAACTGCAGGAGTTTCAAAGGTGCTAAAGGCGGTAAATGCGTGAAGAAACACAAAAGCAAACCTATCAAATGTTTCTGCGACTACTGCAAAGACGATTAGATATACTTCAAGTAATCATACACCGCTTATTATTACTGTTTAAAACGCTAAACGCAACCGCCCAACCCGTTATTGCCAAAAAAGACCCCTTTTCCCTAAAGCGTTTTATACTTTGATAGTATAAGTTTATGGTTGTATGTGATTCATGTAATAATGTCCGAAGACGTATAAGTATTACCCCCCTAATAAATGCATACATGTCTATGCTAATTTATGATCCAATGATTCCGAGCTCCTATTGAAAACGAATTAGAATTAATTTGATGCAGAGTTCTTCAAGAATTTTGTCAAAATACAAACGAATATGCAGTCCTGCCTAGAAATTTTTGGCGCACTATACTATAATATCTCTAAATCATACTCAAGGCTATATATTATCTTCTTGGATTATATTGAAACATATGCTAAGATAAAATGCATGTTAATCATATTCAACATAAAACATTTGCAAAGTTAATATTCTTCACTGAAATAAAGTAGATATCATAGAATTTTGTAATGGTGTATTGCAGATTAAATCGAAATGTAGAGTTTATTCTTAGTTTGATTCAGAGGTATGTATGGAATTTTGGTATGCTATCAGTTCTTTAAGTCTAAACATATTTGATTTCATTTCTAAATACTGAAAATCTATAGTGAATATTACACTATAGTGAATCCAGGACTTGGAGGCGTTTTAGAATGTTGGCTGGACCAAACTTTCGAGATAAGGAGATACGTAACACAACAAGTAGTGGATGAGAGACTACGAATGAGATTTGCATGTTGATAATGTTTGAATAAACTCTTGTCATAGTCACATATTTAAAAAAAAGAAAAAAAACTATAACTCATATCTCATGGAAGAATCTTGTGTTATCAATCATCTTGCCTTTATGTATGTATTTCATATTATAATCTGAAAGTATGGGGGTCAAATGGTGAAGGAACTGAAAAGCTGAGGCTTTTTCACAATAAAATGAAAGTAGAATGAGACACCATCACAGAAAAGCATGTACTGTATGTATTTCATAGAGTGTGCAGGGCATTCTCTGTGATTCCTCTTGTATGATGGAATACATTCTGAACTTAAGAAAAATAGTTTCACTCTTCATCTGACTCGAGCCCTGGTATGTACTCTAAGCTCACGTCAAATACCACTGGACTGTTCGGTGCAACTCTTGGCCTCCCCGGAGCTGAGACTAGACCCTTTGGAAACGCCAACTTATTGTGTAACAACATTCACAGAATCAAAACAGACATAAATTAGAAGCTCTGTTACAATAAAGTATTGCTATAATCTTGATGAGAAAGGAACTTACAGGCCCTGGAATGTAGAGTCTGCGTTTCCCACCAGCTTTCATAGTCAAGAGTCCTTCATCAAGTCCCTTGATCACCTGGCCAGATCCAACTCGGAAAAGATAGGGTAGACCTTTCTCCAGAGAACTGCAAGTTGGGTGAATGTGAGCATTTGATGATAGTAGCAGATTCATTTAGCTAAAGAAGATCAAAATGTTCTGTTTTTTGTAAGATCACCTGTCGAAAATCTGTCCTGAAGGAACCATAGCTACATAGTTAGCAGCAACCTGCAACATTTTGAATAGTTTCATCTCAGCAACACGGTTGAGAATATGGTTTCACCAAAGCTTGATTCAGTTCCTTTTACCTGATAACCAACCGGGGGACTCGGTCCTTTACCAACTTTGATATCTTTATACTGAAGCCCTGACTCTGTAGTTACCATTGGAACCTTTATTCAAAAACCAGCAGAGAATCCAATTAACAATGTCATGAACTCAAAAGATTCTAACCAAAGGTGGTTTTGTGTTGTGATCTCACCATACATTTTCAAGCTCTTTCTCGCATTCTGCTTCACAAAGCCTCGGTTTATCCTCTGGAGGCAAACCTGCTGCATAAGATGCAAGCGAGTAGCTCATTGAGAGCCCTGATACGCCGAGAACCAATAGCATTGCGTCTCTACGGCTAGAAAGAGTATTGGTTTTACAGGTTTTGTCTCTTGTTTCTGAAGCTATGATGACTCTTGTGGATATACATCTTGGAGTCTTGATGGTTGGACCGTTTCTAGATGCTGAACCTAAATGCATAAACAGAACCTCAGATTCTCAATTGTATTTGTTCAAGCCATGGATCAAACCGGTTCAGTCTAAACCGAGAAAGGTGAGATCTTTCAATGAGATTAGGGAATCAGCAGAAGAATCTAAGGAACTGAGACACTCAAAGTAGATTAAAAACAGAGGAACAATCTCAAAGTAGATTAAAAACAGAGGAACAGTCTAAACAAAGAAAGGTGAGATCTTTCAATGAGGTTAGGGACTTAGCATAAGAATCTAAGGAATTGAGAAACTCAGAACTCAAAGTAGATTAAAAACAGAGGAATAAAAATCTCGACTTGGAGAAGAGCAGCTCTAAAACAGAGGATCTTACCTAGAGGTAGAAGGAGAAATGGGGAAGAAGAAGCTGCCATTTTCTTTTTGGTTTAGCTCTCTCTCGAGAGAGTTTGAGGATTTGGCAATGTGGCAGAAGAAGCTACCTAAGTGGATAACGAAATCTCTGGTTTTGTTTGGTCTTTGCTGATTTGGCACGTAATCCTTCTTGTTTTGTTCGTTGGGGATATAAGAAGCAAAAACGTCATAGAGTGGATAATCAGTAAATTTAAACGGCATGTAGTTCGTTTTCCCAATGGGATCACTTTTGCAATACGCTGTCGTTTTATTTTCTCCATAGTTCATATGACGATTGTGGTTTCAAATTATATATGTGTTGAGTGTTGACATAACCAACATTATCAACTACGTGTAAATGATAAAAACAAATGTTCAACTTAATTAACAGATCAATGGCATTGTGACCACGTTTGCCATTATCAGTTTATCACAGCCATTAAGACACCAACTGGTGCATCTCTCTCCATCTTGAGATGTATTCATACTCAGAATTTTTGTGGTGTCTTGATGCACAACGAACCACTTTCCGTTGAAGCCGATCCTTCAACACTATTTATATATATAAGACAAACAAAGATTTTCAAAAGCTATCTAGTAGACATCCACATTGGTCAAAGACTTCAGTGTGATTTTTTTCAAGTTAGATTCATTAATAAAATATTAATATATTTCTATGTCTATATTAAAAAGTCAAATATTAGTATAATTTTATGTTGAAAGATTTGAAAAATTACCAATATTAATGATTCTAGTTAGTCTTTTGTTGACAAATAAAGGGTTAAGACTTTTAGAAGAAAAATCAAACTATGATGATCCGTGAAGTATTACGCTTTGTGTAAATCAGACTACGTAGAGAAAATTCCAACAAATATTTGGAATAATCGTTAAATCTTACATAAATTAGCTAAATCGTTCCAACCTGCTGAATCCCAAATAATGAAATGTTCACGTTCTAGAAAACAATGAAATGTTCATGCATTTATGTAAATACAGAGATATCTAATGACGTTGGCTGTTGATGATAACTGATAACTTCACAATGGTTATTTTACGCCGGTACTGTATGTTATTTTAATATGCAATGAACCTCATAGTTTGGTAGATTCATATATGTGTGCATGTTTTCGGATCAGAGTTATATGCTTCGTTTGGCGGACTCCTATTATTACTTCAAGACGACCCAGCTCATATGTATTCTCTTATTCTTATACATTTCTATTTTGTTTGATAGATAAAGAGAAAACTTCAACAAGAGAGGTGAAAATCTTTCTGAAAGATGATTTGTGTGTGATTCACTAATAATCGTGCATTGATTATTTTCAAGTCAAAGAAAATGGCTGTTTTTGTTTTTTACTTTGTTTTTTTATTGTCAAACTATATTTGCCACTTTTACATTTATATAGTTATATATGAATTTATGTCCCATTCGTATTTTAGATGCCTCTTCCCACCGGCACTGGAGCTGGTGGTACATGTACACTACTAGGTTACAGGACCAGGTCAGGCCATGAAGCTTGATTTGATGTACACCTACCAAAACAATGATCAAAAGAAGAAGAAGGTTCTCATTTTTACTTCTCCCTTGGCAACTTATAATTTTTCTCCCTCCGAATTTTCTAATCATTTCCATGTATAAATAATCAGATTATAATTAAATAAAGTTTTTTTTCATGTTCTTCATCTTTAACTCAATGGCTCAGAGATTTGCGTTGCTTCTCTTCCTTGCTTCATATTTATCGGTCTCGGGTACGTTGCTATTTAAAAGTTAGTGAGATCTGGTTTAATATTAATCCTTTTTTCTTATTTGTATTTTGAAGTGATGTCGAGGAGTTTTACGATAGCAAACAATTGCGACTACACTATATGGCCTGCAACCTACAACTACCGGGGCTCGGTCGACACAACCGGTTTCATTCTCGAGAAGGGAGAGACGCGTACCATCAATACGACGTCGTCATGGATAGGTAATATATGGGGTAGAACGCTATGTGACACAAACTCATCAGGGGGTTTCTCATGTATCACCGGAGACTGCGAGTCCGGCGAGATAGAGTGCTCCAAGCCCGTTGTGCCTCCCGCAACTTTAGCCGAGTTTAACCTAGCTGTTGACGGTGGTAATGACTATTACGACGTCAGCGTCATCAATGGTTACAACCTCCCTGTGCTTGTGACACCGGAGAATGGAGAGTGTAAAAGCATAGGATGCGATGTGGACATTAAAAAGACGTGTCCGACGGAGCTGTGGATCAACAGAACCGACATAAGATCGAACGATCCGTACGCATGCAAGACATCGTGTCAGATAAACCAGACGAGGGAGCTTTGTTGTGTCGGACTTTATGTGAATGGAGACGGCGTACCACCGCAAGAATGCAAGCGGACGATCTACTCGCGGACTTTCAACCGTGAGTGCCCAGGCGCTTATAGCTACGCCTACGACACTAATAGCAGCACGTTCACTTGTCCATACTCCTCCAACTTTGTCGTCCAGTTTTGCCCTGGTCCCAACACAACCACGTAAATTCACATCCACTCGTCTCTATTTCATTTTTAAAGAATTTATATTTATATCCATCACTCTCATCAATATGATTTACAGTACTATATGTTTACCTGGTAAGGCTTTGAAACGGTGACCAGTCAGTTTTAAAGATATTTTTAGGTTAACTTTGTATAACTTAAATGCACTACGCATGTAGTTTAATAATAGCTGTAACCAATTTAGAGTTGGTCTAGTTCATAAATATGCGTATAAAGAGTCATATGATCAAAAGTCCCTTTGGGAGAAATTTCCTCTCAAAATGAATTTAAAATAGTTTGGATACATCACATTACGCTTCAAGAAACTCCTAATTATTAAAAATAATAATGTAGTTGTACTTATCACTAGTCAAGTTTGGTAGAACGCATAATGTTTCTTTTGAACTGTAGAACGCATTACGCATAATGTTGACCCCAAGAAAAAGGCACCATTCATGTTTTCTGGATCCATGTACACATAGTCACTAATCACTATGTGATATCCATAGTGGGTTAATAGGTTCTCGAACTTATACAAATGAATTTGATACTTAGTCGTATATTGATATAAGTTACTTGTTGCAGAAGCAACAGGAGCCCAACGGCTGGGCCTCCACTAGCACCCTCAGTGTCTCCAGCCCCCAAAACAACTCTAGCAGGAGAAAAAGGTTACTTATGTCTCACAGAAGTATTTGTATTTACATTTTATGTTAATTAATTGAAATCTTTATTTGACTTTTTGCAGGAAAATCTTCATTGAAGTTAATACTCATACTTGGTACACTTTAATTAGCTTCAACCGCATGACAATAATACCAATTTTTTGCTTACTAATATATGATGTACCTAACTTTTGAGGCTTGTTCTCTTGTAGGAGGTTCATCAGTGTTTGCTATGATCATCATTATTGCGATTGTGATAAAGGCGAGAGCAAATAAGAGGAGAAAAAGTGATTTGGATGGGAAAAACATTGAAGCAGTTGTAATGTTAAAACGATTCAGTTACGCACAAGTCAAGAAGATGACAAAATCATTTGCGGATGTTCTTGGGAAAGGTGGATTTGGAACTGTCTATAAAGGAAAGTTACCCGATGGCAGCCGAGATGTTGCGGTGAAGATCTTGAAAGAGTCAAACGAGAACGGGGAAGATTTCATCAACGAAGTTGCTAGCATGAGTAGAACATCTCATGTTAATATTGTCTCTCTTCTAGGGTTCTGCTATGAAGGGAGCAAAAAAGCTATAATATATGAGTACATGCCAAATGGATCCCTCGACAAGTTCATCTCCGAGAAGATGTCGGAGAAAATGGAATGGAAAACGTTATACAACATTGCGGTAGGTGTGTCACGTGGCCTAGAGTACTTGCACAACCGTTGTGTGACGAGGATTGTACATTTCGATATAAAGCCGCAGAACATACTCATGGATGGAGAGTCTTGCCCAAAGATTTCGGACTTCGGTCTTGCTAAGCTGTGCAAAAATAATGAAAGCATCATGTCAATGCTAGACACGAGAGGCACGGCAGGGTACATTGCACCAGAAGTGTTTTCCAAGAATTTTGGAGGAGTTTCTCACAAGTCGGATGTGTATAGTTACGGAATGGTGGTTCTTGAGATGATTGGAGCAAGGGATAAAGAAAAGGCTCAAAAATCTGGATCCAACAATAAGTCAATGTACTTCCCAGATTGGATATATAAAGATGTTGAGAAGGGAGAAATCATGAGTTTTTTCGAAGATCAAATAACCGAAGAAGATGATGAGATATTAGTAAAGAAAATGGTATTGGTGGGTTTGTGGTGTATTCAGACAAATCCATTTGATCGTCCATCAATGAGCAAAGTCGTTGAAATGCTAGAAGGAAGTCCAGAGGCTCTAATGATTCCACCTAAGCCTCTTTTATCTATACCTGCATCAACAGTTCAAAGAAGTGCCGGTGAAGTCCATGACACTTCAAGCTTCTCGAAACCGAGTCAAGATACTTCACTTTATTCCGAAGAAGCAGTTCAAGACATTACAGAAGAGTATAGCTTAAGATCTTCCTAAACCAGGCCGGCAAGTAGGATCATGGATTTCTTCTTACCGGTTTGTTGATGTTCAAATTTAGAATTGTTAGTATTCACCATTGATAATTCCTGTGGAAATGAAACCCCCAATATATTATATGCTCATAATAACAGGTGATCTTTTAAATGCAGACTTGAAATGATATATCACATAAATACACATAATATTAACGACACTTTCTATTGATGAGAGGGATTGAGAATTTGAATGGTGATAACAGATTGGAAAGTGCCAAAAAAAAACAAATTAAACAAATAATGGTTCATGTGATACTGACTATAATAGTAAGTGCGATTGTAATAATAGTATTTTTATTCAAAGATATTTCAATAAAGTTTTTTTTAATAACCAGATCAACGCCTATGAAGTTCGAGCAGGCACGATGTAGAAGCTGGCAGGTAAAATTCCATTCTGCGCCAAATAAAGTTAATATCATAGAAATATATGGATATTATGCGATAAGTATCTCATATTTATACATATATATCTCAAGTTTTGAAATATTTATGTATTCTCTATTTTTATTTTTATATATTTGTATTACTACATAAGTATTTCTTTGTTTATTATTTTTGGAGATTTCCATAAGTATACTATTCAAACGAAAAGAGATGTTGAGGAAAAAAATAAATAAACCGTACCTTATATAAATTACATTTACATATATATTAAATAAAGAAAAGTCGTTGTTGATATTTTCCTAGCAAGTGATGTTGTCTCCTGGGTCCACACCCAGCTGTCTACAATAGTCTCTATAGTATCCAGTCCTTGCACTAACGGCACCCGAGTTCCCACCGTTACACTCCATACCATTTATGGCTCTAATGGTGGCTCCAAATCCTTCCTTCAGTGCCGGCCTTACGCTATTCATCCAAAACCACAAACCCGTCCCGAAAGATACAGTTGAGTTGCTACCAACTAGTTCAGGCTGGCCTAGGAGGTCGAGTTTGAGATCCACGCCGCACGCTCCGTACATATAGTTCCATGCTAGTTGGATAGGACCACGACCGTAGTAGCTCTTTCCCCGTACACATGGGTACTGCCTGTTGCTCTCGTCGCAGTAGTCCCGTGACGTCCCGTTTACCTCCTCTATGTAGCAGAAATCTAAAGGTAGAGAGACATATCAAGCTAAAAAAGTAGCACCAACTGAGACCAATATTTAATTTATATATGTATGTATATATGTTTGTTTTTGTATTATGAAACTCTAAATCTTTAGATATTTCGATTATTTACTATTTTCCTCAGAAATATAAAAAATATTATAATTATGATTTGAAAACTAGTTTTATCTCTAGATAAAATTGTAAATAATATTTTCTATTTTTCTTAAAAATAGAGAAAATGTATTATAATATTCTAATTAAAATACATATCCGAACAAACAAGAAAAGAAAGAGAAAAAGAACCTATTGAAGGGAATAGTTCTTACGCACGTTCGGTCTCGTGAGTAAAATGAGCGAACATGGCAGCGATCTCGAGCCTTGTAACAGTGTCAGTGAAGTCGAACGTAGCATTAGCGGCTTTAAGAAAAGATTCACGAGTGTAGAATCTTTTTCCGGCACAGCCATTACGGGCTTGGCCAATAATTCCGTCAAAGAATTTTTGAGTCACAATCTTGTCAACAGGATCTCTACTTGTTCTGCAAGGACCTGATCGACAACCGGAACCACAGTAAATGTCGGTGAAACCGCAATAACCATATTGACTGCAGCATAGGATTGGAGGGCAGCCGCAGAACTGCGACTTGGCAGTTTGGGAGTAGAAACCGAAGAGGCAGATGAGAAAAACTGATGAGATTTCTGTGAGAGCCATGTTTGTGGATGAGAAAAGTAGGAAGAGCTTGTGATCGGATGTTTGGTGGTTTGGTCATTTAATTGAGATATATAATGGGAAACCATTTGAGAAAATACATTTGATTATTTTTACACATGAATTTGACAGTTTGACTCTTCTGCCTCAAATATTTGACTCTTCTATGGTTTAGTTTCAATTTTCTTTCTCTTCTCGAACGAGATACATATGGTAATATTCTCAGTTTTGTATCCTTACTGAATACCATACATATTATTATGATTTCCTGAATAAATCAAACAAACAAAAATAACATTTTTATTGCAAAATCGTCCACTCATTAGTTTATTATACACAAACAATAGATTCAGTTTATTCTTACAAAGAATTTGATTCAGGCATTTTTGAGTTTTTAAATATCAACGTAATGCTTAATAGACTACCACAGGTCCATAGTTGTTGCGTCCACACCACCACCACCATCACGCCGCCTGGGCCGTGGTCAACATCATATCGACATATCCTTTCAATTTGGTTAACCTCAAAAATTTACCTTCTTGGTTCGAATCTATTGTAACAGCATTTTTTGGAGAGATTCTACCTCCTATATATTTTTGGATGATATTTCAGAATATAATATTTTCATTTACTTTTATGATTCTTATAACTTTTATAGTTAAAATTTTTTAAATCGAACCATATTATGTATAAAATATAATCGGATCATAAGTGTTCTATGTGTATATAAAAGAAGGAAATATGTTTATTGAATACTTGTACAAGCAACACAATATTAGTTACCTTAAGACACATCACATAGTGTATGACTTGTAGTCCCTTATTTTATTTTGTTTAATACTGACTTCTCTTTATTATTCCACACATGACATCTTAACACACACACACACACACACTTGACAACCACATTGAGTAGTAGTGTCTTCAACATTTGAGGTTGGTTCCTGGAGTGACCCCAAGCTTCTTGCAGAAATCCAAGTAATGGTTAACCCTGCTCTGCACTGCGGCTGGACGCCCACCATCACACTCACCACCGTTAATCCTCCTCGTGGTGGCTCCAAATCCTCTGCTCAAAACCGGACGCACATTCAAGTTCCAGAACCACATGGCACACTTGAAAGCCACGGTTGGGCTACGAGCCACCATATCTGGATCCTTCAAGAGAGGAAGTCCAAGGAACTTTCCAGCTGCACCGTAGTTGTAGTTCCATGTGATTTGGATCGGACCACGACCGTAATAGTTCTTGCCCGGTTGACATGGGTACGTTTTGCTCGGTGAGCAGTACCTTCCTCTAGCTATTTCTTCTTTGTAGCAAAAACCTTTACATAACCAAAAGAAAGGCATTTTTATTTCAAAACATGAAATGGATGCCCCAGTTAATAAATATAACGTTACCAAAAATTATGTATGGAGTATGTTTTGCAATAAAGCTAGCAGCCTTATATTTTATGAGGATGATTCCTGTCTATGTAAATTTCTTCAACTATCGAGATTAGTCTCTAATACAACCAAAGGTGTTTGCATATATTTGCCTGGAATTTTGTTATTTAAAAATTAATCTCTAATAGATGATAATTGTATAACTATAAATTATTTATTCTAAGACCAAAAAAGGATAACTATAAACTATTTATATAATACTTTCTGATGAAAAAATGATAAGAGTAAACGTTGAAACGTACTTCCAGATTCATGAGAGAACTGAGCCAACATGGCTGCAATCTCACGCTTAGCGACGGTTCCTTTGTAGGCTGGAAAAGATTGAGCGGCCGCAATGAATGCCTGGCGAGTGTAGAAGCCTTTGGCTGGGCAACCACGTCCGACTTTACTCATGATGCTGTTGAAGAACGCTGGTGTGACAACGCTTGCTATGGTACCACGAGGACCAGCGTTTAGACCGCCGCTACCGCTGGGATTAGGAGTAGGCTTAGGTTTCGATTTACAAGGTCCATTCTGGCATCCCGTGCCGCAGTAGGCGTTTGTGGTGCCACAATATCCCCACCTGCTGCAGCACATGTTGCCTTTACATCCTGTTTTACCGCAGTTCTGCGAAAACGCGGTTTCAGCCAGGATGGTTAAGGTGACGAGGAAAAGGATGAGAGCGTTTTTCAGGAGCGCTTTGTGGGTTGCCATTTTTATATATTTTTGATGGAGTATTTTGGAGGGTGAGTTGTGTGAAGAAATGAAGAGGGTTTGGGATGTATTTATAGTGTAAATTTGGCGATATCGAATTATGTTTGGTCAAGTTTAAATATGCTTTATAAATAAGTCATGACCCATTCCTTTTTCTCGTAGTTGTGTTTCAAATACTATGATCATTTGAATATGGGCTTGGTAATAACGTTTAGCTGAATTAGACCAGGAGACGAAACTGAGGATAATCTTTTTAAAATAAACAAATAAGTATGGGATTGGAAAAAGAGCAAGTCATCACCAAGTCAAGAAAAAGAGCAAATGCTTTCTCGGTGATCGAAGGTGAAGATGGACAGATGGTGCACAAGGAAGAGGAGATAGTTCACACTATTGATTCTTACTTCCAAAAGCTCTTCACCACAAGCCCGGGAGAGCGGAGCGAAACGGTGCGGTATGCGCTTCAGCCGATAGTGTCGGACGCAGAAAATGAGTCTCTTAGAGCTACTCCTACGATGGCGGAAGTCCGGGATGCTGCTTTCTCCATCAATGCAGATAAGGCGCCCGGCCCGGATGGGTTTTCTGCAGGTTTCTTTCACACTCATTGGGAGGAGATTGGGCCGGACATCGTCAGGGAAGTGCAGGCGTTTTTCAACGATCAAATACTACCAGCTGACATCAACGACACCAACATCAGACTTATCCCCAAGATTACCAATCCGCAGAAGGTTTCTGACTACCGCCCTATTGCCCTGTGCAATGTGTACTACAAGATCTACTCCAAGATTCTCACTAGACGAATCCAGCCTTTGCTGGAAAATCTGATCTCCGAAAACCAGTCAGCTTTTGTGCCGGGGCGGGCGATAGGAGACAATGTGCTGATAACCCACGAGGTACTCCACTATCTAAAGACATCAAAGGCTGAGCAAAGATGTGCAATGGCGGTAAAGACTGATATGAGCAAAGCGTATGACGCTTGAGTGGGATTTTATTTCAGCGGTACTGCTTCGGTTGGGATTCCACCAAAACTTCGTAGATTGCATTATGCAGTGTATCACTTCTGTTACCTACTCCTTCCTCATTAACGGCTTGCCTAGAGGGAAGGTAGTACCGAGTAGAGGAATCCGTCAAGGAGACCCTCTCTCTCCCTACATATTCATTATGTGTAGCGAGGTTCTCTCGGGATTATGTAACAGGGCGCAAGAAGATGGCTCCCTCCAAGGGCTGCGGGTGGCGAGGGCGTGCCCTCGTATCAACCACCTTCTCTTTGCGGACGATACCATGTTTTTCCTCGAAACTTCTAGAGGAAACTGTACTGCTCTACGTGTTATCCTACGCAAATATGAGGAGGCTTCTGGTCAATTTATCAGCAAAGAGAAGTCAGCTATCACCTTTTCCCGGAGAACACCACCTGAGCTAAAAGCGATGGTTCGGGAGGAACTCCAGATACAAAAAGAAGGGGGAACAGGAAAATATTTGGGCTTACCTGAATCCTTTGGACGCAAGCGTGACATGTTCGCGTCATTGTAGACCGAATAAAACGAAAGCACGGAGCTGGTCAAATAAGTTTTTATCTTCTGCTGGGAAGATGGTGATGCTCCAAAGTGTGCTGTCCGCGGTCCCCTCTTATTCCATGTCCTACTTTGAACTTCCAGTATCGCTATGCAAACAGATACAATCTGCTGTAACGCGTTTCTGGTGGGACAATAATGAAGGGAAGAAGAAAATGGCATGGGTCTCTTGGTCCTCAATGGCAAAACCAAAATCACTTGGTGGACTGGGTTTCCGGGACTTCCAAATGTTCAATACTGCTCTGTTGGCAAAAACAAGTTGGAGGTTGCTCCAAAACCCACACTGCCTTCTCGGTAAAGTGCTGATGGGAAAATACAGTCCACAGGGAAATATCCTCCAGGCTGAAGGGATGACTGCTATGTCCCATGGATGGCGAAGCGTCTTGATCGGACGTGACCTGCTGGTAAAGAAGCTGGGATGGCTAGTGGGTAACGGGCAGTCCATTAAGGTGTGGCAGGACCCCTGGCTCAGCACTACAGGTCAAGTGAGGCCAATGGGACCGCCAAATGAACACCTGCTACAGCTCAGAGTCTCCGACCTTATGGGAACTGATGTGGGTGAGTGGGATTTACACAAGCTGCAGGTTTTTGTTCCTGATTTTGCAGAGAAAATTCAATTTATCAGGCCAAGTATTTCCGGGGCTCCGGACAAACTCGTTTGGCTAGGGACAAAAAACGGAGAATACTCTACTAAATCGGGGTATTATGCGGCGGTGGACTGCGAAAATTTCTTTGAGGTGGGACCGACTGGAACGGATTTCAACTGGAAGAAAAATGTTTGGGAGCTTGACGTTTCTCCTAAAATCAAAACTTTTGCTTGGAAGCTTCTCAAGGGTGCACTTCCGGTGGGGGAGAGGCTTGCTGACCGGCACATCCCAATAGACCCGACCTGCAAGAGGTGTGGAGCCTCTGAATCTATTACTCATCTATTCTTCCAATGTCAGTACTCCAGGAAGGTGTGGCGCCTCGCTCCCTTCGTATCTACTGTGGAAATTAGCGGAATATTAGATTTGGTGAGCTCATGGACACCACTGTGCTTTAACCAATGCTTACCTCCCTCTGGACTTACTGGTAAATCTCTTGCGCCCTGGATTATGTGGAGCCTATGGAAAGCTCGGAACAGGTTCCTGTTTGAAGGCTTCTCTATTTCTCCTGAAGACACTCTGTCGACGGCTATCTCCATGGCGCGCGAATGGGAATCTCAGGTAACTAAGGAAACCCCTCTTAAGAGGCGTATCCCAATCCAACCACAGATACCAGCGGGGACGACGGTGATCAGATCGGATGCATCTTGGACGCCTGGAGGGACGATGGCAGGACTCGGATGGGCGACCTTTTCGAATGACGGTATCGAGACAGCCAACAAACGGGTTTCCTTTGTAGCTTCGGCTCTAATGGCGGAGGGCTTGGCGCTACTGGAAGCGGTTCGAACAGGACATCGGGATGGATTACAGTCAGTGGTTTTCGAATCAGATTCTGCCCAGATTATCAAGGCTATTAACTCGAGATCGACCCTTCCTGACCTCTACGGAGTGTTGGCTGATATAGTTTCTTTGGTAGCTTCTTTTGATTCAGTTTACTTTGTGTGGATCTCTCGTGAGAGAAACGCCTTGGCTGATAAACTCGCAAAGTCAGCGTTGTTGTTTGAAAACCCGGTGGTTGATGAAGTCTTTATAGCTTCCAACTAACTTTCTGATTTAGTTTAATATAAGTATGTGTTTCAAAAAAAAAAGTATGGGATTGGATCGGTTTAAATAAACTGACATCCTATACAATTGAAAAACAATTTTATATCTCGATATGTCTAACCAAGAACAAATAATATTGTAAATATGTGCACTCGTATATACATATAAACTTATTAGCTCAAAAGCCCCAATCCAGTGATCCATTATTGTTTGACTAAAACTAAATTCTGAGTTTCTTTTGTCAAATAATTCAGATGAAAAGTACTAGAAATTTTATATCATACATGATTAACATAAAAACAAAATTTATATATAAAAGGTTGCTGAAAGACATTATTATTACATAATGTATGTGTTTGCAATATCTTCCTGCAGGTTCTACGATCGCTTGAGACCTCCGTATACCAACTTTTTCTAGTAAATATTACAAACTAAAAACTGTACATATGGAATTGTTTTTTTTTGGTCTAATATGGAATATTGTTTATGGTGATATAAATCATAGTTAAAAAGAAACAATGGAGGGTGATGAAAATGACTAAGTTAAGAACATCAACCATGTTGGGTTCATATCGTGTTATTTTTATTTAAGTGTTCAAAACTTACTATATATTAATCCTCTTTAATACATACGATGTTATCCAAAAATATAGTTTTGTGTAAAAGACTTTTTCTTCGACGACTAGATCAAAGCCATTGGAGTAAAAGATTTGTTAAGGTACGCATGCTGGTCAACTAAACTTTACGAATTCGCTAAATATTTATAAAATAGTTACAATTTAACCGCTAAAAAAAAAGAAAACCATTATTTTCTGGAGAATTTCAAAACATCGAACCATATATTTCTGATTGGTTGTGTGAAGAACGTTCAATTCAACATGGTTAATTAAATTATTTTATAACATGAACACAAGATAGATGATTAGACGAATATATATATTGCTTACTTGCGGTGTACGCATAAAACAAGATATGTGATACGATTGTTTTTCAAAACTATGTAACACGATTAATTTATGTTTAAGGTACTTGAATCCTCATAATAATAGAAATCTATATGCATATTAGAGGCGAATATGTCATTAATAATATAAGCACGTGCATGTAAATTATAACATAGGTTTTCAACTTTCAAGGACTCTGCAATGGTTTGAAAATGATATGATAATGTTGATGCTTATCACGTAATGATAATACTTAATAAGTACTGTATTAGTTAACATTCTAAATCAGCTTATAATATATGAATTTCAAGGGTTTACTTCGCAAGTCACGACAATATTGGGTTTACTTAGCGCTATAGAGAAGCACGCAAGTTCACGACAATGGAGGATGATGAAAATGACTAAGTTAAGAACATCAACCATGTTGGGTTCATATCGTGTTATTTTTATTTAAGTGTTCAAAACTTACTATATATTAATCCTCTTTAATACATACGATGTTATCCAAAAATATAGGTTTTGTGTAAAAGACTTTTCTTCGATGAGTAGATCAAAGCCATTGGAGTAAAAGATTTGTTAAGGTACGCATGCTGGTCAACTAAACTTTACGAATTCGCTAAATATTTATAAAATAGTTACAATTTAACCGCTAAAAAATTTGAAAACCATTCTTTTGTGGAGAATTTCAAAACATCGAACCATATATTTCTGATTGGTTGCGTGGAGAACGTTCAATTCAACATATGGTTAAATTATTTTTATTAACATGAATAGACGATAGATGATATTAGACGAATATATATAATGCTTACTTGCGGTGTACGCATAAAACAAGATATGTGATACGATTGTTTTTCAAACCTATATAACACGCGATTAATTTAAGTTTAACGTACTTGAATCCTCATAAGAATATAGGCACGTACAAGTAAATTATTACATAGGTTTTCGACTTTCGAGGACTTTGCGATGGTTTGGAAATGATAATGCTAAGCTTGCACATAATGATAGTTAACATTCTAAATCAGCTTATTATATATGAATTCAAAGGTTTACTTCGCGAGTCACGACAATAAAGAGGTTTGCTTCAGCGCTAATTAAGGGTCGTATCCATTGAAAGTCAACTCACTCATGTCACATGCTTTCATCCCCATGAACTCTTTTTTTTTTTCCTGGTCAAGATGTAAGAACTTTTTTTTTGACGGCCAAGTGTTTTTGTAGAACAGAATAAGCTCCAGTCTTTCGATTTGTAGTTTTAAAACTCAAAGTATAATATTTACGATGATTCTACGTTACACATATTTATATCGCTAAAGTACTATACTTAAAGTCGGATTTGAACTCCAGTACTCTTATATGAGTTCTTTGGCGACATGCCACTAACTTTTTATATAATGCCTTCCCGAACGATATCGTTTTTAAATTTTAAATTTAGTCAATTGTTTTGTTTACATTTATTGAAAATGATCGTTAAAACAAAGGGAAGACTAGCTAGTTTTTCTTTTTAAAGGTAGTGGCATGTGAAT
Organism: Brassica carinata; assembly: GCA_016771965.1. NCBI lineage: Eukaryota > Viridiplantae > Streptophyta > Magnoliopsida > Brassicales > Brassicaceae > Brassica > Brassica carinata. Next base: position 52,974,513 of record CM028692.1, read on the forward strand.
GTGCTAAATGGCCGTTTTGTGGCAAACATGAATATTATGACTAATCTGCATGTTTTTTTCTCTAACTTTGTATTAATGGAATCACACCCAGCTGTCTACAATAGTCTCTATAGTAACCAGTCCTTGCACTAACAGCACTCGAGTTCCCACCGTTACACTCCACACCATTGATAGCTCTAATGGTGGCTCCAAATCCTTCCTTCAGTACTGGCCTTACACTATTCATCCAAAACCACAAACCCGTCTCAAAAGATACAGTTGAATTGCTACCAACTAGTTCAGGCTGGCCTAGGAGGTCGAGTTTGAGATCCACGCCGCACGCACCGTACATAAAGTTCCATGCTAGTTGGATAGGACCACGACCATAATAGCGCTTTCCCCGTGCACATGGGTATTGCCTGTTGCTCTCGTCGCAGTAGTCCCGCGACGTCCCGTTTACCTCCTCTATGTTGCAGAAATCTAAAGGCAGAGACTTAATATGTCAAGCTAATTATGTGGTACCAACTGAGATCAATATTTAATTTATATATGTATATATATATATATATATATATATATATATATATATATATATATATATATATATATATATATATATATATATATATATATATATATATATATATATATATATATATATATATATATATATATATATATATATATATATATATATATATATATATATATATATATATATATATATATATATATATATATATATATATATATATATATATATATATATATATATATATATATATATATATATATATATATATATATATATATATATATATATATATATATATATATATATATATATATATATATATATATATATATATATATATATATATATATATATATATATATATATATATATATATATATATATATATATATATATATATATATATATATATATATATATATATATATATATATATATATATATATATATATATATATATATATATATATATATATATATATATATATATATATATATATATATATATATATATATATATATATATATATATATATATATATATATATATATATATATATATATATATATATATATATATATATATATATATATATATATATATATATATATATATATATATATATATATATATATATATATATATATATATATATATATATATATATATATATATATATATATATATATATATATATATATATATATATATATATATATATATATATATATATATATATATATATATATATATATATATATATATATATATATATATATATATATATATATATATATATATATATATATATATATATATATATATATATATATATATATATATATATATATATATATATATATATATATATATATATATATATATATATATATATATATATATATATATATATATATATATATATATATATATATATATATATATATATATATATATATATATATATATATATATATATATATATATATATATATATATATATATATATATATATATATATATATATATATATATATATATATATATATATATATATATATATATATATATATATATATATATATATATATATATATATATATATATATATATATATATATATATATATATATATATATATATATATATATATATATATATATATATATATATATATATATATATATATATATATATATATATATATATATATATATATATATATATATATATATATATATATATATATATATATATATATATATATATATATATATATATATATATATATATATATATATATATATATATATATATATATATATATATATATATATATATATATATATATATATATATATATATATATATATATATATATATATATATATATATATATATATATATATATATATATATATATATATATATATATATATATATATATATATATATATATATATATATATATATATATATATATATATATATATATATATAGTAACCAGTCCTTGCACTAACAGCACTCGAGTTCCCACCGTTACACTCCACACCATTGATAGCTCTAATGGTGGCTCCAAATCCTTCCTTCAGTACTGGCCTTACACTATTCATCCAAAACCACAAACCCGTCTCAAAAGATACAGTTGAATTGCTACCAACTAGTTCAGGCTGGCCTAGGAGGTCGAGTTTGAGATCCACGCCGCACGCATACATAAAGTTCCATGCTAGTTGGATAGGACCACGACCATAGCGCTTTCCCCGTGCACATGGGTATTGCCTGTTGCTCTCGTCGCAGTAGTCCCGCGACGTCCCGTTTACCTCCTCTATGTTGCAGAAATCTAAAGGCAGAGACTTAATATGTCAAGCTAATTATGTGGTACCAACTGAGATCAATATTTAATTTATATATGTATATATATATATGAATTTCAAGGGTTTACTTCGCAAGTCACGACAATATTGGGTTTACTTAGCGCTATAGAGAAGCACGCAAGTTCACGACAATGGAGGATGATGAAAATGACTTAGTTAAGAACATCAACCATGTTGGGTTCATGTCGTGTTATTTTTATTTAAGTGTTCAAAACTTACTATATATTAGTCCTCTTTATAACATACGATGTTATCCAAAAATATAGGTTTTGTGTAAAAGACTTTTTCTTCGATGAGTAGATCAAAGCCATTGGAGTAAAAGATCTATTAAGATACGTAATGCTGGTCAATTTTACTTTAAGTATCCGCCAAGTATTTATAAAATAGTTACAAATTAACCGCTAAAAATTTGAAAACCATTCTTTGTGGAGAATTTCAAAACATCGAACCATATATTTCTGATTGGTTGTGTGAAGAACGTTCAATTCAACATGGTTAATTAAATTATTTTATAACATGAACACAAGATAGATGATTAGACGAATATATATATTGCTTACTTGCGGTGTGATGTACATATAAAATCAGGGTATGTGATACGATTGTTTTTCAAAACTATGTAACACGATTAATTTATGTTTAAGGTACTTGAATCCTCATAATAATAGAAATCTATATGCATATTAGAGGCGAATATGTCATTAATAATATAAGCACGTGCATGTAAATTATAACATAGGTTTTCAACTTTCAAGGACTCTGCAATGGTTTGAAAATGATATGATAATGTTGATGCTTATCACGTAATGATAATACTTAATAAGTACTGTATTAGTTAACATTCTAAATCAGCTTATAATATATGAATTTCAAGGGTTTACTTCGCAAGTCACGACAATATTGGGTTTACTTAGCGCTATAGAGAAGCACGCAAGTTCACGACAATGGAGGATGATGAAAATGACTTAGTTAAGAACATCAACCATGTTGGGTTCATGTCGTGTTATTTTTATTTAAGTGTTCAAAACTTACTATATATTAGTCCTCTTTATAACATACGATGTTATCCAAAAATATAGGTTTTGTGTAAAAGACTTTTCTTCGATGAGTAGATCAAAGCCATTGGAGTAAAAGATCTATTAAGATACGTAATGCTGGTCAATTTTACTTTAAGTATCCGCCAAGTATTTATAAAATAGTTACAAATTAACCGCTAAAAATTTGAAAACCATTCTTTGTGGAGAATTTCAAAACATCGAACCATATATTTCTGATTGGTTGTGTGAAGAACGTTCAATTCAACATGGTTAATTAAATTATTTTATAACATGAACACAAGATAGATGATTAGACGAATATATATATTGCTTACTTGCGGTGTGATGTACATATAAAATCAGGGTATGTGATACGATTGTTTTTCAAAACTATGTAACACGATTAATTTATGTTTAAGGTACTTGAATCCTCATAAGAATATAGGCACGTACAAGTAAATTATTACATAGGTTTTCGACTTTCGAGGACTTTGCGATGGTTTGGAAATGATAATGCTAAGCTTGCACATAATGATAGTTAACATTCTAAATCAGCTTATTATATATGAATTCAAAGGTTTACTTCGCAAGTCACGACAATATTGGGTTTACTTAGCGCTATAGAGAAGCACGCAAGTTCACGACAATGGAGGATGATGAAAATGACTTAGTTAAGAACATCAACCATGTTGGGTTCATGTCGTGTTATTTTTATTTAAGTGTTCAAAACTTACTATATATTAGTCCTCTTTATAACATACGATGTTATCCAAAAATATAGGTTTTGTGTAAAAGACTTTTTCTTCGATGAGTAGATCAAAGCCATTGGAGTAAAAGATCTATTAAGATACGTAATGCTGGTCAATTTTACTTTAAGTATCCGCCAAGTATTTATAAAATAGTTACAAATTAACCGCTAAAAATTTGAAAACCATTCTTTTGTGGAGAATTTCAAAACATCGAACCATATATTTCTGATTGGTTGTGTGAAGAACGTTCAATTCAACATGGTTAATTAAATTATTTTATAACATGAACACAAGATAGATGATTAGACGAATATATATATTGCTTACTTGCGGTGTGATGTACATATAAAATCAGGGTATGTGATACGATTGTTTTTCAAAACTATGTAACACGATTAATTTATGTTTAAGGTACTTGAATCCTCATAATAATAGAAATCTATATGCATATTAGAGGCGAATATGTCATTAATAATATAAGCACGTGCATGTAAATTATAACATAGGTTTTCAACTTTCAAGGACTCTGCAATGGTTTGAAAATGATATGATAATGTTGATGCTTATCACGTAATGATAATACTTAATAAGTACTGTATTAGTTAACATTCTAAATCAGCTTATTATATATGAATTCAAAGGTTTACTTCGCGAGTCACGACAATATTGGGTTTACTTAGCGCTATAGAGAAGCACGCAAGTTCACGACAATGGAGGATGATGAAAATGACTTAGTTAAGAACATCAACCATGTTGGGTTCATGTCGTGTTATTTTTATTTAAGTGTTCAAAACTTACTATATATTAGTCCTCTTTATAACATACGATGTTATCCAAAAATATAGGTTTTGTGTAAAAGACTTTTCTTCGATGAGTAGATCAAAGCCATTGGAGTAAAAGATCTATTAAGATACGTAATGCTGGTCAATTTTACTTTAAGTATCCGCCAAGTATTTATAAAATAGTTACAAATTAACCGCTAAAAATTTGAAAACCATTCTTTGTGGAGAATTTCAAAACATCGAACCATATATTTCTGATTGGTTGTGTGAAGAACGTTCAATTCAACATGGTTAATTAAATTATTTTATAACATGAACACAAGATAGATGATTAGACGAATATATATATTGCTTACTTGCGGTGTGATGTACATATAAAATCAGGGTATGTGATACGATTGTTTTTCAAAACTATGTAACACGATTAATTTATGTTTAAGGTACTTGAATCCTCATAAGAATATAGGCACGTACAAGTAAATTATTACATAGGTTTTCGACTTTCGAGGACTTTGCGATGGTTTGGAAATGATAATGCTAAGCTTGCACATAATGATAGTTAACATTCTAAATCAGCTTATAATATATGAATTTCAAGGGTTTACTTCGCAAGTCACGACAATAAAGAGGTTTGCTTCAGCGCTAATTAAGGGTCGTATCCATTGAAAGTCAACTCACTCATGTCACATGCTTTCATCCCCATGAACTCTTTTTTTTTCCTGGTCAAGATGTAAGAACTTTTTTGACGGCCAAGTGTTTTTGTAGAACAGAATAAGCTCCAGTCTTTCGATTTGTAGTTTTAAAACTCAAAGTATAATATTTACGATGATTCTACGTTACACATATTTATATCGCTAAAGTACTATACTTAAAGTCGGATTTGAACTCCAGTACTCTTATATGAGTTCTTTGGCGACATGCCACTAACTTTTATATAATGCCTTCCCGAACGATATCGTTTTTAAATTTTAAAGATTTTTGCTGTAAATTTTAAAAGAGAAAATTTGATTGGTTTAAACTAAATTTTAGATTTCTAAAGCATCTATGTGTAGTTAGAAAAGTGTTTTATGTGTAAAAGGAAATAAGTTTATTGGATAATGACTTGTACAAACAACACAATATTAGTTACCTTAAGACACATCGCATAGTGTATGACCTGTAGTCTCTTATTTTCTTTATTATTCGACACATGAAATATTTAAAACACACACACACACTTAAAACCACATTGAGTAGTAGTGTCTTCAACATTTGAGGTTGGTTCCAGGAGTGACCCCAAGCTTCTTGCAGAAATCCAAGTAATGGTTAACCCTGCTCTGCACTGCGGCTGGACGCCCACCGTCGCATTCACCACCGTTGATCCTCCTCGTGGTGGCTCCGAACCCTCTGCTCAAAACTGGACGCACATTCAAATTCCAGAACCACATGGCACACTTGAAAGCCACGGTTGGGCTACGAGCCACCATATCTGGATCCTTCAAGAGAGGAAGTCCAAGGAACTTTCCAGCTGCACCGTAGTTGTAGTTCCATGTGATTTGGATGGGACCACGACCGTAGTAGTTCTTGCCCGGTTGACATGGATACGTTTTGCTCGGTGAGCAGTACCTTCCTCTAGCTATTTCTTCTTTGTAGCAAAACCTTTTACATAACCCAAAGAAAGACATTTTATTTCAAAACATGAAATGGATGCCCCAATTAATAAATATAATGTTACCAAAAAATTATATATGGAGTATGTTTTGCAATAAAGCTAGGAGCCTTATATTTATGAGGATGATTCATGTGTATGTAAATTTCTTCAACTCTCGAGATTAGTCTCTAATATAACCAAAGGTGTGTTGAATATATTTGCCTGGAATTTTGTTATTTAAAACTAATCTCTTTTTTTTTTGTAGCTGGCTTCAAATTTTTTTTATCTTTTAAAAACTAATCTCTACTAGATGATAATTTATAACTATAACTATAAATTATTTAAGACCAAAAAGCATAACTATAAACTATCTATATAATATTTTCTGATAAAAAATGATAAGAGTAAACGTTGAAACATACTTCCAGATTCATGAGAGAACTGAGCCAACATGGCTGCTATCTCACGCTTAGCGACAGTTCCTTTGTAGGCTGGAAACGATTGAGCGGCCGCAATGAACGCCTGGCGAGTGTAGAAGCCTTTGGCTGGGCAACCATTTCCAACTTTACTCATGATGCTGTTAAAGAACGCTGGTGTGACAACGCTTGCTATGGTACCACGAGGACCAGCGTTTAGACCGCCGCTACCGCTGGGAGTAGGAGTAGGAGTAGGTTTAGGTTTTGATTTGCAAGGTCCATTCTGGCATCCCGTGCCGCAGTAGGCGTTTGTAGTGCCACAATATCCCCACCTGCTGCAGCACATGTTGCCTTTGCATCCTGTTTTACCGCAGTTTTGCGAAAACGCGGTTTCTGCTAGGATGGTCAAGGTGAAGAGGAGAACGATGAGAGCGTTTTTCAGGAGCACTTTTTGGGACGTCATTTTTTATATATTTTTGATGGAGTGTTTTGAAGGGTGAGTTGTGTAGAGAAATGAGGAGGGTTTGGGATGTATTTATACTGTAAATTTGGTGATATCGAATTATGTTTGGTCAAGTTTAATATGTTTTATAAATAAGTCATGACCCATTCCTTTTTCTTGTAGTTGTGATTCAAATACTATGATCATTTGAATATGGACTTGGTAATAACGTTTAGCTGAATTAGACTAGGAGACGAAACTGAGGATAATCTTTTTAAAATAAATATGGGATTGGGTCGGTTTAAATAAACTGACATCCTATACTACTGAAAAACAATTTATTTCTCGATATGTCTAACCAAGAACAAAAAATATTATAAATATCTGCATTCGTATATACATATAAACTGATTAGCGCAAAAGCCTCGATCTAATAATCCATTATTGTTTGACTAAAACTAAATTCTGAGTTTCTTTTGTCAAATAATTCAGATGAAAAGTACTAGAAATTTTATATCATAGATGATTAACATAAAAACAAAATTTATATATAAAAGGTTGCTTAAAGATGTTATTATTACATAATGTATGTGTTTGTAATATGTTCCTGCAGGTATACGATCGCTTGAGACCTCGGTATACGAACTTTTTTCTAGTAAATATTACAAACTAAAAACTGTACATATGGAATTTTTTTTTGGTCTAATATGGAATTGCTTATAGTAATAAAATCATAGTTAAAAGAAACAATAGCGGGTGATGAAAATGACTAAATCCTCGATTGATAGAGCTGACCAGTAGCCAGTATGCTATAAAAAGCAATATGCTCTCATAAATATAATTAATAAATTGATTGGTAGTACATATAATTATCAGGTAAATTTTGTATGTAAAATTAGTATATGATATATAATTTGTTTACTTCTGAATAATATAGATGTATAATATTTATAATGTATATGTATATTACTTTTAATAAAACTTCATAGATATGTTCATGTAAAATGTGATTTATTTTTTATTTAAAAATAAATGAAATAACTTTTACTTTCCATAAAAGTATCCTTAATATATAAATCAACTGAGATTCAACTCAAAAGGTTAAAAATATGAATAGAAACAAAACTAAATGCTTACGAAACTTTTCTAAATTTTAAGCACATGTTAGTGTAAAATCAAAATTGAACCGAACTTATACTAAAACGAAAACATCGATAAAATCAATTGAACCGGTTTGGTCCACCAAACCAATTTAGCCAACACGGTAAAATCAATTGAACCGGTTTGGTCCACCAAACCAATTTAGCCAACACGGTAAAATCAATTGAACCGGTTTGGTCCACCAAACCAATTTAGCCAACACGGTAAAATCAATTGAACCGGTTTGGTCCACCAAACCAATTTAGCCAACACGGTAAAATCAATTGAACCGGTTTGGTCCACCAAACCAATTTAGCCAACACGGTAAAATCAATTGAACCGGTTTGGTCCACCAAACCAATTTAGCCAACACGGTAAAATCAATTGAACCGGTTTGGTCCACCAAACCAATTTAGCCAACACGGTAAAATCAATTGAAGGGTTTCGAATTTCTCCAGGTTTCTTCTCTCTCACGACTTCAGAGCAAAAGCAGAAACCCCATTATTGAAATCTGAATAGGAACTTAGTTATGAACTCGGATTAAAGTTATCTTTGGTCTTGTTATTATCTTCTTTTGAGATTGAAGCGTGTTGTTCTTTTGGACCAAAGAAGTAAATCATGTGTGTTTGTAGCAAAATGTGAGTATAAAACAAAGAGTTTGCTTTATGATCGAATAAAACTGTTGAAGTAGACGTGTAACATATGCTAATTAAATAATCTCGGTAATAAGACTAAAAGTAAAAAAATTAACGTGAAAATAGTTGTCTTAGAGAAGAATCTCTAGAAATTTTAGTATGGTATTTGTGACCACCTCCGATTTTAATTTTTTCAAAATCCAGGCACATCATTTCTCAGTGTGATTTTATCAATCCCACATTTTATTCATACACAGTTTTTTTTCTTTTAATAAAACTTCATAGATATGTTCATGTAAAATGTGATTTATTTTTTATTTAAAAATAAATGAAATAACTTTTACTTTCCATAAAAGTATCCTTAATATATAAATCAACTGAGATTCAACTCAAAAGGTTAAAAATATGAATAGAAACAAAACTAAATGCTTACGAAACTTTTCTAAATTTTAAGCACATGTTAGTGTAAAATCAAAATTGAACCGAACTTATACTAAAACGAAAACATCGATAAAATCAATTGAAGGGTTTCGAATTTCTCCAGGTTTCTTCTCTCTCACGACTTCAGAGCAAAAGCAGAAACCCCATTATTGAAATCTGAATAGGAACTTAGTTATGAACTCGGATTAAAGTTATCTTTGGTCTTGTTATTATCTTCTTTTGAGATTGAAGCGTGTTGTTCTTTTGGACCAAAGAAGTAAATCATGTGTGTTTGTAGCAAAATGTGAGTATAAAACAAAGAGTTTGCTTTATGATCGAATAAAACTGTTGAAGTAGACGTGTAACATATGCTAATTAAATAATCTCGGTAATAAGACTAAAAAGTAAAAAAAAAATTAACGTGAAAATAGTTGTCTTAGAGAAGAATCTCTAGAAATTTTAGTATGGTATTTGTGACCACCTCCGATTTTAATTTTTTTCAAAATCCAGGCACATCATTTCTCAGTGTGATTTTATCAATCCCACATTTTATTCATACACAGTTTTTTTTTTCTTTTTAATAAAACTTCATAGATATGTTCATGTAAAATGTGATTTATTTTTTTATTTAAAAATAAATGAAATAACTTTTTACTTTCCATAAAAGTATCCTTAATATATAAATCAACTGAGATTCAACTCAAAAGGTTAAAAATATGAATAGAAACAAAACTAAATGCTTACGAAACTTTTCTAAATTTTAAGCACATGTTAGTGTAAAATCAAAATTGAACCGAACTTATACTAAAACGAAAACATCGATAAAATCAATTGAACCGGTTTGGTCCACCAAACCAATTTAGCCAACACGGTAAAATCAATTGAACCGGTTTGGTCCACCAAACCAATTTAGCCAACACGGTAAAATCAATTGAAGGGTTTCGAATTTCTCCAGGTTTCTTCTCTCTCACGACTTCAGAGCAAAAGCAGAAACCCCATTATTGAAATCTGAATAGGAACTTAGTTATGAACTCGGATTAAAGTTATCTTTGGTCTTGTTATTATCTTCTTTTGAGATTGAAGCGTGTTGTTCTTTTGGACCAAAGAAGTAAATCATGTGTGTTTGTGTCTTGTGCATTTTCGAATTCGGTTTATTTACCCAACCATACCAAGAAGCATTTAAGTATTTTACATTTCCTAAGTATTTCTACATTTTCCCGTGATGTTCTCATGCAAGGATATTGTCTTTCCCTAGTTACATTTCTACAGTTTTCTATGCTGTTCATGCATAGTTTGTTATTTTTTTCTATTTAAACTCTTATTTCTTTTCATTTCAAAATCAGTCGATTCTGTAATTAATTAGTTCTATGAACCGTATGCTACACTGTGTTTGTTCCAAATCGTATTTACCTCTTTTTTTTCTTTTAATAAAACTTCATAGATATGTTCATGTAAAATGTGATTTATTTTTTATTTAAAAATAAATGAAATAACTTTTACTTTCCATAAAAGTATCCTTAATATATAAATCAACTGAGATTCAACTCAAAAGGTTAAAAATATGAATAGAAACAAAACTAAATGCTTACGAAACTTTTCTAAATTTTAAGCACATGTTAGTGTAAAATCAAAATTGAACCGAACTTATACTAAAACGAAAACATCGATAAAATCAATTGAACCGGTTTGGTCCACCAAACCAATTTAGCCAACACGGTAAAATCAATTGAACCGGTTTGGTCCACCAAACCAATTTAGCCAACACGGTAAAATCAATTGAACCGGTTTGGTCCACCAAACCAATTTAGCCAACACGGTAAAATCAATTGAACCGGTTTGGTCCACCAAACCAATTTAGCCAACACGGTAAAATCAATTGAACCGGTTTGGTCCACCAAACCAATTTAGCCAACACGGTAAAATCAATTGAACCGGTTTGGTCCACCAAACCAATTTAGCCAACACGGTAAAATCAATTGAACCGGTTTGGTCCACCAAACCAATTTAGCCAACACGGTAAAATCAATTGAAGGGTTTCGAATTTCTCCAGGTTTCTTCTCTCTCACGACTTCAGAGCAAAAGCAGAAACCCCATTATTGAAATCTGAATAGGAACTTAGTTATGAACTCGGATTAAAGTTATCTTTGGTCTTGTTATTATCTTCTTTTGAGATTGAAGCGTGTTGTTCTTTTGGACCAAAGAAGTAAATCATGTGTGTTTGTAGCAAAATGTGAGTATAAAACAAAGAGTTTGCTTTATGATCGAATAAAACTGTTGAAGTAGACGTGTAACATATGCTAATTAAATAATCTCGGTAATAAGACTAAAAGTAAAAAAATTAACGTGAAAATAGTTGTCTTAGAGAAGAATCTCTAGAAATTTTAGTATGGTATTTGTGACCACCTCCGATTTTAATTTTTTCAAAATCCAGGCACATCATTTCTCAGTGTGATTTTATCAATCCCACATTTTATTCATACACAGTTTTTTTTCTTTTAATAAAACTTCATAGATATGTTCATGTAAAATGTGATTTATTTTTTATTTAAAAATAAATGAAATAACTTTTACTTTCCATAAAAGTATCCTTAATATATAAATCAACTGAGATTCAACTCAAAAGGTTAAAAATATGAATAGAAACAAAACTAAATGCTTACGAAACTTTTCTAAATTTTAAGACATTAAATTGGTTCGCACAGGAAAGATTATACGGGGAAGATGCGGCCAAATACATCCTATCGAATGGAAGGCGTTTGGAAGATGTCACTTTGCTCATGTACAGCAGGCAGCAAGAGTATTTTCCCGCGGAAGAAAAACTTAATGTGCGGCATGACTTCGAAGGATGGTGTCCAGATGGTTGTAAGTTCGATTGCAAGTTTGTGAATGGTTCTGAGGCTGCCTCCCATTGCCGCTTTTGATTATTGGTTGTTTCATGTCATTTTGTACTATCTAGTCTATTTTCTGAGGAAGAATAACTTTTAAGGTATGGCATGATATGAAAAGATGGTGTCCAGCTTTATGCGTGATGTTTCATATGTTCATAGCTTTATGTCTCTTATGGTTGGTTCCTAATTTGAGTCACAGGTGGTTTGGATTTTTTAGTTACTCATGATGTTTTTATCTTAGAGCAATCTTTGCCCTCGCATTTTGCAACTTATTATATTATCCGTATCATTTTTTTTGTTTTTTTGTTTTGGAGCAAGTGCATTCAAATAAAAAGCATAACAAAATACAAAGTTCAAATCTGAATAGAATGAACTCTTTACTCTTCAGCTAAGATGAGTTTTATTTCTTGACCAACTCTGTGTGTTTTGAACCGGACCGCCTGCCAATGGTAAAGTTAAATCGAATTTAAACTAAACCGAAAAATCGATAATGCAAATTGCAAGCAGGCCACAAGAATCGGAAATCAACTAAACCGGTTCGGTCCACCAACCCAAGTTAAACGACGCCGTAAAAGTGCCTCTTTGGAGATGGATAAAAAAACGTAGGGATCGCTTCACCGTTCGCTCTTCACTGTTCCTTCGTCTTCTCCGGCGATTGTTTCCCTTTTCTCTCGAATTCTCGTTCCCGTTAAGGCTTCTACAAGGTACAAATCATCGTTTCTCACTAGATATTCTCGTTTCTAGCGACCTTCTCATTGTTCTTACCCTTATCGAATTGGATTTGAATAACTTATTTTGATAGCTCTCGAACTTCTGGTGATGCCCATTAGATCAATTTTGATTCTTGCAGTTAATATCCAAAAGTTAATGCACTAAGAGAAGAAGATTTGGGAAAAGAGATGAGCTTTACTCAGGCTAATTGTTTTAGACCATCCTACCACTCTCATGTGACAAGGATGCCTCGAGCTAATGGTGTACCTATTAGAGCAGTTTCTTCAGTGTCTACTCAATTTTCTCCTCTGTTAAGTCACAGGCGTAGTGGGAAATGGAAGCAGAGTTCTGCTGTTTGCTTGTTTGGTGGCAAGGATAAGTCCAATGGTGGTGGTGACGAGGTCTGATGCTTTTTCCTCACTATTAAAAGTTATGTTCTTTTTTTTTTGTGTCTGAATGATTTTACTTTGTAACTAGTTCTGAATGATTTTGCTTTGTAACAACTAGTTATGTGCTTCTCTGTCTGAATGATTTTACTTTGTACCCAGTTCTGTTCTTCTCTATTTGAATGAGTTTACTTTGTAACTAGTTTTGTTCTTCTTTGTCTGAATGATTTTACTTTGTAACTAGTTCTGAATGATTTTACTTTGTAACTAGTTCTGTTCTTCTCTATTTGAATGAGTTTACTTTGTAACTAGTTTTGTTCTTCTTTGTCTGAATGATTTTACTTTAGAACTGGTTCTGTTCTTCTCTATTTGAATGAGTTTACTTTGTAACTAGTTCTGAATGATTTTGCTTTGTAACTAGTTCTGAATGATTTTGCTTTGTAACAACTAGTTATGTGCTTCTCTGTCTGAAAGATTTTACTTTGTAACTAGTTCTGTTCTTCTCGTCTGAATGATTTTACTTTGTAACTAGTTCTGAATGATTTTACTTTGTAACTAGTTCTGAATGATTTTGCTTTGTAACAACTAGTTATGTGCTTCTCTGTCTGAAAGATTTTACTTTGTAACTAGTTCTGAATGATTTTACTTTGTAACTAGTTCTGAATGATTTTACTTTAGAACTGGTTCTGTTCTTCTCTATTTGAATGAGTTTACTTTGTAACTAGTTCTGAATGATTTTACTTTAGAACTGGTTCTGTTCTTCTCGTCTGAATGATTTTACTTTGTAACCTGTTCTGTTGTTCTCTTTTCTGAATGATTTTGCTTTGTAACTAGTTCTGAATGATTTTACTTTGTAACTAGTTTTGTTCTTCTCGGTCTGAATGATTTAACTTTGTAATTAGTTATTCTCTTCTCTGTTTGAATGATTTTACTTTGTAACTAGTTCTGAATGATTTTGCTTTGTAACAACTAGTTATGTGCTTCTCTGTCTGAAAGATTTTACTTTGTAACTAGTTCTGAATGATTTTACTTTGTAACTAGTTTTGTTCTTCTCGGTCTGAATGATTTTACTTTAGAACTGGTTCTGTTCTTCTCTGTCTGAAAGATTTTACTTTGTACCCAGTTCTGTTCTTCTCTGTCTGAATGATTTTGCTTTGTAACAACTAGTTATGTGCTTCTCTGTCTGAAAGATTTTACTTTGTAACTAGTTCTGAATGATTTTACTTTGTAACTAGTTCTGAATGATTTTGCTTTGTAACTAGTTCTGAATGATTTTACTTTGTAACTAGTTCTGAATGATTTTACTTTGTACCTTGTTCTGTTCTTCTCTGTCTGAATGATTTTACTTTAGAACTGGTTCTGTTCTTCTCTGTCTGTCAATGATTTTACTTTGTAACTAGTTCTGAATGATTTTACTTTGTAACTAGTTCTGAATGATTTTGCTTTGTAACAACTAGTTATGTGCTTCTCTGTCTGAATGATTTTACTTTAGAACTGGTTCTGTTCTTCTCTGTCTGAATGAGTTTGCTTTGTAACAACTAGTTATGTGCTTCTCTGTCTGAATGAGTTTGCTTTGTAACAACTAGTTATGTGCTTCTCTGTCTGAATGAGTTTGCTTTGTAACTAGTTCTGTTCTTCTCTGTCTGAATGATTTTACTTTGTAACTAGTTCTCTTCTTCTCTGTTTGAATGATTTTACTTTGTAACTAGTTATGTTCTTCTCTGTCTGAAAGATTTTACTTTGTAACTAGTTCTGTTCTTCTCGTCTGAATGATTTTACTTTAGAACTGGTTCTGTTCTTCTCTATTTGAATGAGTTTACTTTGTAACTAGTTCTGTTCTTCTCGTCTGAATGATTTTGCTTTGTAACTAGTTCTGAATGATTTTACTTTGTACCTTGTTCTGTTCTTCTCTATTTGAATGAGTTTACTTTGTAACTAGTTCTGAATGATTTTACTTTAGAACTGGTTCTGTTCTTCTCTGTCTGAATGAGTTTGCTTTGTAACTAGTTCTGAATGATTTTACTTTGTACCTTGTTCTGTTCTTCTCTGTCTGAATGATAACTAGTTTTGTTCTTCTCGGTCTGAATGATTTTACTTTAGAACTGGTTCTGTTCTTCTCTGTCTGAATGATTTTGCTTTGTAACAACTAGTTATGTGCTTCTCTGTCTGAAAGATTTTACTTTGTAACTAGTTCTGAATGATTTTACTTTGTACCTTGTTCTGTTCTTCTCTGTCTGAAAGATTTTACTTTGTAACTAGTTCTGAATGATTTTGCTTTGTAACTAGTTCTGAATGATTTTGCTTTGTAACTAGTTCTGTTCTTCTCTATTTGAATGAGTTTACTTTGTAACTAGTTATGTTCTTCTCTGTCTGTCAATGATTTTACTTTGTAACCTGTTCTGTTGTTCTCTTTTCTGAATGATTTTGCTTTGTAACTAGTTCTGAATGATTTTACTTTGTAAC
Organism: Brassica carinata; assembly: GCA_016771965.1. Lineage (NCBI taxonomy): Eukaryota > Viridiplantae > Streptophyta > Magnoliopsida > Brassicales > Brassicaceae > Brassica > Brassica carinata. The sequence goes on from CM028692.1 coordinate 52,990,602, forward strand.
TAGTTCTGTTCTTCTCGTCTGAATGATTTTGCTTTGTAACAACTAGTTATGTGCTTCTCTGTCTGAATGATTTTACTTTGTAACTAGTTCTCTTCTTCTCTGTTTGAATGATTTTACTTTAGAACTGGTTCTGTTCTTCTCTGTCTGAAAGATTTTACTTTGTAACTAGTTATGTTCTTCTCTGTCTGAATGAGTTTGCTTTGTAACTAGTTCTGTTCTTCTCTGTCTGTCAATGATTTTACTTTGTACCCAGTTCTGTTCTTCTCTGTCTGAATGATAACTAGTTTTGTTCTTCTCGGTCTGAATGATTTTACTTTGTAATTAGTTCTGCTCTTCTCTGTTTGAATGATTTTACTTTGTACCTTGTTCTGTTCTTCTCTATTTGAATGAGTTTACTTTGTAACTAGTTCTGTTCTTCTCTGTCTGAATGATTTTACTTTGTAATTAGTTATGTTCTTCTCTGTCTGAATGATTTTACTTTGTAACTAGTTTTGTTCTTCTTTGTCTGAATGATTTTGCTTTGTAACTAGTTATGTTCTTCTCTGTCTGAATGATTTTACTTTGTAACTAGTTCTGTTCTTCTCTGTCTGAATGATTTTACTTTGTAACTAGTTATGTTCTTCTCTGTCTGAATGATTTTACTTTGTAACTAGTTCTGTTCTTCTCTGTCTGAATGATTTTACTTTGTAATTAGTTCTGCTCTTCTCTGTTTGAATGATTTTACTTTGTAACTAGTTCTGTTCTTCTCTGTCTGAATGATTTTACTTTGTAACTAGTTATGTTCTTCTCTGTCTGAATGATTTTACTTTGTAACTAGTTCTGTTCTTCTCTGTCTGAATGATTTTACTTTGTAACTAGTTCTGTTCTTCTCTGTCTGAAAGATTTTACTTTGTAACTAGTTCTGAATGATTTTACTTTGTAACTAGTTCTGAATGATTTTGCTTTGTAACAACTAGTTATGTGCTTCTCTGTCTGAAAGATTTTACTTTGTAACTAGTTCTCTTCTTCTCTGTTTGAATGATTTTACTTTGTAACTAGTTCTGAATGATTTTGCTTTGTAACTAGTTCTGAATGATTTTACTTTGTAACTAGTTCTGAATGATTTTACTTTGTAACTAGTTCTGAATGATTTTACTTTGTAACTAGTTCTGAATGATTTTACTTTGTAACTAGTTCTGAATGATTTTACTTTGTAACTAGTTCTGAATGATTTTACTTTGTAACTAGTTCTGAATGATTTTACTTTGTAACTAGTTCTGAATGATTTTACTTTAGAACTGGTTCTGTTCTTCTCGTCTGAATGATTTTGCTTTGTAACTAGTTCTGAATGATTTTGCTTTGTAACAACTAGTTATGTGCTTCTCTGTCTGAATGATTTTGCTTTGTAACAACTAGTTATGTGCTTCTCTGTCTGAATGAGTTTGCTTTGTAACTAGTTCTGTTCTTCTCTGTCTGAATGAGTTTGCTTTGTAACTAGTTCTCTTCTTCTCTGTTTGAATGATTTTACTTTGTAACTAGTTCTGAATGATTTTACTTTGTAACTAGTTATGTTCTTCTCTGTCTGAAAGATTTTACTTTGTAACCTGTTCTGTTGTTCTCTTTTCTGAATGATTTTGCTTTGTAACTAGTTCTGAATGATTTTGCTTTGTAACTAGTTCTGAATGATTTTGCTTTGTAACTAGTTCTGAATGATTTTGCTTTGTAACTAGTTCTGAATGATTTTGCTTTAGAACTGGTTCTGTTCTTCTCTGTCTGTCAATGATTTTACTTTGTAACTAGTTCTGAATGATTTTGCTTTGTAACAACTAGTTATGTGCTTCTCTGTCTGAATGAGTTTGCTTTGTAACAACTAGTTATGTGCTTCTCTGTCTGAATGAGTTTGCTTTGTAACTAGTTCTGTTCTTCTCTGTCTGAATGAGTTTGCTTTGTAACTAGTTCTCTTCTTCTCTGTTTGAATGATTTTACTTTGTAACTAGTTATGTTCTTCTCTGTCTGAAAGATTTTACTTTGTAACTAGTTCTGTTCTTCTCGTCTGAATGATTTTACTTTAGAACTGGTTCTGTTCTTCTCTATTTGAATGAGTTTACTTTGTAACTAGTTCTGTTCTTCTCGTCTGAATGATTTTGCTTTGTAACTAGTTCTGAATGATTTTACTTTGTACCTTGTTCTGTTCTTCTCTATTTGAATGAGTTTACTTTGTAACTAGTTCTGAATGATTTTACTTTAGAACTGGTTCTGTTCTTCTCTGTCTGAATGAGTTTGCTTTGTAACTAGTTCTGAATGATTTTACTTTGTACCTTGTTCTGTTCTTCTCTGTCTGAATGATAACTAGTTTTGTTCTTCTCGGTCTGAATGATTTTACTTTAGAACTGGTTCTGTTCTTCTCTGTCTGAAAGATTTTACTTTGTAATTAGTTATTCTCTTCTCTGTTTGAATGATTTTACTTTGTAACTAGTTCTGAATGATTTTACTTTGTAACTAGTTCTGAATGATTTTACTTTGTACCTTGTTCTGTTCTTCTCTGTCTGAAAGATTTTACTTTGTAACTAGTTCTGAATGATTTTGCTTTGTAACTAGTTCTGAATGATTTTGCTTTGTAACTAGTTCTGTTCTTCTCTATTTGAATGAGTTTACTTTGTAACTAGTTATGTTCTTTTTTTGTGTCTGAATGATTTTACTTTGTAACCTGTTCTGTTGTTCTCTTTTCTGAATGATTTTGCTTTGTAACTAGTTCTGAATGATTTTACTTTGTAACTAGTTCTGTTCTTCTCGTCTGAATGATTTTGCTTTGTAACAACTAGTTATGTGCTTCTCTGTCTGAATGATTTTACTTTGTAACTAGTTCTCTTCTTCTCTGTTTGAATGATTTTACTTTAGAACTGGTTCTGTTCTTCTCTGTCTGAAAGATTTTACTTTGTAACTAGTTATGTTCTTCTCTGTCTGAATGAGTTTGCTTTGTAACTAGTTCTGTTCTTCTCTGTCTGTCAATGATTTTACTTTGTACCCAGTTCTGTTCTTCTCTGTCTGAATGATAACTAGTTTTGTTCTTCTCGGTCTGAATGATTTTACTTTGTAATTAGTTCTGCTCTTCTCTGTTTGAATGATTTTTACTTTGTACCTTGTTCTGTTCTTCTCTATTTGAATGAGTTTACTTTGTAACTAGTTTTGTTCTTCTTTGTCTGAATGATTTAACTTTGTAATTAGTTATTCTCTTCTCTGTTTGAATGATTTTACTTTGTAGGTGGACAGTGATTTCTTTTAGTGGCAGATCTTTGCTGTTCTGTTTCATGTTTTTTTTTTCTATCAGTTTCATTTTGTTTGTAATGATTTGTTGTCACTAGATATCACCATGGAAAGCAATAGAGAAAGCTATGGGGAAGAAGTCAGTTGAAGATATGTTGCGGGACCAGATACAAAAGAAAGACTTTTATGATGCTGAAAGCGGCGGCAATGCTCCTCCTCGGGGAGGAGGAGGCGGTGGTGGTAACGGTGGAGAGCGTCCTGAAGGGTCAGGAGGAGAAGAAGACGGTGGTCTTGCTGGGATTGTCGATGAGACACTGCAAGTGGTTTTTGCTACCTTAGGCTTCATCTTTTTGGTAAAAAAAAGACACAAGTTTCAAACTTTGCAATATCTTATCTTGCGTTGATCGAATGTTCTTGTTTGGCAGTACACTTACATTATCAATGGGGAGGAGTTGATAAAGCTTGCAAGAGATTACTTCAGGTTTCTTTCGGGTAAACCTATGACCGTTCGGTTGACACGAGCCTTGGATGGTTGGAATGGGTTCATGGCGAAGATGTCGAAGCCGAGAGAGTACGATGAGTACTGGCTAGAGAAGGCCATCATCAACACGCCAACCTGGTACGACAGTCCAGACAAATACAAGCAAGTCCTCAAGGCTTATGTCGATTCAAAGACTGATGAACAGTTCGATTAAACCCTTGTCTGTTTCGCATTTGTTTACTCAGCGTTTTGAGAGATGTTACTTTAAGAGGTTCATAATCACATTTGAGGTTTTCTTTTTTAGGTTCGTCTCAAGGCTTTTTTTTTAATAAATGCTTCTGTTCTTGATTGTCAATATCTTTCAAAATTCAATTTATAAGCAACAATTGCAAATCAAATGAGAATACATAATAATAAAAAAAAAAGAGAACATCAAAGTTTCTTGGGTTTAGTAGTGGTTGAAGTGCTTTCTTTCTTGTCTGCCTCTGTTGTTTTCTTCCGGTCTTTCCTCTCCCTCTTCTTCAAAGCAGTCATGTGAGCTTTAAGGATGGTGGCATATGATGCTTGAAATCTCTGGTGATCCTTAGCCCCAACCTTAAACAAGAAACCATTGCAATAAGTTAGCTTCCATAGACCAGTATCAGTTTATAACCACTGAATGAGCAGAGGGCTAAGAAAGAATGTTATATGTTATTGATAACAATTCTCAAGTGAAAGTAAAGACATACAATTCTTGTGCCTAATATGGTCTACTCATGGGCATAGAGTTAAACGTTTGGAAACAGACATGGTTCTGTAATAAATTCTCGAGATCAATGAGTAGAAGAATATACCGAAGTAGAAATCGTTTTCTTAGCATCAGTAGCTCGAATAAGGCATCTGTACTCTATGGATTCTCCAGCAGCGCTCAGTTTCCTCTTCTGCAGCTTAGACTTCAAAGATGCTGATACAACAAGTGATATAAATGAGATAACATATCTTCGGAAAGATAACCAAGATAACAAAAAGAAGTGGAGAACTTACATCTTTTCAAAGTAACCCACACAGAACCCTTCTCTTTGCTTTTCTCAAACATGCTCGTGAGTTCATTGAGAAACGGATCCAACTGTAGTAAAACCTGTATATAAAAAAAAAACAAGATTCCTATTAAAAAAACTTTTTTTCCTCCATCAATCATTGAATCCTATAAATCTAATGTCAATGCTGAAATCAAATCCAGTAAACACCAGACGAAGAGTAAGTATACAATTCTTATTCATCCGTTGAGTATCATATTCATATATAGCTACGGATCGAAAATTACCATTGTATCCTCAAGCACTGAAACGACTTCTTCTTCTTCTTCTTCTTCTTTCTCTATCGGATCACTGAGGAGAAACAAAGAACATAACCACAATGCAAACGAAGGGCAATAGTGAGAGATCTAATAACAAATTTTCTCATTAACCATTCAGATTCTGATCGATTCGAAGCTAAGAACAAAGATTAAATCAACAACGTTCCATTAGCTGAAAGAAAACCTAAGAGATGTTAAGAGTCAAAAAAGTTAACTAACCGGAGACTAGAGAATCTGATGTGATCTGCCTCTCGAACACCCACCGGTCGGAGAAAATTTATTTCGGTAGCTGACTAGCTGTAAATAAAAGAAGAATATGTAATATATAAGATTCCACACTAATGGGCCTTTTATGCAAACTAATGGGCCTTCTTAAGCAACAACAAGTTCTTAAAACCCTCGCTAGGTTTAAAACGGTGCGCGCTCTCTCTCTCTCTCTCTCTCCCTCTCTAATTAATAGCTGCGTCGATTTGATCTCTTTGCCTTGTAGAAACCCTAATTTCTACAACCTCAGAACCATCTCGGAGAACCATAACAATGAGGAGAAAATTGGGGAGTGAGAAGAGAGGTAGCGTGAGCACCAAGACACGTAGAGAAATCGATGAAGACAAACACGATGACGAGATTGACGCTTGTATGTTTCTTCCCACGTTAAAAAGATTTGTCTTTTTTTATTTATTTATTTTCTGAAGCTTAAAATCGTTATTGGAATCTCTATTATATGTCTCCCTTCATTTTTGTTATTGTTTTCTTGAATGGCTGTGCAGTGATAAGGCAAAGCAAACATCTTAAGGCTAATTTTAGTGCTGTTGATGATGATGAATACCTAAAAGCGGAAGAAGAGGAGGTGTTAAGACTACGGGCAGAACAAATAGGATCCATTACAGCAGCTGATGCTGGGTTAGAAGATGGTAGTGAAGAAGAAGAAGAGAGAGACAGAGAATTAACCATGGAGGTGTGTCATGCGTGTTTACCAAGAACTCTCCAGCGATGCTATCTACATTCTGTTGTATATTTATCATATCAGCTTACTTTAATGTATTCCTCTGTATGTAAATTAGATCAAAGAAGTTGATGGAGAGCTTCCACCTGGATTTGAAGAGTCTCTACCGAGGAGTACTGCTAATGGGACAGCGCAAAATGCGCTCTCTTTACCTGTTTCTGCTTCAGCAGTTAGAATCACCCAAGAAAAAGTTGAGGTATAAGTTTAATCTTAGTCGCTGTCACTTGAGTTATTCTCTTAGGAGTTGTTTGACGACACTTCCTTTGTATCCTCTTCTTGATCTCTCTGTTGATACAGCCAGTTAAAATCAATAAATCGAGGGCAGACGCAAGGAAAAAAGGAGAGAAACGCAAGCACCAGGTGAAAAAAAAACTCATCCAAGCTTTTGCTTACTTACTAGCATGTGTCCTTCGTTTTTTTTTTTGTTATCACCGTTTTGCTGTTCTGTTTAAGTTGAACTAATAATCATATGCTTTTCTTTGTTAGCAGATTGATCAAGTTGATGTTCAGAGTGAGGAAATGTTGAAACTTCGAGCTGCTCTACAAGGAAAGTTAAGAAGCAATGAAGTTACTGTTTCCAAGACTGATAAGGCTCAAAAACGTCAGAAATTAGCTAAACGTAGAAAGTTTGAGCTCAAAGTTTTGGCTGGGGCTGGTGTGAAGTCAGACGAAGATGGGAGGAATGAGAGTGAGGTAGTTGCATCAGAAGGCTCAGAAGATGAGTTTTACAAACAAGTGAAACAGAAGAAAGATGCCAAACGAGCTGCCAAAGCAGAGTTCTATTCAAGGTGTGATTATATTATACACACTACTTTTAACCTTTTGCAGACCTATCATATATGATGTGTGCAATATGCTGTTTCAGGGAACCATCATCGAACTTGTTGTTAATACCAGAAAGTGTGGATGGAAAACGTTTGATTTCAAATGAGGTTAGAATGTTTCCAAAACACACATACAACAACATCTTCTGTTTCTCTAACCGTGGACCCATCTCTAAAACGTTCCTTTTCTTCTTTTTATTTTTTTGATATCCACCAAAACCTAGATGTCGAGTAACAGAGGATTGACTCGACATCGCAACAAGGACAAAAAGAACCCGAGAAAGAACTACAGGGTAGAACACACTTGGATTGCTAGTTTGTCCATTGTTAGTTTATTTGCCTCGGCTGAGATGTTTTTGTGACCTTGGTTTTGTTTGCAGGACAAGTACACGGACAAAGTCAAGAGACGTGGAGGACAAGTCAGAGAAATCAGGAAACCTTCGGGTCCATATGGAGGAGAAGTTTCAGGTATCAATACCAACATAAGTCACAGCATCCGAATCAAGAATTAGCCTCTTCTTCCATTTTTTTTTTGTATCTTTTATTGGATCTTCTACTTTGCATTTCACTCTGCTTCATTACTTGAGCAAATCATTGCTTTGTAAAACTTGTTTACCCTTCAAGCAAGCTACAGAGTAGCTAGTTAAATGTTCACCCAATTTCAGATATTTTTTTTGTTCTTTTTAGATTTCAAATATATGATTATTACTTATTTGATTGAAAAGTATAATCTATACTATTAAAACTTGATTATGGATTTAATCTTATAAATAAATTAAGATATTATGCGTTTAGATATGTTAAAAATCTAAGATATTACGACATTTTGTTATATCTACACTAATGGGCCTTTTATGCAAACTAATGGGCTTTCTAATGAATACCGTTTGTATCACCACCAAGGTTTGAAGCCAGGGTGTTGGGATCACAAGTCACATTTGATACAACTAGACTAAGCAGCTTTTTTGAAAAAAATTAACCGAAAAATATATATAATATTAAAGACCGGAAGTCCATACTTCTACAACTTCCTATCAGGGCCGGGACTGCGGAAGAAGAGGAGATGCTTACGTAATGTTTTCTTCTCTATATAACTAGATCAAAGAAGTTGATGGAGAGCTTCCACCTGGATTTAATGTTTTCTTCTCTATATAACTAGATCAAAGAAGTTGATGGAGAGCTTCCACCTGGATTTGAAGAGTCTCTAGCGAGACGTATGGCTAATGGAACAGTGCAAAATGTTGTCAAAGAAGATGCGCTCTCTTCACCTGTTTCTTCTTCAGCAGCTAGAATCACACAAGACACAGTCGAGCTATAAGCTTAATCTTACTCGCTGTCACTTGACTTTTTCTTTGAGTACTTGTTTGACACTTACTTCCTATCCACTTGTTGATCTCTGTTTATTTACAGCCGGTTAAAATCAATAAATCAAAGGCAGCCGCAAGGATAAAAAGAGAGAAACGCACCCACCAGGTGAAAAAACTCATCCAAGCTCTTGCTTACTAATCATATGCTTTCTTTGTAGCAGAATGATCAAGTTGATATTGAGAGTGAGGAAATGTTGAAACTTCGAGCTGCTCTACAAGGAAAGTTAAGAAGCAATGGAGTTTTTGGTCCTACTGTTTCCAAGTCTGATAAAGCTCAAAAACGTCAGAAATTAGCTAATAAGTAATGTCGTTTTTTTTTTTTCTTACTCCTTTACTATGATGACTAGATAATGGCCCGCACCTTATGCGAAATAATATATATCCAACTAATTGAAATTTTATTTTTTTAAAAAAATTTAATCTAAACTATTTAATTAATTTCAAATATTAAATTAATTATAAGATATAATTTATCTTTTATTACAACCAATACGTATAAGTTTGGTACTTGAATTTTTATTTTATTTTAGCCGTTATTGCATCTTAATGCATTTTAATTAAAATTTTACATTGTAAAATTAAAAAGATAAATCTAAAAACTTAAACCATAACTACCAATTATCAGTGAAACATATAAAATCAAACCTCCTTCATCAAAGTCTTAATTACATCTTATATGAATTTTTTTCTTCATCGAAGTTCATAGTGACGCTTATTAACAAAATCTACAATAATTAAATACATACTTCTATTTAACTAAAATTTAACAAAACAAAAGTAACACATTTAGTAAAAGCGAAATTTTTAATTATAACGGCAAGAGATCGTATTTTTGGACTATATTTTTCGATTGATATGATGATTCAGTAGTATTAAAAAAAATTCTTTCAAAAAAATAAAAAATAAAAAAATATACGATTTAATTTAATAAACTTAAGATGAACAAAACTATAAAATTATTGCTAAAATTTGATAACAGTCGTTAATAATAATTATTTCTGAATGTAATGAAAATATTTATTAAATAATCATTAAAAATGTTTAAAAACTAACAATTCTAAAAATTATTTATTAAACTAATGGTTCAACCTAAATTCTGAAATATGACAAATAAGCTCCCGGAAAAATAATATAACGTGACAAATACGCAAAATAACCTAAAATCATGGAGAACATACAAATAAGCAAAACTAAAATTATCGTCTAAAATTATTTTAAAATATGATAAATAAATTAAATTACGAATTAAAATTATTAAAAACATGAAAATAAATACTAACCTAAATTATGGAAAATATGAAAAATAATCAAAACTAAAATTATTAAAATATAACAAATAAGTAAATTAACTAAAATTATGGAAAATATGACAAATAAATAATAAATAATAAAAAATAAGCAAAAAAACCTAAAATTATGGAAAAGCTGACACATAAGCCAAATCACTTCATAAATAATAATATAGATCTCTTTTGTCCCTCATGTATATTAATAATTTTAAATTCCGTATGTAACCAGGAAGCTAGAGACATCCGATGACTATGATGATAATGACATGGTTGATAGTGATGGCAAATCAGAAGGCTCAGAAGATGAGTTCTACAAACAAGTGAAACAAAACAAAGAAGCTAAACGAGCTGCCAAAGCAGAGATATATTCAAGGTGTGATTATACACTACTTTGACCTTTTGCAGACCGTCACATGTGATGTTGTTTATGTTGTTGTTTCAGGGAACCATCATCGACCTTGTTATCACCAGAAACCGTTGGATGGAAAACTTTTGATTCCAAATGATTTTTAGAATGTTTCCAAAACACATACAACGAGATCTTCTGTTTCTCTAACCGTGCACCCATCTCTAAACGCTCCTTTTATTCTTCTTTTTTTTTTGATCTCCACCAAAACCTAGATTATAAGTAACAGAGGATTGACTCGACATCGCAACAAGGACAAAAAGAACCCGAGAAAGAGCTACAGGGTAAAACACACTTGGATTGTTAGTTTATTTGACTCGGCTGATATGTTTTGGGACCTTGGTCTTGTTTGCAGGACAAGTACACGGACAAAGTCATGAGACGTGGAGGACAAGTAAGAGAAATCAGGAAGCCTTCAGGTCTATATGGAGGAGAAGTTTCAGGTATAAATCCCAAAATAAGCCGGAGCATCCGTATCAAGAATTAGCCTCTTTTTCTTGTGTCATCTTCTTCTTCTGCTACTTTGCGTTCTGTATCTTTTATTTGATCGTTTACTTTGCGTTTCACTCTGCTTCGCTACTTGAGCAAATCATTTCTTCTTTTAGAATTTCAAATACTGTATATGATTTTTAGATTGAAAAGTGTTGTAACCGCTGTACGAGTCTTACAAATCTCTAGAAAAGGCTTAAAAGCGCAATTAACCGCATTCGCAAATTCCACATTTGTAACTGCTGCGGTTACACTAGTCAGACCCTTATTAGTTTATATTTTCAAGATTAGGACGACACATGTTGCTGAAAATAATGACTGTTACTTTTGTAAATTTTTAAAAAGATTTTTTTTAAAGTTTTTTTTGTAATTACTATAACTGAATTGTCAATTTTTTGAATAGAATAATATGGAATAATCTATTTCATTCATTCTATATATTTTTTACCATTTGAAAAATGGAATGGAATGTTTATTTTATCAATTCCAAAAAAGAATAAAAAAAATTCAAAGGAAATCATTTCATTCTAATTTGATCATGAATAAATAGAATGAAATATTTATTCCATTTTCTCATATTACATTCTTTTCTAGTCAACTCCATTTTCTTATATTCCACTCTTTCTAGTCAACTAATTCGAAAAAAACATTTGGGTGAACCTCTTTCTTTACATATATAAGAGAACTTAAATCTAAGTGTAAATGGTAAAGCAGAGCTGCGGGATAGTTTTCAGAAGTCAAGAAAAGTCAAATATGTCTAAAGCACACATAAGTATTTGTTTCATCATTTTTTTATACCTTTCGTCCGAAAGTTTCATGAGAGTAAACTCACAGGTATGTTTTAAGATTACTCCAAAAGAAGTTAAAAAAAAATCAGTCTCACACACACACACACATATATATATATATATATATTTTTTTTTTTCATTTGAACTTGTTCTTTGTTGCAGAGCCAGGGAGACTGGTGTATAGCGAACTCTATTACGGATAATGATAGATTATTAAATAACATAAATTATGCATGTTCTAAAATCGATTGTGGAATTATTATGGAAGGAGGTTCATGTTATGATCCTAATACTCCTATTAATCACGCTTCTGTCGCCATGAATCTTTATTATCAAGCTCAAGGAAGACACACAAGGGATTGCTACTTCGAAGGCTCTGGTCTCATTACCATCACTGATCCTAGTGAGTTAGCCTCTCTAAACAATTCTGTAATTCTTCTCTGTCAATCTTGAATCAATATTATCTTACTGTGTATTTCTCTTATTTTCAGGCTATGGGAGTTGCAAATTTCAGTATCGTAAGTAAAAGTATGCCAAGCTTTGTATTGGTTACAAAACAAAATGAATAACGATAACTCTATTTATGGAATTTCTTGTTTTCTATCTAAAGTTTGAGTGCGATTTATCACATGCTACAATATTTGAGTATCTATGATTCTGTCGTTGTCAGAACACTAAATACTTCCTCCATTAACAAAAACTAAAACTGTTATGCTTATTACTTGATGTTTTAGTTCAATGCACATAAATTAAGAAAACTACTTTTCATCAAAAAGTATCACTAAAATATAATTTTATACCAACTTATTTAAATATAAATAGATATAAAAAATTTTAATTGGCTACACAAATTTTGATAAAGTTAAAGTTATCTATATTTGTGCAAACTTATCTATCATGAAACAACAAAACTTCTCCAAAACATCATGTATATTGAAACAGAGGGAGTAATAAACTGACTGGTATATATTCTTTATGATTTACTCAATATCTCATCTTAATTCTGATATGAGATATTACTTTTAACTCGTCTTCTCGAAATGGTGATTCATGGCTATCCTAGTTTTGTGTTTTACTGATTTATCGATTCGGGTTAGTGATCGGTTTTTATAAGTTCAGAAACAGAGAATTCAATAGAACTTTCATTGAATAGTTCAATGGTTTGCAAGAGCATATCGACAATCTCACAAATTCTCAATGTTAAAGTTATAATATAACAACAACAAAAAACTTACAGTTGCCGATTCAACAACGACGATTCCATTCAGAGTCGCAATGCACTTTTGACTGATTGCCGAAATCAACTCCAGTCAATCCGCTTCGTCGAGCAAGGGCTCTCGAAGCTTCATCGCAGGGAAAGGGGTTTATTTTTTTAATGTCGACCAAGGTGGCTTATGAGCGAATTCTTTTTCTTTGTTCTCCTTTTCGAGATTAATAAAATAATTCAATAGAACTTTCATTGAATAGTTCGATGGTTTGCAAGAGCATATCGACAATCTCACAAATTCTACAAATCTTTTGCAAGAGTATTCTACAGAGAAATTTAGGAATTCAAAAATGGAAAATAAGAGTTACGAAACTATGCAAAATTATTAATTAACATCGGTTTCAAAACTGTGCAGTTTTCTTAAAATTGCATCTGTTATTTCTATAATGAACAAAAAAACTGAATATACTCTTGCAATCAATTGAATAAAAAGACACTAGCTATTCTTTTTTTTTTTTGTTCACCAACCACTTTTACTCAACTTAAACCGAGTTTGATACAAAAGCGTTTAAAGTCTGCTTTGCTAACAAATCAACAGCAGAAATAGAGTTCCTAGGAACCCAATGAAAAGAAACCGAGGTGAACCTCTCCGACAAAGTCCTAATATCCGAGAGGATTCCATGCAAATCTGATATGTTTGAACCCTCCACTATTGCTGTCACCAAAGTCTTCGAGTCCGACTCAAAGGAGATTTGCTTGTAATCCAGTAAAAATGCTTGCTCCATCGCTGATCGCAAAGCTAGCCCCTCCGCCACGAGGGGAGATTTCATAAATGTGAAAATCAAAGATGTTGACCTGATAAAGTTATCTCTAGGTCTTGAAAACTTCCATGCTGTCCCTGCAGATAGATTTTCCTCTTTCCAAGCAGCGTCGGATTGACAAATTATCTCAAAACGTTGTCCTGCCGTAGCATACTTCCTTGGGATCCTTGCTTCCCCTTTCCGGGGCTGGGCATCATTCCATTCTTTGCCATCTACTAACGCCTTGGTGACCACTTCTTGCTCCAAATATGATCTCTCTTCGAAAATACGGTAGTTTCGGGAAATCCATAAGCTCCAAATAACCCAGGCTGCTAGAGAACCTTCGTTAAAACCCGTTGGTGGTAAGCTCGTCTCAACCTGGACTAGGTTCCAGCCTTCCGAGAACTGAGTTATTCCTGTGAACTGCAGATCTCTTTTGAAAGGCACTTTTCTCCAAGTTTCCTGTGCAAAGGGGCAGGTGAAGAACACATGGGAAACAGATTCTACCTCCCCACATCTAATGCATGCTGGATTTGGGATTATGCTTCGGGCTGCCAGCCTTTCGTTCACCGGTAGGCCTCCATGGGTTGCCTTCCATAACAAGAGCTTAATCTTTGTGGGGGTATGCACATCCCAGATCTTTTTCTTCCATTGAAACACCCGCCCTTCTCTGTTTTGCCCCATCGCTTCTCTGTTCTCTATGGCAGCTTGATATCCTGATTTCGTGGTGTACACGCCAGAGCAGTCTCTAAGCCAGATACGCTTATCTTGTCCACCCTCCTCACTCGGCTTGATGCTTAGAATTTGTGGCTTCAAGTCAGGAAGCAATGCCTCAATCTTTTCCAAATTCCATCTGCAAGAGTTCTCCTCGAATAACTCATTCACCATGGCATCTTTTGACTGTTCTGTCGGAGGACCCATTGGTTGGGCTTTCTGCGTTGTTGAGAGCCATGCATCAGACCAGATGGTAACTGATTCTCCATTTCCAGACACTAGCTATTCTATTATCTGATTCTGCATTTACTAGATGTTCTATTGAATACAAAGTCATCTTCTCTATATTTTTTTTCAGGTTATCATGATCTATTCAATGGAATCAAGTTGGAATTTAAGTAAAACAAGGTTGGCAAGAGTATAAGCACATACAAGTAAGTCTTTTGATAAAACATCATAGATTTGTTCATTTAAAATGTTATTTATAAAATTATTTATTTAGAAATAAATGAAATAACCTTCTACTTTCCTAAAAGTATCCTTTATATATAAACAACTCAAAAAGTTCAAAATCACCTATTTAAACTCCCACCAAAATCCTCAAAACCCCACCAAAATCTTTAGATCCCATCTTAATTCTATCAAATCTAAAATCCCAAAAAACTTTTGAAACCCTCAATCCAGTAAGGCCCCGAAATGTTTTTAAAATACTTTCTACATCTAAAACACATGTTAAGTGTAAAATCAAAATTAAACCGGAAAACATAGATGTGCAATTGCAAGCAGGTCAAGTATCGGTAATCAATTGAACCGGTTTGGTCCACCAACCCAACTAAAACGGCACCGTAAGGTGGAGATGGATTAAAACTAAAAACATAGGGATGGCTTCACCGTTAGCTCCTCACTTCACATCTGAATGATTTTACTTTGTAACTAGTTATGTTATTCTCTGCAGGCTAAGAAAATATCTGCAGGCTAAGTTTAGTGCTGTTGATGATGAAATGGCTGATGATGACGACTACAAAGGAAAAGGGGTCACATGGTGGAGAGGACGTAAGCACGTATACCATGATGGTGGTGATAATGTAGGTTTGAGGTAAGGAGTGTGTGTGTGTTGTGGTTGCTTGTCATCTGCAACTCCTGCTTATTAATTTAGATTTTTTTTTTTTTTTTGTGGACATCAAAGCTTCATTGACATGTACTCTAATAATCACTTGATTATGTCTTTGGTGTAGTTCTGCTCCGGAAATAGTTGGTCTTCTATCTGAGTTGAACGACTCAGTCGAAGAGCTTGAGAATAAGATAAATCCTGTAATGAGTAAAGGTAAAACCTCTTCGCTCTATATTACTGCACTCCGGAATAAGTCATTGTGGCTCCTCCAGAAACTTACTGCAGTTATATCTGCTTGCAGTTAAAGGCAGAACCGTTGAACAAGGTACTTGGAAGTTAAGCAGCTTCTGCTAGTGGCCTATTGCCAATCTATAGAATTCTATTTTCTACTTTAAGTCTGAAGGGCAGCCCATCCATGATCATCCAGTTCTTACCCGTCTTGTGGACATCAAAGCTTCATTGAATAAGGTTTTGTGGTACCCTTTTAAGTTTTTCCTATCTCCAGCGATGCTATCAGCTTACTTAATGTATTCCTCTGTATGTAATCAGATCATCCCTCTGGATTTGAAGAGTCTCTAGCGAGAAGTATTGCTAATGGAACAGTGCAAAATGTTGTCAGAGAAGCTAAACGAGCTGCCAAAGCAGAGTTCTATTCAAGGTTGATTATACACTACTTTAACTTTTTGCAGACCGGCACATATGATGTTTGCACCTCATTGCCACGGTTTATGTTGTTTCAGGGAACCATATCGACCTTGTTATTACCAGAAACCGTGGATGGAAAACGATTGATTTCAAATGAGGTTAGAATGTTTCCAAAACACACATACAACAAGATATTCTGTTTCTCTAACCGTGCATCCATCTCTAAAACGTTCCTTTTCTTCTTTTTTTTTGATCTCGAGCGAAAACATAGATGTCGAGTAACAGAGGATTGACACGACATCGCAACAAGGACAAAAAGAACCCGAGAAAGAACTACAGGGTAAAACACACTTGGCGTACTAGTTTGTCCATTGTTAGTTTATTTGTCTCAGCTGAGATGTTTTTGGGACCTTGGTTTTGTTTGCAGGACAAGTATACCGACAAAGTCAAGAGACGTGGAGGACAAGTTAGACAAATCAGGAAACCTTCGGGTCCATACGGAGGTGAATCGTTCAGGTATCAGTAACATATTACGAACATAAGCCGGAGCATCGGAATCAAGAATTAGCCTCTTCTTCCATTCTTTGTTTTGTATCTTTTTTATTGGATCTCCTACTTTGCATTTCACTCTGCTTCATTACTTGAGCAAATCATTGCTATGTAAAACTTGTATACCCTTTCAAGCAAAGCTAAAGAGTAGGTAGTTAAATGTTCATCCAGTTTCAGATTTTTTTTTTCTTTTTAGATTTCAAATATATGATTGTTACTTATTAGATTGAAAAAGTATAATGTATACTATTAAAACTTGATTAGATTTAATGTTATAAATAAATTAAGATATTATTAGTTTAGATATGTTAAAAAACTAAGATATTACGACATTTTGTGCTGTTAAAAATTAATAATAACAAATAAACTTTTTAATGTGAAATCTGGCAAATAGTTATGGACTCTGGTTATTTTTGACAAATGATAATACACACAATCACTTAATTATTACGGTTTCATACATATCTTAAAATATTTAGGTAGATACTCGCATAAAATATATAAGTTTTAAATTTGGTAGTTGTATTTTACAGAAAGGCATGGTTGCTGAAAATAATGACTGGAACTTTTGTAAAGTTTGGAAATGATTGTAATTAATTTTAACTTATCCTGGATTGTTAATTTTTAGAATGTAATAATATAGAATAATCTAATTCCGTTCATCCCACAATATATTTAATTTTACCATTTGTAGTGAATAAGAAATGATTATTCTATCAATTCAATAGAATGAAATCATTTCATTACAATTTTGATCATGAATAAATAGGACGAAATCTACTCCATTTTTCTTCATATTTCATTCATTTTTAGTCTACTAATTCCAGAAAAAAACATTTGGGTGAACGTCTCTCTTTACATATATAAGAAAACTTAAATCTAAGTGTAAATGGTAAAGAGAAGATTTTTCAGACGTCAAGCAAAAAAAAAAAAAAAATCAAATATGCCTAAAGCACACTTAAATCTTTGTTTCATCATCTTTTTATATCTTTCGTCTGAAATTTTCATGAGTGTAAACTCACAGGTATGTGTTTAAGATTAATTACTCCCAAAAAAATTTCAAAATGTAAAAAAAAATTCAGTCCCATATATAACCTTTTTTCTATTTGAACTTGCTCTTAGTTGCAGAGACAGAGAGATTGGTGTATAGCGAATTCTATTACGGACAATGAGAGATTATTAAATAACATAGGTTATGCATGTTCTATAATCGATTGTGGAATTATTAAGGAAGGAGGTTCATGCTATAATCCTAATACTACTCTTAATCACGCTTCTATCGCCATGAATCTTTATTATCAAGCTAAAGGAAGAAACAAGTGGAACTGCTACTTCGATGGCTCTGGTCTCATTACCATCACTGATCCTAGTGAGTTAGCTTCTCTAAGAGATTACATAACTTTTCTCTGTTAGTCTTGAATCAATATTATCTTAATGTATACTTCTCTTATTTTCAGGCTATGGGAGTTGCAAATATCAGTATCGTAAGTAAAAGTATGCAAAGATTTGTATTGGTTACAAAAATAAAATGAATGACAGAGAACTCTACTATTTATCGAATTTCATGTTTTCTATCTAAAGTTTGAGTGCGATTTATCTTATATGCTACCATATTTGAGTTTCTATGATTCTATCATTGTCAGAACAATAAATACTTCATCCATTTACAAAAACTGTTATTCTTTATAGTTTTTATCTTAAAATGAACTAGGTGGATGCCCGCGAATTGACGGATATAAATATTGTATAAAAATATATATATATATATTATGTATAGAATTTCGCTAAGTTTTCATAAATGTTTGATGTATAAATAAATGATGAATATTTAGTAACAACAAATTATTGTGGAATTACATATGTAATTATCACATTAACTTCTCAAACACTGCATATTTTTACTAATGTTTTCCTAACTTTTTACATATTTTTTGCCAAATGTTTATTTCTCTCTCTCTGAATAGTAATACAAACTATACAATCAATGAACCAAAAATCCATCTTAGAATTTTTTTCAATCATAACATTACCTTATTCCCTAAATTATTTGACTTAAGTGCAAAACATTTTTTAAATCAAAGTTCTCACATGTTCTGCTAAACATAATCTATCCAATCTTCAAATCCTAATTATTATAAAGAATATATATATAGACATTATAAGAGATTAGTTATTATAGATAAGAGTATTTTTTTACATGAATATGAATCATATATCGGTTTCTATAAATTGTTTTCTATTCATTATTTTATATAGTGTATAGATATAAAAGAACTGATAAAAAAAATTACACTTTCTATAATTTTTAAAAATATCTACCATAAATTATTATTTGTAATATCATTCATGTTATTTGGCAAATGATAATAATTAGTTTTACCTTTTATTTTCAGAATGTTTGGCTTCACTCAGTATATTCTTATATTCTTTTATAAGAATATACAACCATTATATTTATTTCTAATAAAATATATTAAAGTATTTTTATATAATTTTAAATATAAATTGATAAAAATAAACAAATCGATGAAACATTATATATTATTTCTAATTTTAAATTTAGTTACCATAAATCATTATTTGCAATATTACTTGTATTATTTGTTAAATGTATTAATTGATTCAAGAGTTACCTTTAATTTTTAGATCTGATTAAAATAAATAATTAATAAAAACCATCGACCAATCAAAATATAAGGATTTTTTTTTTAAAAAATTTCATCTATGGTCCACTCATCTTACTTTTTCAATCAATGTTTCTATTCAGAATCTTATTCCGTGATTTTTTTAGTAATGAAAAAAGTATGAGAAATTCTCTGTACATCTAGTAATAAAATTATGTAGGCAAATACACTGTTGTGAATAAATAAAGCTAATGCAACTATCAATATATAACATTTTATTAGTTCCCTACATATATTTTAAAACAAAAAATTGTGAAAACTTTTTAGTTAATTGGTTTATATATGAACCGTCCAGATTACAGTATGTATTTCAAATTTGATTACACATATTTGGCAATCTATGTTAAACAAACCAACTCCAACGACAGTTCAAAATATAACTTAATCCTCCTATATATTAAATGAGAAGCCACTTAAGTGATTTTTGCTTTGGTATCAATCATAGAGGGAATTTAAGAAAATTTGTTATAATTTGATTGGTCTAGAAATTTTCAATTTTCAATTATTTTAATTTTATCTTAAATAAAATGTAAGTGTAGAACTAATTGATATCACTTACAAAATAAGCTAAATAATATTACAAATAATAGTTTATGGTAACTTATTGTCAAAATTATATAAAGTTGAATAATGTATATACTACATAAAATAATCAATACAGCACAACTTATCGAATCGATATAAAGATTTCATATTCTTATATAAAACATCATATTCATATATAAAGTATTATAATAATTATTAATGTCCATATATGTCTTATAAGTCATTTTTAAAAATTTTAAAACATTTATAAAATTATCTATTATGGCTTACAAAATTATTTTATCATAATTTTAAATTATTTATAAGAGTTTATAAAACGTTTATAAAACATTTATAAAAAATAGAAATCCTTCTATTTATTAAAAGAGAAGTCACTTAAATGACTTTTGTATACATGTCGATCATTTGTGAAGTTTTAAGAAAATTGTTATAATTTGCTTGGTCAATAATTTTTAATTTTATTTATTTTTGGTTTAGATTTAAATAATAGAAAAAATCTAGAATTAATATAACTTTCCAAATAATCTAAACTATATTAAAAAAAAAGATTTATGGTAACTAATTTTTGTAATTATATATAAATAATAATAATGCTTGATTAATTCTTTTTATATTTATAAATTACGTAATATAACAAACTAAACTTTTTATAATTTTTATTTATTTAAATTTGATCTAAAATAAATGTAAGTCTAGCTAATTATTTTCACTTGCCAAATAATCTAAATGATATTACAAATAATAATATATGGTAGCTAATTTTGAAAATTATAGAAAGTGTAATAAATATTTGATCGGTTTTTTATATTTATATACTAAATAAAAGAATGAATAGAATTTTTTTTATAGAAATCAATATAATGATTTCATATTGATATAAAATATTATAGTATCTATAATAATTATTATTCTCTTATAATTTCCATATATGTTTTATAAATAATTAGGTTTTTGTAGATTGGACGAATTATATTGAACAGTGTGAAAACTTTGATTAAATTGTTTTTTTTTGCATTTAAATCAAATAATAAAGTGAATAAGGTAATGTTATGTTCAAAAAAATTATAAGATGAATTTTTGGTTCATGTATGGTTTGTATTATTATTTAGAGAGATAAAAAATATTTGGCAAAAAATATGTAAAAAATTAGGAAAACATTAGCAAAAAGTTTAATAAAAACAAAATATTAACGAAAAATAAGAAGAGGCCGGAGAAGAAGCATAATATGTGATGGAGAGGTTAATGTGATACTTACATATATAATTCCACAAGTATTTGTTACTACTAAATATTCATCAGTTATTTTAGATCAAATTTATGGAAACTTTATGACATTCTATACATAATATATATTTTCATACAATATTTATATACAATATTTAAATCTGCGAATTCGCGGGCAACCACCTAGTTCCTTTTTAGTCTACTAATTCCAGAAAAAACATTTGGGTGAATGTCTCTCTTTACATATATAAGAAAACTTAAATCTAAGTGTAAATGGTAAAGCAGAGCTGTAGAAGATTTTTCAGACGTCAAGCAAAAAAAAAAAATCAAATATGCCTAAAGCACACTTAAATCTTTGTTTCATCATCTTTTTATATCCTTCGTCTGAAATTTTCATGAGTGTAAACTCACAGGTATGTGTTTAAGATTAATTACTCCCAAACAAATTTCAAAGTGTAAAAGAAAATTCAGTCCCATATATAACTTTTTTTCTATTTGAACTTGCTCTTAATTGCAGAGACAGGGAGATTGATGTATAGTGAATTCTATTACGGATAATGAGAGATTATTAAATAACATAGGTTATGCATGTTCTATAATCGATTGTGGAATTATTAAGGAAGGAGGTTCATGCTATAATCCTAATACTACTCTTAATCACGCTTCTATCGCCATGAATCTTTATTATCAAGCTAAAGGAAGAAACAAGTGGAACTGCGATTTCGATGGCTCTGGTCTCATTACCATCACTGATCCTAGTGAGTTAGCTTCTTTAAGAGATTACATAACTTTTCTCTGTCAGTCTTGAATCAATATTATCTTAATGTTCATTTCTCTTATTTTCAGGCTATGGGAGTTGCAAATATCAGTATTATAAGTAAAAGTATTCAAAGCATTGTATTGGTTACAAAAATAAAATGAATAACAGAGAACTCTATTTATGGAATCTCATGTTTTCTATTAAAGTTTGAGTGAGATTTATCATATGCTACAATATTTGAGTTTCTATGATTCTATCAATGTAAGAACAATAAATACTTCATCCATTTACAAAAACTGTTATGCTTTATAGTTTTTACCTTAAAATGAATAAGTAATAAACTGACTGGTACATATTCTTTATGATTTACTCAATATCTCATCTTACTTCGGATATGAGATATTACTTTTAACTCGTCTTCTCGAAATGGTGATTCATGGCTATTCTAGTTTTGTGCTTTACTGCTTTATCGATTCGGGTTAGTGATCGGTTTTTATAAGTTTATGATACAATCCAGATATGAATTTAATGTAATGACATAGGTGGGATAATTTAAGTCTTAATGAGGTAAAATCTAATCTATATATCTGGCACACGGGCCAATGGGGCAGCATACGTAGACGAATTATGGGAAAGGAATGTGGGAAGAAGACTTGTCTTGTCACTTAGATGAAACATTTTAGTATTATGGCTTCAGTTTATATATTTTCTTATCAACTTGTATTCCAAAGTTATAATATAGTGCGTTAAATTAGTAAAACCATTGTTCTAGTTCTTAGTATAGTTGTCCATGGTGGAGATGAGTTTGTGCTCTTTTGAGTAGCAACTGAAATGGAATTTAATTACGAAGATTGAAGAGAGTTCTTCTAATTTTTGTAGCAATTTTGTTTTGTGTTGTCATTTTGATCAAAAGAGGTTTTTTAAGCAATACATTTTCTATTTTCGTTAACAAGTTCTAAGATAAGCCAACCTAAACGTATATAATAAAAACTGCTTATCTCAAGAGAAATCAGGAAACCTTCGGTGCATACGGAGGAGATGGTTCAGGTATCAATCCCAACATAAACCAGAGCATCCAAATCAAGAATTAGCCTCTTCTTCTTCTTCTTCTTAATGTGTCATCTTGTTGTTCTTCTTCTTCTTTGTTTTGTATCTTTTATTGGATCTCCTACTTTTCATTTCACTCTGCTTCATTACTTGAGCAAATCACTGCTTTGTAAAACTTGTTTACCCTTCAAGCAAGCTAAAGAGTAGCTAATTAAATGTTCACCCAATTTCAAAGATTCTTTTTCTTTTAGATTTTCAAATATATGATTATTAGACCGAAAAGGTATTGTACTATTAAAACTTGATTATCCATTTAATATAATAAGTAATCAAGGATTTTTAAGAGTCTAAAGGGATGATTGGTTGCGGCTATAGATGCTCTGGACAGCCAAAATTTAGTCTAGAGGTATATATGTCAACTAGTCGAGCTTTGCTTTCCTTAAAAACTCGCAGCAAAAAAATCTCTACAAAATCAAAATATGGCTATAGAGAGATTTATTTTCAAAGAAAAAAAAATAGTGTTTTACAAAGTTACAGCAAAATAATCTACAGCAAATAAATCTACAGAATAAATTTACAGTCAAAAACATAAATCTATAGCTCATTCCAATCACCCCCTAAATGTGTTAAAGAAACTAAGATATCACGACACTTGGTATTTAAAAATTAATTATAACAAATAAACTTTTATGAAATCTGGAAAACAATAAGAACTATAGTTTCTTCTTGACAAATGATAAGTTATCAATTCCACAAAAATAAACTAAATTCAAAATAAATCATTTCATTCCAAATTTGATCATGAATAAATAGAATGATATATATTCATTTTTTTTTGTATTCCATTCCTTTTTAGTCTACTGATTCCAAAAAAAAAGGTTGGTGACCATCTCTCTTTACCTATATAAGAGAACTTAAATCTAACTGTCAATTGCATAGCAGAGCTGTAGAAGAGTTTTCAGACGTCAAGCAAAATCAAATATGCCTAAAGCACACATTATTCTTTGTTTCATCATTTTTTTATATCTCTCATCTGAAATTTTCATGAGTGTAAACTCACAGGTACGTTTTTTAGATTACTCCAAAACAAATTTCAAATTGTCTCATATATAACTTTTTCCATTTGAACTTGCTCTTTGTTTCAGAGCCAAGGAGATTGGTGTATAGCAAACTCTAATACGGATAATGATAAATTAATAAGGAACATAGACTTTGCATGTTCTAAAATCAATTGTGGAATTATTTTGGAAGGAGGTTCATGTTATGATCCTAATACTCCTCTTAATCACGCTTCTGTCGCCATGAATCTTTATTATCAAGCTCAAGGAAGACACCAAGCGGATTGCAGTTTCGATGGCTCTGGTCTCGTTACCGTTATTGATCCTAGTGAGTTTTCCTCTATAGACAATTATGTAATTCTTCTCTGTCAATCTTGAATCAATATCTTATTGTTTATTTCTCTTATTTTCAGGCTATGGGAGTTGCAAATTCGAGTATCGTAAGTAAAAGAATGCAAAGCTTTGTATTGGTTACAAAAATAAAATGAATAACAGAGAACTCTATTTATGGAATTTCATGTTTGCTATCTAAAATTTGAGTGGCTCGATTTATCATATTCTACAATATTTGAGTTTCTATGATTCTATCATTGTCAGAACAATAAATACTTCATCCATTTACAAAAACTGTCAAGCTTTATATTTTTACCTTAAAAATGAATCAGTAATAAACTGATACGCACATACTCCTTATGATTTAGTCAATATATAATCTTACTTCTGATATGAGATTACTTTTAACTTGTCCTCTCGAAATGATGATTCCTGGCCATTCTAGTTTTGTAATTTTTGAGGTTTTAATCTGTCTTCATACATTTTGCATCTCAAGAAGAAGAAAATTTGTTTATCTTTCAAGCAAGCTAAATAGTATCTACTTTAAATGTTCGCCCCAATCACAGAGATTTTTTCTTTTTAGATATTCAACTATATCATTATTAGATTGAGAAGGTAAATTGTAATATTAAAACTTGATTATTCATCTAATCTAATAAATAATCTAAGGTATAATGAGTTTACATGTGTTACAAATCTAAGATAATACGATAATTTGTGTTGGTTGCTAAAAGTTAATAATAACATATAAACATTTGTGAAATCTGGCAAATAAATAAGAACTCTAGTTTTTTTTCTTGACAAAAGATAGTTATATATAAAAGTCTATAATAGACATATAATACTTGTTGACAAAAAAAAAGACATATAATACTTAATTAATTATTTCGGTTTCGTAGCTTCTAGATATTATTATTAAAATATTTATAGTTATCATCATAAAATATAGAAGTCTTAAATTTAATATTTGTATTTTACAGAAAGGCTTAATATAAGCAAACTGAAAAACGTGATTGCACACACTTAGTTTATATCTCCGAGATTAGGACGACATGTGTTGCTGAAAATAATGACAGTTACTTTTATAAATTTTGGAAAAGAAGTTATGTTTACATTTTGTAATTAATTTAAATTTATATAATAGTTAAATATTTTTTGGTTGACCGCTCTCTTTACAAAAGCAGAGCAGAGCTGTAAAAGAGTTTTCAGACGTCAAACGAAATCAAATATGCCTAAAGTTCACATAAGTCTTTGTTTCATCATCTTTCTATATCTGTCGTCCGAAAATTTCATGAGAGTAGACTCACAGGTACGTGTTTAATATTACTCCAAACTAAATTTAAAATGTAAATAAAAACCAGTCTCATCTCATCATATACATTTTCTTACATTAGAACTTGCTCTTTGTTGCAGAGCCAGGGAGACTGGTGTATAGCGAACCCTGTTACGGATAATGATAGATTATTAAAGAACATAGACTTTGCATGTTCTATAATTGATTGTCGGATTATAATGGAAGGAGGTTCATGTTATGATCCTAATACTCCCCTTAATCATGCTTCTGTAGCCATGAATCTTTATTATCAAGCTCAAGGAAGACACTACTGGAACTGCAACTTCGAAGGCTCTGGTCTCATTACCGTCATTGATCCTAGTGAGTTAAGCAATTATGTTATTACTCTTCTCTGTCAATCTTGAATCAATATCTTATTGTATTTTTTCTCTTATTTTCAGGCTATGGTTGTTGCAAATATCAATATCGTAAGTAAGAGGATGCAAAGCTTTGTATTGGTTACAAAAATAAAATGAATAACATAGAACTCTAGTTATGGAGTTTTATGTTTGATATCTAAGTTTTAATGGTTCGATTTATCAACTACTACAATATTTAATCTTTTAGCAAAAAAAAAAAAAAAAAACTACTACAATATTTGAGTTTTTTATCATTGTCGGAACAATAAATACTTATACCCATTTACAAAAACTGATGAGCTTTATAGTCTTTACCTTAAAAATCAGTTAGTAATAAACTGACTGGTACATAATCTAAGTAACAGATGTGATTGGTGCAAGTCCAAAAGAAACTAGACTTTGATATAATGCACTATATATATGTGAATGTGTATAAGTACATGGTGAATAGAAGTTATGTATTTGAATGCTATTAGTTTCAAAGCGACCCTTATGTCGCCTTTGTCCCCAAATGAATCCAGTCTCTCCTCGCTTTCTTTGTTCATGTCTTTCTTAATGTGTGTACATTTTACCACATTTTTCAGTCTGAAGAATATACGCAGGGTCTGATTTTCTTTCGTATTTATATTTAATAATTTATAATTCAACTTGTTTTAGACATGTATGTAATTGTGACGAACTGATTTTTTATATATAGTGGTCTAGTGGTTGGACAGCTGCAGTGATAAGAAATTATATGTTTTCTATTGTTTCAAAATAGGATGTCTTTGAATGTGAGTATAACTGTTTTAATGATCTCTAAGTCAAGTGAGGATGCTCTCAACAGGTCTATAGTAGAAAAGAAGAGTGGTGAGTGTAGGCTTTTCTAATGCTGGAACAAGAAAAGATGACCCAGAGAAGGAAATCCTTGATATAAGTGTCACTGGTGCTGCATTCTTTATTGTAACAGCCTCCGTTTTTATGCTGCTGCTTTTCTACTTCATGTCATCACTGTTTGTATGGGTGCTCACCATGTTCTTCTGCATCTGTCATGGAAAACCCATAGAACAGCAAAATCAAAACTGAGCCCTCTTTAGGCTCCCAACGAGGTCTCGATTCCAGTAGACAAGGAGTTCGAGATGGGTTAAGAAGATTAAGTTGCTGTTAAAGTTATTGATAAAGCCAATGATTTCACTTCTTTAAGCTTGAAAACCTCATGACTTTCTGTTACTTCTCGTTGATTCTTGTCTTGTTCCATTCCCATATGTGAATAGAAACAGATATTCACCAGTTTGTATGCATTGCCGAAAAGTAGGTGCATATCAAAAGCTTTGTCTGTTTTTTAGCAAAGCAATGAAATGTGAATTGAAATACAAGTAGGCGTGTAACAAAAGAAAGTTTCCCATGCAGAAAAGAACTCAAGATGAGGTTCTCATACAAAAGCTACAAACAACAAACACAGTTTAAAATATGATGCGACTACAATAAAAACAATCCAAAAGTCACACCTACATTCATAACAAAGAAAGTTATGCAAACTTTGGAAAACCACCGAAACATATAGTAAAATCATTGACAAAGCCAAAAAAAGCATAAAAGAAAAAAGCAGAATCCAAACAGAGTTCAATCAAATAGATGCATCCTCAT
This sequence comes from Brassica carinata, assembly GCA_016771965.1. Taxonomy (NCBI): domain Eukaryota; kingdom Viridiplantae; phylum Streptophyta; class Magnoliopsida; order Brassicales; family Brassicaceae; genus Brassica; species Brassica carinata. Next base: position 53,017,824 of record CM028692.1, read on the forward strand.
CTTCCCACTCATCTTCATCTTCTGTGCTCTCTAGAAAATTAAGCAAAACTTTAAGAGCAGAGTCAATGTCATAGTTTCTGGTAAACACCTCAGCCACTTGTGCTGAGGTGATTTCCATTCCTATAAGTTACTGCACCACAAGCCGCTTTTTCACATTCTCAAACCATCTCAAGTTTGACAATGATGAAATGCACAAATGTTGTATTTTAGTTTTCCATCATTTTCAGCCTGGAAATAAGAGAAAATATAATAAGATATTGATTCAAGATTGACATGTTGATCAATTATATAACTCTTCTTTGCATTCTCTTATTTTCAGGCTTCTCTAAGCAATTATGTTACTCTTCTCTGTCAAACTTGAAACAATTATGGGTAGGTTAGCGTAATTATTTTTTGATTGGAAGAATTTCTTATTATACTGATCAGACCAATCATAAATGATATCAATTTTGATTTAACTTAGTTAGCGTCTTTTCTACTGATATTTGTTGTTATTAGGAAAATTTTATTCTCCATGTAAAACACAATCAAGTTTTTCTTTTGGAATACACTATCAAATTATCCAATAAATCTACTAGTCTAATACAATCTACCATATCTTTTTGGGTTACCGGTTTGGTGTATAGTCCAATAAATCTACTAGTCTAAAACTGAAGTTGTGATTTCAAACATTTTCACCAAATTTAAGCAAAAAAAAGAAAGACATTTTAGAACAGAAAAAGTGATTACCTTGTTTGTTGTATTTTTTTTTACAGTTGACCAAATAACTTGCAAATTTCATTAAACTTGTATGCCCCGAATCTCAATGCATAACACTGAAATTTTATGAAGACCATTGAACGCATTTGAGAGAAGATTATTTGATCACTATGACTGTTTTATATTTTTGAGCAGTTGGTGTCGTCTCGCTTTACCTCTTTATCTAGTGGTATTGTTTTTTATTTATTTAAGAAATACATGTGTTTCGGGGATTTTATTAGAAATAAATAATTTAATGCATCAAAAATGGAGATCATGAGAGAATATAGTTAGTGGTAGAATAGTTTTGCTGAAAACCTGAAAAATACAATATATGCAGATTGAAAACATTTGATCTAACAAACTTTTCTAAAAACAATTTTTACTTTTTTTATAAAAAAAAATGACACGTGTCTTCACAGAATTGTCTGTTTTATAGTAAAAAGGATTATATATACTCCCAAGTTCCTCTGCCTCCCTTCTTCTTCTTCTCCGGCTCTCAGCTCCGGCACCATGACAGTATCTTTTTCTCTCCCCATCATCTTGTTTCTTCTGCTAATATCTGCTGCAAAGTTATAAGAGATTTGGTTCCGATGTCTGGATCTTTTGTTGTTTACTCACATTTTCTTAATCAAAGGATGGGACCATCCTCTGTTTCATGATATTGATTCATTACTGCTTTCTTTCTGTACGATTCAAAATGTCACCACCATCTTAACGTTATAGATTCATTCACGTTTCCTGATTGCGTTTACCATCATAATTAGTTTGCATCAGATTATTTAGATTCCAATTTGATTTATAGAGTAATCAAGCTCTATTAATGGGTGGTCTCTGTTAAGGTTAACACCATTTGTGGTATGATCTTTAGATTTGCTTAAGAGACATTAAAGAAGCTGACTTTCAACTAGTTACTCTCTGATATTGTTCCATGTTGCATTAAATCTCAGCTGCAGTTTGATGTTTAGTTTATATAGTTTATGCTTGATGGTGAAAAACCAAACACAAGTTGAGAAAGATAAAAGCAAAGTGGGCTGCATCTGACGCTGGTAAATGATCATTGGGACCACAGTGTGCTTACAAAAGAAGAAAAGGATTGTTATTGTGACGTGCTTATCATTGTCTTTATTCGCTTTCTCTGTTGCGCTGGTTGCAAGTCTCTATCAATGTTATATTCTGTGGTCTTGATTTGGTTTCTACGTTTAGTAAACTGAGTGTATCTATAGTTGTATTGTATTGACTTTTGTGAACAGAGCATTTTGATCTTTTTCACCAATATCATACCAGCTCTCGTGTGATCATATTCCTTCAAAAGTTCTACTTCAAACCAAATCCTCTGTCATTGTTTTTCCTTTTCACTATGTTACAACAGCACTCAAAAACTAACACCACCAACAAATGTAACATAGAAAAAACATGTTCCATCAAAAAGAATCACACATATCTGTTAAACGGTTTCCTAGACATCGAGACAGTAGAATCAATGCTCAAATTCCCTACTGATTTAACTGTTTTGTGCTTCTCAAGAACCACCACACCTCCAGGTGAACGAGGACCTTTGTTGCTCATGAGCAATGATCCTTTGTTCCATCTAAACATACCTTCCTCTGGAATAACTTGATGGGAAGGATCTGGACAATTTGAGTGTGAAAGTGTCGAAGTTGATGTCAAGCCTGAAATGGTGTTGGTTGCTTGACTGAGACAGAGGGCTTGGGCTCAGTCTTGTTGGTGTTAGCCTGTAATGGCTCGGTACAGGACTAGCAAGAGGAAGCTGTTGATCCCAACCAGTTCCACCATAGAGAGAGCCCACCTGAAGTTCGAATGTCCTGAGCAGACTTGGGTGCTACCCTGTGATAATAGGCAAAGGCAATGGATCTTTCTCTCTGGATGATTGCATCAATTTTCCTCTGTGATCTCGCATCCCTTTCTTCTTTTGTAAGCACACTGTGGTCCCAATGATCATTTACCAGCGTCAGATGCAGCCCACTTTGCTTTTATCTTTCTCAACTTGTGTTTGGTTTTTCACCATCAAGCATAAACTATATAAACTAAACATCAAACTGCAGCTGAGATTTAATGCAACATGGAACAATATCAGAGAGTAACTAGTTGAAAGTCTCCTTAGTACCTGAGATTGTGCCTTGGGATATGGAGGAATCTTTGGTATCCCTAAGTCCAGTTTTGGAACAGTAATGCAGCCATCGATGAACCAAATCCACATGTAATGCATTGCTCCAACGGAGCCAGTAGATGCTGAGAAGCCTGCATACATCTTGTCCAAAAAGTAAGGTGAGAGATCTTGGTTCAGCGAAAGAAGCGGCTTGTTTGGATAATAACCCTCCTCTGGTGATGATAAAGTGACATTGATCTGTGTATCCTTGTGGCTATACACAATGGTGACTCTGAGTAGGTTTCCACTGATCAAAGAGAGGTTTCTGAACTGACCATCTTGATCATAATAACCAGCAGGAGCAGATACAATAGACCTCATTCCATTTATGTTGATACCAACATGGTTGTCATTAATGTCACCAAACTCATCATCTTTGTTTATATCAAGCTCAACAGCGAAGATGTGATTGTCAGGATACAAGATATCCTTCTCTATCAAGTTTGTAATATTCTCATATTCTACTTATGGAAACCTGTATAAATGTATAGCTCCTAGGTCATCTCTCGAGTCTGTATATATACATGTTGTAGTCACTCTTCAAAGATATATTGAAACAATACCTTTATATGGTATCAGAGCCACAATTAAAGTTCTTCTTATAATTTTCTTCACTCCTCTTCTTTTTCAATTGATCTATCGATCATTTCTTCTTCTCTACCTCCGTCTCTTTCAACAATGTTTCCTACAACCGCTGAAACCGTTGACACCACACCAAATACCCTCCTTAATATTAACATGTCTAATGTTACAAAACTCTCTTCAAACAATTTTCTCATGTGGAGTATTCAGATCCAAGCCTTACTTGATGGCTATGGCCTCTCTGGTCATCTCGATGGCTCCACACCCCCACCGGCTCCTACCATCACCAACGATGGACTCACCACACCAAATCCGGAGTTCACCACTTGGACACGTCAAGATCGTCTGATCTTCAGTGGCCTAATTGGAGCTATTACGCAGACCATTCAGCCTATTGTGTCAACGGCAAAGACAGCTGCTGATATCTGGTCTACTCTAGCGTCTACATATGCCAAACCTACAAGGGGTCATATCCAGCAGATCAAACTTCAAATCAAAGGCTGGACAAAAGGTACAAAGACCATTGATGAATACCTTCAAGGATTTGTTACCAGATTCGATCAGCTTGCACTTCTTGGGAGACCAATTGAGCATGAAGATCAAGTAGAGTACATACTTGGAGGACTACCTGAAGAGTACAAGTCAATTGCGGATCAACTAGAGGGACGTGACGTCACACCTACAGTTACGGAGATCCATGAGAAACTCCTCAACAAAGAAGCCAAGCTCCTCACATCAGAAAAGGAAACCGCTGCTATACCTGTCACTGCCAATGTTGCTACCGGTCAAACGAATAATCATCGTCACAATCAGAACAACCGTACGCCCCATCACAATCAACAGTGGAACCGCAATCAACAGACAAGGAATATCAACAACAACAACAAGTTTCAAAAGGGATCTCAAGGCGGGTACCAGGGGCGTTGTCAACTCTGCGGAAATCAGGGTCATAGTGCACGCAGATGTCCTCAACTTGGTGGTTACGGTTCCTCTTCGAGCAATGCTTCTGCCAACAATGCATACCCTCCATGGCAGCCACGTGCGAATCTTGCTCTTGGCGCGACTCAACAGAACAACTCGTGGCTCCTTGACAGCGGCGCAACTCATCATATGACGAGTGACCTTGACAATCTCGCCTTGCACACACCATACAATGGCAATGATGCAGTTCTCATAGGCGATGGCTCTCCTCTCCCGATAACGCACACTGGTTCACTAACCTTTCCCTCTTCCTCCAAACCTTTATCTTTAAATAATGTCCTCTGTGTTCCTAATATTCACAAGAACCTAATCTCAGTCTACAGATTGTGTAACTCTAACAAGGTTTCCGTTGAATTTTTTCCTGCTCACTTTCAGGTGAAGGATCTATCCTCGGGTGCCCCATTGCTCCACGGCAGAACCAACAATGAGTTATACGAGTGGCCAGCCTCACCCTCCACCCTTCATTCCTTCTTTGCTTTCACTAAACCTACCCCTACACTCAAAGACTGGCATGATCGTTTAGGCCACCCCTCTTTATCTACTTTAAAAGCTATTGTTTCTAAGTTTTCTATTCCAGTGTTGCACTCTTCTTCACAGTCTTCTCTGTGCTCAGATTGTTCTATTAATAAATCCCACAAACTTCCTTTTTCTCAAACATCGATCACCTCAAACAAACCTCTTGAATACATATTTTCTGATGTCTGGATGTCTCCTGTGATCTCTGTTGACAACTACAAATACTATGTAGTCTTCGTCGACCACTTTACACGGTACTCGTGGCTCTATCCCCTGAAAACAAAATCACAAGTTCGGGATGTCTTCATGGCCTTCAAAGCACTTGTAGAGAACAAGTTCAATCTCAAAATTGGAACTTTATTCTCTGACAACGGTGGAGAGTATGTGGCGTTAAAATCATTCCTGTCCGCAGCCGGTATCTCTCACCTAACGTCTCCTCCACACACACCTGAACACAATGGCATATCGGAGCGCAAACATCGTCATATTGTTGAAACGGGACTCTCTCTTCTATCTCACGCAGGTATGCCTCGAAGCTACTGGACTTATGCGTTTTCTGCTGCAGTCTACCTCATCAATCGTCTCCCGACTCCGGTACTGCATATGACGTCTCCATTCTCCAAGCTCTTTGGCACGAGCCCCAACTATGGAAAATTGAAGATTTTTGGTTGCCTGTGTTTCCCGTGGCTTCGACCATATACAAATCACAAACTCGACAATCGATCAACTCCTTGTGTGTTCTTAGGATACTCCACCACCCAGAGTGCTTATCTCTGCCTTCAACAGAACTCAGGCAGGATCTACGTCTCCAGACATGTTCAATTTGATGAACACGTTTTTCCCTTTCTTCAATCTTCTCCTCTTCGAGCCAACTCTGAACCTCAATCTCATCGCAAAGATGAACCCTTGCACACCCTTGTGCCTCTTAAACCGCCACTCGTTAACTCTACCGTGCCGTCTCTGGGGAACCCGAGGATAGCTTCGTCACCACCGGTGAGATTGGAGAACTCCGTCGACGGAATCAATGTAAGTGATGCACAAACTTGTATGACTTCTTCTTCTGATCCCCAAACCGGCCCAAATCCTCAAGCCCAAACCCGAGCTATACCTTCTCCCAGCCCAGAAATTTTACCTACCCAAAATCAAAACCCTCAGGCCCAACCACAAAACCCAAACACAACTCCACCAGGCCCAACAGAAAATCAGACAACTCAACCCTCGTCTTCTTCCTCTCTACCTCCTGAACCACAGCCGAGTATCGCCAATCAACACCCCATGACCACTCGACGAAAGAATAACATCTCGAAACCCAAATCAAAGCTAAACCTTTCTGCCCTGATCACTCGAACTTACCCCCTTGAACCTAGAACCGTGAACCAAGCGTTAAAGGATAAGAGATGGAGAGGCTCAATGTCAACTGAATTGGATGCTTTTGCTCGCAATCAGACCTACGATCTAGTACCTCGTCAACCCCACCAAAATATTATAGGTTGTCGCTGGATTTATACTAATAAGTTTTTTGCAGATGGTAGTCATCGCTGTTGCAAATCCCGCCTTGTTGCTAAAGGTTACACACAACAGTATGGGCGTGACTACACATCTACCTTCAGTCCAGTGATAAAGGCGACAACAATTCGTTTAATCCTTGATGTTGCGGTGTCTCGGGCATGGCCTATACAACAGTTAGACGTGAATAACGCTTTTCTTCAAGGAACGCTAAAGGAAGAAGTGTACATGGAGCAGCCTCCTGGGTTCGTTGATCCCGACAAGCCATCTCATGTTTGTCGTCTTCGGAAAGCTGTCTATGGCCTGAAACAGGCGCCGCGTGCCTGGTACGATGAACTTCAAACCTTCCTTCTCACTCTTGGCTTCAAGAACTCATTGGCGGACACCTCTTTGTTTGTCTACAACAATGGGAAAGAACTGGTTTATCTCTTGGTCTATGTCGATGACATCCTCATCACCGGGAACAGTAAAGCTGCAATCACACGAATGCTTTCACTTCTAGCTGCTCGGTTCTCAGTCAAAGACCCGGAGGATCTTAATTATTTCTTGGGTATTGAGGCTCGCCGCACAAACAATGGTCTCCATCTCTCTCAACGCAAATACATTCTAGATCTTCTACACCAGTACAAGATGGAAGATGCGAACCCAGTCACCACACCCATGGCCTCTGCTCCCAAGCTCACCTTAACCTCTGGAACTACACTCGCTGATCCAAAGGAGTATCGGAGGCTTATTGGTAGTCTCCAGTATCTCCAGTTCACTCGTCTTGACATCGCGTATGCGGTAAATAGACTCTCTCAGTTCATGCATAAACCCACAGACCTTCACTGGCAAGCAGCTAAACGGATTCTAAGATATCTTGCAGCTACACCTTCTCATGGTATCTACTTCTCTTCCCGAAATGTTATGAGTCTACATGCCTTCTCTGATGCTGATTGGGCGGGAGACGCCGATGATTTTGTCTCTACGAATGCACACATTGTCTATTTGGGTAAGTCACCTGTTTCGTGGACAGCTAAGAAGCAATCTGGTGTTGCTAGATCAAGCACAGAAGCTGAATACAGATCGGTTGCAAACACATCAGCTGAAATCAGGTGGATCTGCAATTTGCTAACTGAACTGGGTATTGCTTTACCTTCTCCACCTGTCATCTACTGCGATAATCTTGGTGCTACCTTCCTTTGTGCAAATCCGGTGTTCCATTCACGTATGAAACATGTGGCACTAGATTATCACTTCATCAGGGGTCAGGTGCAACATGGAATGCTTCGGGTGTCTCATGTTAACACCAAAGACCAACTAGCAGATGCTTTAACAAAACCACTCCCACGCCAACGTTATACAGATTTAAGAGTCAAGATTGGAGTCGCTGAACCCCCTCCATCTTGAGGGGGCGTGTCAGGATACAAGATATCCTTCTCTATCAAGTTTGTAATATTCTCATATTCTACTTATGGAAACCTGTATAAATGTATAGCTCCTAGGTCATCTCTCGAGTCTGTATATATACATGTTGTAGTCACTCTTCAAAGATATATTGAAACAATACCTTTATAGTGATTCGAGGTGTTCCCATTGTTGTCTTTGTTGAAGATTCCAAGGTACTGATCAGCAGATGCATTTGTCATTCCTCTCGTGGGAGAGATCACAAAGGCCATACCGTGAGAGCCTCTGTGCTTAGTCTCAGGGACAATAGCAAAGAAGAAGGTGGCAGAGAAAGATGTCATGGTACCGTTTGAATCCTTGAACTGGAGTATCTCGTCATGGTAGGCTTGACCATAGGCGTGCTTCTTGGTGCTCGTTAACGTTCTGAAACGTTTGATAAATCTGGCTGATCCCTGCATAACCAGCTTCCCATGGGTGTATTCACTACAAGAGAACAGAACAAGGATCAACAAAACGACCTGTGAGATGATTTTACTAGACATGATCATTAATGGATTGAAGACTAAGAAAATGAGAAGAACTCAGGTAGGTTCTGTAATCATTTATATCCTGGAGATCATGATGAAATTCAACTAATCCACACAAAAAAAAAAACACATGAACTCGTCAAGACTTGTAGAGACTAGGTTTTGTGACTAGTTCATGTTTTCCGTGTAGCTCAAGTCATTAGTTGACTTCTTCCTAGCTTATCAAAGATATAAACACAAGATAAACTAAAAAATAATGCAATTACCATTAACAAATCTGTGATTCTGTTTTGAATAGAAGTCACAACTGTATGTAGTAGATACAGGGTCGACCATTTCTAATTTTTATATGTTTGGCCAAACCTTTAACTATTTATATTTGACCATCTCTTAGCTTATCCATGGATGACGTGAGCATCATGAACACTGACGTTGACTCTGCAACGTAGCTAGCTCTCTGTTATGAACGTTTTTTTCATTGCCTTATCATTACCAAATCATTATAAACGTTCCCTCCAATTCTAACAAACAAAAAAAACTAAATGATAGCTTGTGTATTCTGACCAATGCGGAATAGCAACATTCGTATCTCGAAAGCAACATGATTCTTTTTAAGCAAAAAAAAAAAAAAAGAAAGCAACATGATTCTTTGTTCGGCGTTTGACCGTTTGAGTCGATCTGATCAGTTTTTCTTTCTTGTAAACGTAAGGGTTTTATGATTATGAAAAAATTGTGTTTTTTCCAAGTCTTTTTCTAATTACATAGCAATAGAATAAGAAAAGTGAGAAAGAATATTATTTGTTCCGGCAATTAAGTAAGTAGAAAATTACTGTAACTTGGATTGAAAAGGTATAATCTACTATCAAAACTTGATTATTCATTTGATCTAATATATTACCGAGTTTAGATATGTTCAAAAAATCTAAGTTGTTACGATAATTTGTGTTATTAAAAGTTAATAATAATTACGTAATATTTTCATAAGTATACCTGAAAAAGTCAATGCAGAAATATTAAAAGTTCTCCATATACAGTAAAAACTCTATAAATTAATAATGTTGGGACTTTAATATTTTATTAATTTAGAGTGTTATTAATTTACAGAAAATTTTCTTTTTTTTAGATTTATATATATTTAAAAATGGGTTTTATGAATACATATGAAGAATACTTAATTTGACAGTATATGTATTCCTTAAATTTTATTGATACAAGTTTATATTGTTTTTATTTTAATATTTAGGTATACAGTAAATATAAATGTATTTTAAATATAAAATAACAAAATAATATTAATATATTTAGAGAGATTAAGAAATAGTAAAGATAAATTTATTATAAATGAAAAACTAAACTATGCAATATATTGATTATATTTATATAAATATTATGAATACTAATTATTAATTTATGTTTATATTGGAATCATATATTTACATAAGTTATTAAAAAATTATTATTTTATCGAATTATTTCAGATTTTGTAATAGCCTAATTCGAGACCGGTTAAATTTATTAAGTTATAGGAAAATATTATCCTCCACATAAACACTACCAAGTTTTTTTTTACTTGGCATAGACTGTCAAATGATCCAATAAAAATCTACTAATCTAATGCAATCCACCATATTTACTGTTTGGGTATACGAGGGAAGAGTTTTTGAGTTTGTGGTTACAGTGAGGTAAAAAAAATGGTAGGCCAAGGTTGAGTGATAAAGTGGCCAACTGTTCCTCTATTTTCATGATGATAATCAATCAAGCTAATAAAAAAAATCCAAAGGTAGTAAGAGAAAATAGAAAAGAAAAAGTTTGAAATCATCCCTTACCAACTAGTCCCAGATCCAAAGTTGCAGACTTTTCAACAATTTCAAAGTAATTTTACCCCATAAATGCAAATAAAAGATTAGTAAACTAATACTTTTCTTTAAATACCCATTATAAAAATACAATTAAATAGTCTCTACTTTGTATGTGAGAGCTGAGAGGAAACAGAGGAAAACTACCAGACCAGAGTCTTTCTTCTCTGGCTGCTTACGTGGCCTCTCTCCCTGTCTCTCTCCAGAGAAGGTAAAGCTAACAAATTCTCACAATCAAGGTGTGTAGTTCTTGTTGCTTGTGAATTGTTTTAGTTCTCTTTGATTTAATCTTCATTTTTCCTTTTCTAGTTTTCTGGATTGTTTCCAAAGATCTGTCTTTTCTTGTTCTTGTTGGTGTTGTCTTCATGTGTTAAAAGTTTTCAACTCTTAATTTGCCTAAAATCATCATATTAAATTTCAGAGCTTTTTAAAAACTGTCTCTGTCTCTGTCTTCTGCATCAAACAAGCAAATTTTTGTGATGATCTAGTCAGTTCACCTAATTTGAAGAGAAGATATATAGTTTGCCTAAGATTTGTCATAAAAGTTAAAAACTTCCTTTTCATTGAAGCTCAACAACTTGTCACATCTATTTCTCTTTGGCATGTTCTGTATCTGAGTTCTTGAATCTTCATTTTGCACTTCCTTACTTTGTCCTTAACTGCCGTTTCCATTTGAATCATGCAGGTAAAGGCTTTTTGTTGTTGGAAATTGTTCTTTAATGCAAAACAATCTTGCTAACTTGCGGCTTCTTGGAACATCCTAACAATCAATATATGTAAGAAACGCTTCTAATGAATATTTCAGTTTTAATCAAGTACACAATTGTATGCATAGATCTTAAAACTAGCATAAAGGTTCATCCTTTGATGTGTCTGAAAGAAAAGAAAAAAAGCTTCAACAAAGCTTGAGTTGTGTTTTCTTGTGACAGGTAAGGGAATGTTGGAGAAATGGGGAAGAAAGGTAATTTGTTTTCTGCAATCAAAAAGGCTTTTACTCCACACTCTAAAGAGAAGCTAGGCAATGTAAGCTGTTTACTCCCAACAAGCGTTTGCTAGATTTTTGTTTCTTCTGAAAGATTAAAGAATGTTGGATTTAAAGAGTTTTTGATGATGAGATTATACTTAGGCTCCTGGTGAACATTTTTTTGGTAGCAGGAAGCAGAGAGCAAAGGTGGCAAAGAAAAAAGGAAGAAAGGCTTTGGGAAGCTAAGGCGTGGAGAGAGCAGTTCATTTCTTCCCATCTTCAGAGAGCCTAGTAGTATTGAAAAGATTTTGGCAGAAGCTGAGAGAGATCACAATATTGTTTTCAGGCCTGATCGATCAAATCCACCCTCAGCCTCTCCTCCTCCTCTGAGACCTGCTTCTCCACAGTCTCCTCCTCATAGGGATGACCTTCCAAGATTGGATTCTTCAAAGCCATCACCAGCCTCTTCCGAGAGACTTATCCCTCCCATAGTTCATTCTCCAAGACCAACTTCACCAAGAATTGTCTCCCCACAAGCAGACCCTATAAAGCCTCCTTCACCAAGAATTGCACCCCCACAGGCCATCTCTCCAAAGCCGCCTACTCCAAGCGAAGACCAACTAAGATTGGAAACTCCAAGACCACCTTTTCCAAGAGCAGAACCATCAACCTTAGATGCTCCAAGACCCACTACGCCTAAGCATCCGTCTCCAAGAGCAGAACTGCGAGGGGAGACTGCTTCTAGACCAGAGCCAACTCTCTTGGTCCAACATGCTTCTGCAACAAAGATTCAAGCAGCTTTCAGAGGTTACACGGTACGTATACACACACATTCTTGCTTCTGTTTAAAGATTCATCCCAATACACTAGCCTCCATGTCCAAGACAAGAAACTTATTGATTCGGATGAAACAGGCAAGGAGGAGTTTCAGAGCTCTCAGAAGTCTAGTCAGGCTTCAAGGGCTGGTGAAAGGATACAGCGTGAAGCGGCAGACTGTAAATGCAGTGAAGTACATGCAGAAACTGGTCCGTGTTCAATCCAAAATTCAGTCACACCGCACTAAAATGTTGGAAAATCGAACACAAGTTGAGAAAGACGAAGCAAGCGCAGGTGGTAATAATAATTGGGACGATAGTGTGCTGACAAAAGAAGAAAGGGATGCTAGATCACAGAGAAAAATTGATGCAATCATCAAGAGAGAACGGTCCATGGCCTATGCATACTCTCACAAGGTAACAATCAATCTTTCTTCATTTACATAACCATGTTGATTCATATCTCTCTTACTCTATGTACAGTTGTGGAAAAACAGTCCCAAGTCTGCTCATGACGTTCGAACTTCAGGTGGGCTCCCTCTATGGTGGAACTGGGGGGATCAACAGCTTCCTCTTGCTAGTCCTGTACCGAGCCATTACAGGCTAACACCAACAAGACTAAGCCCAAACCCTCTGTCTCAATCAAGCAACCAACACCATTTCAAACTTGTCAACAACTACTTAGACACTTCCACACCCAAATCGTCGAGGTCTACACTATCCAGACCCTTCACATCAAGATACTCCAGAGGAAGACTAAGAGATTCTCCTTTCAAGGATGATGACAGCCTCACAAGCTGCCCTCCATTCCCGAGCTACATGGCTCCAACTGTCTCTGCCAAGGCCAAAGTTAGACCAAACAGCAACCCAAAAGAGAGAGTGATGGGCACACCACCATCGGTCAGCAGCGAGACGACGAGGAGAGTGTCGTATCCACCAGAGCAACAAGGTAAAGATATGTTTAGATGGAACAAAGGATCATTGCTCATGAGCAACAAAGGTCCTGGTTCACCTGTAAGTGTGGTTCTTGAGAAGCACAAGACAGTTAAATCAGTAGGACATTTGAGCATTGATTCTACCGTTGGTAGGAAACCGTTTAACAGATATTTGTGATTTCTTTTGGTGAAACATGTTCTTTTATGTCACCTTTGTTTCATTTGTGGGTGTTGATTTTTTAGTGCTGATGTAACATAATGACAGAGGATTTGGTTTGAAGTAGAACTTTTGAATGAAATTGAAGAAACAGGTTTACACAGACCTAAATGTTTGAATGACAACTGTATGCAGGGTCGATCATTTATAATTTATTAATGTATAAGGGTATGAGCATCAGTAAACCCCTCTAGTTGTCATTCATTTTTTTATTTTTATTTTTTATTTTTTCATTTGATTAAAAAAAAAGAAAAAAAAAAATACAGAATAGAAAATCTGAAAAGGAAATTACCTTAGAAGAATCATATCCCAGATCAATTCAATGGCTGTCTATATCTTCTAGAAGTAGTATGGATCCTTACCAATACCGGACAGAAGTTTTCTCAAGCAAGCATCATCTTCAATTGATCCAAGTTGCAGCTCATATATGTTAATTTTCTCATGTTCCATTCAATTTGGTGTTATTAGCTCACGAATATTATCTTTTCGTGATATCTTGTTATAATTCTTAGTTTCAGCTGAGGCTTCTTTTTCTGTCTAATTATAATTGCTACTAATACACACATGTATTATTAAATATGATCAATAGTTGAAATTATATCTACCTATAGTGATTTTGGATATTCAAACTTGTAAGTAGTGAGAAGTATAAGACGAAGCAAAAAAAAGAAGAAATCAAACTATAGAAAAGCTTCATGGCTTTTTGTGAATCTCGTTGGGATAGTATCGCCACTTTTTCGGAATCAAGCTTTTTTTATATATAATGTGAAAAAAAAAAATTCCAAGTTCTTGTCCAAGTTTTTTTTTTTTGTCTTATTGAGCCTTCAACGCAAAGAGTTCTAAACAATGAGAATTAACAAAACAAATATAAAAAAGGGATACACCAATAGAGATCCAAAGTAAACTAACACATATCTTTTGTGTATGGATGACTAAAGATTTTTCATATAAAGCTTCATATTTGCTTCTCGAAGAGATGAATCTCGAAGGAGATAATCTTCGTATTAATTCAAAAACACGATGCTTTAGAGTGAGTTGAAAACGATTGTCATTCTCTTTTTATTACTCCAGTAAGAGCCACCAAGATATGACAACTCTTTATCTTGCTCTATTGATAATAACAGAGTCAAAGAGATTACCGTTCCATAGAACTTCATGTTGCCTTTCGAAGTAATCATAGTTTGCAGCAAGAACTTCATCATCATAAAATGAAGATTCATCAACGATTGAAGCCGGTAAAACCCGTCGTCACCATCCGCAATAGATCTTTCAATTACCTTTTCTAAACGGCTCAATTGAACCAAAAGTTTTGTCTTTCAAAACCCATTGGAAGAAACATACCAAAGAACAATAAAAAACTTTGCCAGATTCAAAATAAATTGGCAATCAAACAGTGATCGGAAACAAAGCGAATCAAAGAAAGAGAAAAAAAACGAATTAAACAAGCCAATGTCGGAGCTAAAGAAACCTCCGATCATCGAATTGAAATTGTAAAAATTCCAAGTTCTTGTCCAAGTTTCAGAAAAGGTTTTCCAAATATCCAAAATATTCATTTGCACTCTCATAATTCCTTTTCAGACCGATAAAGCCACACTGCTGGCCAAAGTGGTTCAATCAGTGCCGGTCCTAGGGTAAAGCACAAGAAGCAGTGGCTTCAGGCGCCAAAATGTATTAAACTTGTAAGGGCGCCAAAACAGAGCAAGTGTGTTTAGTATAGTGGTCGTGTGTTTTCATATTAGTTCCACATGTGTTGTGTTCGAATTCTACTTCCCAGTTTTATCTTTTCATTTCGATAACAATTAATAGATTTTGAACCTAAGATCTAATAGATTCCACGATCAATTTTTATTTCCTTTTCTAACACTATTTTCCTTTTATCATACATAATATATCAGACATATAAGTTACAAAATAAAATTTTTAATAAAAATCTAGTTCTCTTTTGTTATTAGGCCATTGACAATTTGACAATTCATTTTTTCAGGATGCATTTTTTTCCAGTGTTCCTTGGCCATTTTTTTTGCTACACCATTAGATTATCTTCTGTTGTTAATCTTTACAATTTTGACTTTCTCTTATGCATTTTTAATGCATGTTTTCTTTTTCTTCTTCTCTTTCTTCTTGTAAGTCTCATAATTTTTTAAGAACTATGAAATAGCATAAAGTTACTATACATTGGGGTTTAAGGTTTTCTAATAATTTTATTTTATTATAATTATTATGGGGCGGTATTTTACAATGCGCTTTAAGCGCCACACGAATACGGACCGGCAGTGGGTTCAACGAGTTAAAGAACTTAAACAACAAACCTAGAGATCTCCATTTTGTATAGCCACAAGGATACACAGATCAATGTCACCTTATCATCACCAGAGGAGGATTATTATCCAAAGAAGCCACTTCTTTCTCTGAGCCAAGATCTCTCACCCTTCTTCTTGGAGAAGATGTATGCAGGCTTCTCAGCCTCCACTGGCTCGGTTGGAGCAATGCATTACATGTGGATATGGTTTATCAACGGCTACATTACTGTTCCAAATCTTGACTAAGGGATACCAACGTTTCCATCATATCCCATCACAAAAACTAGGGTAGCTCTGATAGTTCTGGTGACGGGTTTGGCATTGGCTCTCTTTGCTGCGCTGGTTGCTTCAGCTTTGAGTCTCTTCTTCTATAAGAGACATATGAAGGTTATGGAGGTTTTAGAGGAATGGGAGATCTAATGTGGTCCTCATAGGTTTGCTTACAAAGAGCTTTTCAAAGCCACAAACGGTTTCAAACAGCTTCTAGGTAAAGGAGGTTTTGGTCAGGTCTTTAAAGGGACACTTCCAGGTTCCAACGCAAAGATTGCTGTTAAACGTGTTTCACACAACTCGAGTCAAGGGATGCGTGAGTTCTTGGCTGAGATAGCTACCATTGGTCGTCTTAGACACCCGAATCTAGTCAGGCTTCTTGGTTACTGCAGGTACAGAGAAGTGCTCTACTTGGTTTACGACTTCATGCCCAATGGTAGCCTTGACAGGTATCTCTATGGAGGATCAGATTCAGATCAAGAAGAGCTTTCTTGGACGCAACGTTTCAAGATCATTAGAGATGTTGCATCTGCACTAGCTTATCTCCATCACGAGTGGCTACAAGTTGTGATTCATAGAGACATCAAGCCGGCAAATGTACTAATAGACGACAAGATGAACGCAAGTCTTGGTGATTTTGGACTAGCTAAGCTATATGATCAAGGAAACGAAGCTCAGACCTCGAGAGTAGCTGGAACGTTCGGTTACATGGCACCAGAGCTCATGAGAACGGGAAGGCCAACCACGGGAACAGATGTATACGCCTTTGGTGTGTTTATGCTAGAAGTTTCTTGCGGTAGGAAACTGTTTGAGCCACGAGCAGAGCCTGAAGAGATAGTTCTTGCTGATTGGGCCATTAATCGTTGGGAGAACGGTGATATCGTAGAGGCGGCTAGTGAAAGAATCAGACAGGACTATGATAAGGGACAGCTAGAGCTTGTTCTGAAGATGGGAGTGTTGTGTTCGCACCAGGCTGAAGAGGTTAGGCCGGATATGGCTACTGTGGTTAAGATCTTGGACGGAGTTTCCGAGCTTCCGTATAATCTGCTTGATGTTGTTAGAACAGAGAAGTTAGGAAGATGGTATGAGATGTACGGAAACGTACTTGATGTGGAGGTGACAATGGATTCTGGAGGTAACTTGACAATCACGGAACCGTTGACTTCCCGTGGGACGGTAAAAAGTGGTTACTGAATGTTCTACAAATGTTCTCAAGTGTTGCTTGTATTGAATGCATCTTTTGAAATATTTTTGTCAAGAATGAAAATCGTTGTGCTATCAGTGAAAAACGACCTGAAAAATAGTCTTTCAGTTATAGAAAGAAAGATTTTATAATTTTTTTAAAAAAAAATTTACATAGATAAATTTTTAGATTTTGAAATATTTTTATTAATTAATGTTAATAACTTGAATATATAAAAATATTAGTTAAAATATTCAAATTAATTAAATAATATTAGTTAATAGTTATTAAAATTGTTTTATAAGAATAAATAAAAAATTTAATTTTAAACATTCAACATTTATTGTATTGAATACTCTAGAAAATCATTTTGTGAAAATATATGACGACATTTTCCTTTTTAACTATTTGTTGTTTTTTTTTCCATCTGTCTCTGTCTCTCCTCTGAGTTTCATAAGCATTTCTCATTCTGTGGACGACACTGAACCTTAGAGAAATCACCAGAGAGCCTCCTGAGATAGAGAGCTAGCTCGGTCGTCTCTGAAAGAAAATGGCTTTGAAGCTTAACCCTTTGGCATCATCTCAGCCCTACAGATTCTCTTCCTCGGCACGTCCGCCAATCTCTGCATTCAGATCTCCCAAGTTCCTCTGCCTCGCTTCTTCTTCTTCTCCTGCTCTCAGTTCCGGCCCCAAGTCAGTCTCTTTCTCTCTCTCTCCCTATCATCTTGTTTCTTCTGCTAATATCTACTTTCCTATTATCTGCAAAGTTATAGGAGATTTGGTTCCCTTTTTATTCAAAGAGATGTGCTTTCAATCTTGGGTCTAGTGATTAAACATGGGACCATCCTCTGATATCCTCTGACTCAGTAGATTGTTTCATTAATGCTTGCTTTCATCATCACATTATAAGATTCATTCACGTTTCATGCGTCTCTGAGATTGATCCATGTATTAGAGTAATCAAGCTTATTTAGATTCCTATCTGATTAGAGCAATCAAGCTCTCTCTACTAATGGGTGGTCTCTGCTAAGTTTAACACCATTTGCTATGATAACATTAATAAAGTACCTGACTTTCAACTATCATCTTAGTCAATTCTCAACTCTCTGATATCTTCCCCTGTTGCAAACATTTTTTGATGTTTAGTTTATAGTTTTTAGTTTATATATTTGATGGTGAAATGCATGTCCACTTGTTGCATTGAGAGGAGATTCTTGAAACGTATCATGTTACGTCTGTTTTCTTTCTTTAAAGACTCTACGTTGGACTTCACGCCTTCTTATAGAGGGCTTCCTTGAGATGACAACTTGCGTCTATGCATGCCTACTTCGTGTCCTCTCTCTCTCTATAGTTTCCGTCCAAAAGTTTCACTCTTTTTCCTGTTACTCTGCTTTAAAAAGACATTTGGCTTTTTATCTTGTCTCTAACTGATCTTGTCTCTACCTTTCACTCCCTGCAAGTTTTCTTTTTTGCACATTGCTAAGGGAAGATTTAACTGCATGATTGACTCAGAGATGATATGTCTTACATTTGGTGAGTCTAGATTCATTGGTCACAAATTCAACTTCAATGTGTGTATATTCTGTTAGATTGTAGACATGAATGCTTATCCTAATGCAATCAAAAGTGTTCTTGTTTCTTCTGTGTGCATAAGAAATAAGTTTTCTGATCGTTTCAATGGAATATGACTAAGTGTTGATGCACATTTTCTTGATTGATGCAGGGAGGTTGAGAGTTTGAAGAAGCCATTCACTCCACCCAAGGAAGTGCACGTCCAAGTCTTGCACTCCATGCCACCCCAGAAGATCGAGATCTTCAAATCCATGGAAGACTGGGCCGAGCAGAACCTTCTAATTCACCTCAAAGACGTGGAGAAGTCGTGGCAGCCCCAGGATTTCTTGCCTGACCCTGCATCCGACGGGTTTGAAGACCAGGTGAGAGAGTTAAGAGAGAGAGCAAGAGAGCTCCCCGATGATTACTTTGTTGTTCTGGTGGGAGACATGATCACAGAAGAAGCGCTTCCGACTTACCAAACTATGTTGAACACTTTGGATGGAGTAAGAGATGAAACTGGTGCTAGCCCCACTTCATGGGCCGTTTGGACAAGAGCTTGGACTGCAGAAGAGAACCGACATGGTGATCTTCTGAATAAGTACCTTTACTTGTCTGGTCGTGTTGACATGAGGCAGATTGAGAAGACTATTCAGTACTTGATTGGATCAGGAATGGTGAGTCAGTTATCTTAGTTTCTAAGTTAATATAACTTTCTAATTGCTTTCTCTTGTACAGGATCCGCGTACAGAGAACAATCCTTACCTTGGCTTCATCTACACTTCATTCCAAGAAAGAGCCACCTTCATCTCTCACGGGAACACAGCTCGCCAAGCCAAAGAGCACGGAGACCTCAAGCTAGCACAAATCTGCGGCACAATAGCTGCAGACGAGAAGCGTCATGAAACAGCTTACACCAAGATAGTTGAGAAGCTCCTTGAGATAGACCCTGATGGTACAGTGGTGGCTTTTGCAGACATGATGAGGAAGAAAATCTCGATGCCGGCTCACTTGATGTACGATGGGAGAGACGACAACCTCTTTGACAACTTCTCTTCGGTGGCTCAGAGGCTAGGTGTCTACACTGCTAAAGACTACGCGGACATTCTTGAGTTTTTGGTTGGTAGGTGGAAGATCGAGAACTTAAACGGGCTTTCAGGTGAAGGAAACAAGGCACAAGACTATTTATGTGGGTTATCTCCAAGAATCAGGAGACTGGATGAGAGAGCTCAAGCAAGAGCCAAGAAAGGACCCAAGATTCCTTTCAGCTGGATACATGACAGAGAAGTGCAGCTCTAAGAGAATACATACAGAAACTCTTTTCTTTCTGTTCCTCATTTGATCTGTGTCTGCTGGTGTAGATTACTATGGTTTCTGATAATGTTCTCGTGGGTCTCTAGTTACAAAGTTGAGAAGCACTTTAGTAAACTTTGTAGTTGTAGAAACAGTTAAAGAAAGTCTGGTGAACTCTGTTTTTGACTTTGGAGTTTTGTTTCAGTTCAGGTTAGTATTGTGTGTTTCTTCTCTCTGCTTTTCCTCTGTTTTTAGACAAGAACTCATATAGGCTTTTAGCAGTTTTGATTGATGATCATGAATCATGATGAATATGTCAATTTAGAGTAAACTAGTTGGTCAAGTTTTAAAAACAGGTTTTAATTTGTTATAACATGTATGATGGAGATGGTGATTGAAACTCTACACCTTTCCTACTTAAATAGAACTCCAAGAAACAGAGACGGTGGTGAGGAAAAACTAAAACCCTAACGGCTCTTCCAGGCCCAAATTCAAAGACTTTGGCCCAGTAAGTTAGTTAGTGCTCAGAGACACGGAAAGTATTCTAATTTGACCTAGTTGAAAAAAATTCATTCTCATTACCCTACCAAAATTCTATCTACCCTACTTTTTTTTCCTATATTTCCCTTCTCCTTATTACCCTCAATTATTATATTATTATCTTTTTCCAGCGGTCCCCACATGTTTTATGTTTTTTTTTTTCAATAAGTCTCCGCTTCTCTCCTCATAAAACCAACCTTAAATCCAACAACCTAACAGCCGACCCCACATCAACCCACCTCTCTCCTTCCAACAGCTGTCCCTTGTGTCTCCTTTCTCCCATCTTGTTTCCCTTTCCCCAACCACCATCGAACTTCTTTTCCTCTTCCATTTGAGATTGGCGATTTTGAAGCTTTTTTTGAGGTAAAATCATGCGTTTTTTTTTACGAAATTTTCATAATAATATACTACTTATGTTCTATGTATTATGTGTAACGAAAAATGAAAGTATTGCTGTAAAATTCGTGAGAGTTTTCAAAGAAAAACAAAAATATTAGATTTCAAAAAAATCTATATTTTTCTCTATTTTTAACACGGTTTTGAAAGGAAAAAACATGAAAATTGTGTTAGACGATAATCTGAGTAATGTAACACGTTATGAGTTGATTAAAAAGACTTAAAAAGATGAAAAACTAAAGTTTTAGGTAAAAATGGAAGTTTTAGGTATTTTGTTATGAAAAAGGATGCTTAAGAACGATTTTGTATATTTCTTCTTGTTTACCACTATTTTAAAGCAAAATAATGCATTACAGTAGTAGTATACGGTACTGTGGATTGTATAACACCCTTTTGGTCAGTTAAAAGTGTTAAATAGACAAAAGCAAAAAATTATAAGAACTACTGGAACTACTGGTACTACTAAAGTGAAACGTGTATTACTTGTATTACTGGAACGACTCTGTACCAAAGATCTTGGACAACTTAGATTCTTTAAATGGTTAACTAATCATAATTTTATTTCTTTTCGGGAATTATATGGCTTCTCTATTACAATCATATGTTTTGACTATGGAGGAAGTTACATCAAGGATGGGGCGAGATAAAATGGATCTCGGAGAAGATCAAATTCACACTCTAGTGATGAAAACATCTGTGGAAGAGGTTACATATTCTGAATTGGTCGAGTGTATATGCAGAAAGATTAAGGCAAATGGAGATGGGATGGTGAAGATTAGTTACTTTCCATTGGTATTGTATTCCAACAAGCCATCATATATTTGGTGTGACGAAGACGTTTTGGGTTATCTCATGCAAGTAAATCATGATAAATGTAGAAGTGTTTTACATGTGGAGATCAGCGGTGACATGGATGATACATATGGTGCTCACGCCGTAAGATGATTATGGAACCGATGATGAAACTGATGATAGCTATGTTGGTCTTTCTGATGGTGATGGAAGTGATACATACATAACTGAAGAAGATGAAACCAGGAAGATGGGACAGAGGAAGATGGGACCGAGGAAGATGAGACCGAGATAGATGGAGCTGAGCAAGATGGAACGAGCAGGATCGTGAGATTGGGGCATGATCACGCCTTACACAGCTGAACAACATGAATACTTTGAGATGCATGAGGATTTAGAGCATGTGTATGAAGGTACGAAGTCGGTATGGGAGATGAAGCTGGAAGAGCGGAGTTGAAGCCACAACAGTAGTAGAAGAAGAGTGGGATGATGGTCTCGATTTGGTTAAGGGTCAAGAATTCAGAACTAAGATAGCCATGCAAGTTCTAGTTGAGAGGGTGCGATAAGAATGGTTTTGAGTATGACACAATGAAGTCCGATCTTGGGAGATTTGTGGCAAGATGTCGAAAGCAGCGAAAGAAGGTTGCAAGTGGTATTTCGTGTAGCAAAGCTTAAGAATTCAGATCTTTGGACGGTAAGAACTTACATCAAGTCTCATACATGCTCGTGGTAACTACAAGTACCCTTAGAAATAGAAGGAGAGGCACACCACAGGTTGTTGCATCTGTTTTGGGTGAAGAATATCCCGTAGATATGACACACCAACACCAGTGATCTGATCAGTATGGTTATACACAAGGTTGGTGTTGATGTATCATACATACAGCATGGAGAGGAAAAAGGATGGCTGCTAATGAAGTGCGAGGTACTCCGGAAGAGAGTTATTCTTTGATACACTCCTATATGCACATGCTTAAGTTGAAGAATCCTGGCTCGGTAAGTTATGTTGAAGTGGATGCGGCGAAAAGATTTAAGTATTTATTTTTCGCATTTGGAGCTTCCATAGAAGGGTTTGTAGCGATGAGGAAAGTTATCATTGTGGATGGAACACATCTTAAGCATGTTTATGGTGGAGTTCGCTTGTTGCGGCGGCTCAAGATCCGATCGTCACCACTACCCTATTGCATTTGGTGTAGTTGATGGTGAGAAAGATGACAGCTGGGCGTGGTTTATGAATAATTTGAGGTCAGTGATATCGATGTAGGCGGTTGGTGTTTCTTTCGGATAGAAATGTGAGCTTGATCAAGTCAATACATGAGGTGTTCCCAACGGTGCACATGGGTATTGTACCGGCATTTGGCTCAAAATGTCAAATGACATGTATTCAACAACGAGACGTTTGTGCAAGCAAGTTTAGAGAATCGCATGTGCTTATCTGATGGCTGAGTTCGATGTTCTCTATGCTGCTTTTCCGAAAGTATCCTTCAGCTGCCGAGTATCTGAGAAGAGTGTTGAAGTGGGAAAATGGGCAAGATGTTACTTTGAAGGAGACAGATACAATGTTGACACGACCAATGCAGCAGAATCTATCAATGGTGTTCTTCGAGGCGAGGAAATACTTCATGCTACCAATGATTGATGTTATCATTAAGAAAATGGCTGAATGGTTTAACAAACACAGGAAGAAGGCAGCTCAAATACCAGCCACAAAGAAGCTTGTGCCTAAAGTGGAAACCATGTTGTGTTGTCAAAAGATGTTTGGAAGCGAGGTGTTTAGATGTGGTTGAGATAAACAGCTTTACATGAGTACAATGTCGATGGTAAAGGCGGAAAGATTTATCTTGTTGATTTGCAAAGAAAATGTGCAGCTGCGAGGTGCTTTGATATAGACAAAATCCGTGTGTTCATGCATGTGCTGCTGCGAAGTTCTTGAGTGTTGGAACGGACCTCCATCTACAAGAGTATTGTTGAAATACTATCTGTGGAGCTTTGGCGTTGGCATATTGGAGGACGATTTATCTGTGCCACATCAGTCTGAATGGGTTATACCGGATGAAATTCGAGCACTCAAAGTTCTTCCTCCATTATATGATAAAAGAAAGGACCCACTCGAAGCAAAGGTTTCCATCAGCCGGAGAATCTCGTGGGCGAAGAAGAGGACGAGGAAGGGGAAGGAGCAGGGAAGGAGCAGAGGAAGGAGAGGCGGACGCTTGTATGAGTATTTTGAGAGTGGAAGTACTTCTGCAACCGCTGAGTAGCATGGGACTCTTGTGATTTGAACTATGTGTAATATGTGTAATATGGAACTACTAGTATTACTACTGGAACTACTATGTGTAATATGGACTAATAGGACTGCTGGAACTACTATGTGTAATATGGACTACTATGAATTACCGAGTACTACCATGAACTACCAAAAACTACACTGTATTACTATGTGTTATGCATGTTTCTAAGAACCTTAATTTTCTTCTTATTATTTATTTTTAGAAGATGTATCTCGTATTTAACGTGATTATATGTCCATTCATGTGTTTATTTTTTAAAATAGACATAAAATGCTCTTAAAATCTCAAGTTGGTAGAAAAATTCTCATTTCAATAGAAAACATCCTTATACTTCCTTGTTAATGTCTTGATGGGAAGACCATGATGAGATGAATTTCTGAAAACACATATTTTCTAAAAACATTTCCTGCCAATGTGTTATATTCAGTTTAAAAATGTCTAAATGAATTGGTACTACTAATTAATTTAATTTAATGACGTTGTATTACTAAAAAAATGCTATAATCTGCAAAAGTATTACTATGAAGAATGAAGTATTACTACTACCTTGAGTATTACTAAGAGTAAGATAAATATTTGTTTAATATTATCTTTTCACACGTTTTAGACATGTGTCATACATATATTTTTTATTTTACATTGTGCTTCACGTTTTAGACATGTGTCTTAGGTTTATTTTTTTTATTTTCATGAAGTGTTGACAATGATTTTGTCTTAGTAATACCTATAAACCTAGTAGTTCTTCTCTGATTTTTGGGCCATATATTGTCTTGTCTTGTCTTGATTAGACCAAACCTGCTTCAAGACAATCACACAACACAAGAAAATTCTACCAAACAAGCATTCAGTTCACAATAAGCATTCAGTTCACAACAAACATTCAAGCATCCTACATACAACAACATAGCATCCTACATAAGTTCACAACAAATCCGAGATAAATATTAAACACAGAAAAGTTCACTAAGCCTCAGTTCTTGGCTTCTTCTTCTTGAGCCCTTCAATCTCATTGGTGTCAGCTTCAGTGTAGGGAGAGGAAATCCACTGTGATCGTGTACGTGTCCTCTGTTTTGGCGTTGTGAACTTCTTTGGGTCAGTAGACTTTCTCGGTCTACCCCTCGGCTTAGGATCATTCTCAGCTCCCTCAGCTCCCTTATCCGTCGCAGGCTCATTCGTCTCCTTAGCGAGCTCCTGCTCCGTGCGCTCTGCAGCGTGGCGTCTCATCTACATCAGCAGGCGTCTCATCTACAGCAGAAGCTCCATCTTTGCTCTTGAAAACTGTAAGAATCCACCCTTGTTTATCTTTCCCTGAAAGAGCCGTCTCATCTACAGCAGAAGCTCCATCTTTGCTCTTGAAAACTGTAAGAATCCACCTTGTTTATCTTTCCCTGAAAGAGCCGTCTCATCTACAGCAGAAGCTCCATCTTTGCTCTTGAAAACTGTAAGAATCCACCCTTGTTTATCTTTCCCTGAAAGAGCCGTCTCATCAACAGCAGAAACCTCATCATCCCACTTAAGAGAAACTGTCCTAGACCCTCTCCCCATATCTGTGCTCTTTGCCCCAGTTCCTGCGTGGTGGCTCTGTTTCCATCTCTACTCCACCTCTTCTTCCACCTCGGCTCCTTATAAGCTTCCACCTCTTCAGTTTCAACCCGAGTCTCTGTTCCCATCTCATTGCCTTCATTCATCGTTTCTTCACCTTTCTGTTTTTCTTTGTCTTGTTCAGCATCAACCCGAGGCTCTGTTTCCACCTCTACTCCACCCTCTTCTTCCACCTCTGGCTCCTTATAAGCTTCCACCTCTTCAGTTTCAACCCGAAGCTCTGCTTCCACCTCTTCTTCAGCTTTCTCTTCCTCTCCTTTTTCGTTGGAGTGCCCAGATCCGCCAATCAGTTTTTGGTACTCAAAACCTTCGTTGTTCTCGTTCTCGTTCTCCTTCCTCTTCATATCTTTCTCAATGCCATCAAGCCTCTCTTATTGCCTTCTGCTTGGCTCCCCATTAACTTGATATTCCTCGAGGGGCGTGAGCCTCTTCTCCACTTTCATCTTCTTAAACCTTCTTTTCAAAATTTTGTGGCTCTTTTCAATAACACCAAGCCTCGTGTCCATTTTATTCACCGTCACACACACTTCACTCAAACTACCCATCAATCTCTCTTCAAACCCTTTCAGAACGTCTTCCAAACCATGATTACAGGAGGATGCTTCTTCAACCCGAGGACCTTTGCCTTTCTTATCAGTAAACTCCCTTGCAGCCACATCTAACTCATAGAGTTCTTGCCAAAAGATGGGCTTCTCCTTCACAGTAAGCCATGTGCTCCACAAATTACTTACTCCTTCTTCGTTTTCATAGTCTGGCTCTTTCTCTGTTATGCTTGCCATGAGAGGTTCCTCATTGACATTAGGAACCAGAACACTCTTAATATCCTGAAAATAATACCAAAACATTATCAAACATAAATTATATTTTATTCACTTAGTCTAGAAAAACAGTATTTACACATACATTAGTTGTTCCAAGTGTGTGGTACAAATCCTCAAGTGGGAAACCTTTCATGCTGTTACTTTGGAACCGCCTCTTGCACATCCTCGGACACTTACTCAAACATCCATCTACATCTTCTCTGAATTCTGCATTCAGAGCTGGAATACACTCAAATGCCAATACCTAAATGTCAAAACAAAGCAATTAGAACTGATTCACAAAATAAAAACAATTATTTAAAGATGAAAAATTTAGATTTACCTCCAAAGGAATTATGAACCCGGGAAAGTTGACATTCTTCTTAGGTTTCCCCTTCAGAAGCTTCATCACATGACTGATGGACCCGAGAGCATCGTCAAACGTCAACCGACCCCAAGGAAAGGTTTTAGTAAGCTCCACATCATTGGCGACTCTTAATATGAAAGAGTCAAAAGGAGCATTGTATCTTGCCTTGGCTCTGATAATAGTGCCTAAGAAGTAAAGCACAGCCATCCTGAGTCGATCACCACACGCACTCATGCTCACCAACTTCTCTTTCACAGATGTCATCGTAATCTCACTACGTTTGTTGAAATGCCTGTCTACAAAAGCAAAGCTCCCAATCTTCTTATACTTAGGCGGGTATGCACGGCAGTCCAATCCCGAGATGAGTGCATGCTCTCTCAGTGAGTACCGAATGGGCACGCCATTAACAAAGAAACCAAGATGTTTCCTCTCCCTCGTGTAAAGGAATCGTGCGCAGTAGAAGCATCCACATACCCAGCAACTTCAAGTTTGGCTCATCCGGCATGTGGAAAAAATGATTAAACTGAGGGTGGTTTTCAAACCACTCCAGCTCAGGCTTAAACTTAGGCTTCTTCAGGATCTGCACCGTCTTGCTCACATAACACTTGCTCTGTATCTTACACTTCTGAGTGAACTCGGTGTTCTTGAAGTATAGCTCATCAGGGGGCAATGGCTGGGATTCCTGTAAACCACAAAAACAGATTAAGCCATATATTTTTTTGTCTTATTAGTACTAGTCACACCAGTAAGACTCCAATAACAATTTTTAAGGAATAATTTTGAGAATAATTTACCTCAGATGAAGCTGACTGATGATCAGTCTCATTCTCGTGTCTGCGGATGACCGGACTCATTTCTATGACCAAACTCTTCATCATTCCCTGTAACGTCTTCCAAATATTGCTCTTCTACATGTACACTTTTTCTTTTAGATTTTTCCTTTCTCTGCTTAGTTTTCTTTTTTCCTCCACGATTTTGGCCTGTCATTATCCTATAACAACAAACATTTGATTTGTCATTATCATATATTTACAAATCTATATCATCTCGATATCCTATAACAACAACAATCGAAGCTAACAAACCCATTCAATATCCACAAAACAAATAATGATACTTAATCTCATTACAACACTTTCGATCTACATAACTTCATAACCAAACATCCCATTCTCTCCATAATCTCATAACCATTTTCAATAATTGTATTAACCATTTTACTACTAGGTTTTCAATTAAATTACACTAAACTTTCACAATTTTTACCAATACCAAATCGATTCAACAAGCACACATCATTTATACCAACGAAACCCACATCTAAACGATTTGAATCTATGAAAAAGGTATGAAAGCGTTACCTTTTACACACGAGAATGGTGATGGAAGATCCGTTACAAGAGGATAAAAGGAAGCCTAACGCGGAAGAAGATGGTGATTCTGATGATGGACAAGAGAATAGGCGGTGGTTTTCTGTGGATTGCGTTGGGTTTCTGTGGATTTCGGTCGAATTCGTCGAGTTCGTCGGGTTCTAGGGTTCTTTCGATTTGGGGGAAATGGGACTGAGAAACACGTACGAGAGAAAGAGAGGATTTGGTTTTGTTTTGGGAAGGTTTGGTCTATTTGGAAGAGAGACACGGGGAGAAAGAGAGGGTTTGGGAGAGAGATAGGCGGGTCACGCCCACGGATCCAGGATCGTCTAAGTCGGGTCAAATATATTTGGGTTGGATCTGTAAATATTGGATTTCATTAAGGATACTTTCGTTTTTTACCACGTTTTCGATTAAAATAAGATTAAAAATATAATCTTTTTTATGGATAGGGCAAGAAAGAATACACATGGGAGTGACTGGGGCAAGGAAGAATATCACTCCAGAGACACGGCCGAGGGAGGCGGTAGAAACTACCAATGAGCTTGGGGAAGGAGTAAAGATTCGAACTTTCTCCTCTCTCTGCAAGTAAAGACTCCACATCTTTGGAACATAAGACGAAGAAACGAGAATGGATCCAACAGAGGAGGAGGAGAAGAAGGTGAGAGAGAGAATCAGAAACAAAGTCAGCCAAGTCAGTTCTGTCTCGCAGTCTCTTCTCTCTCCCTTACAAGACCACATCAACTTCACTCTTCAGGTTACTTTTTAACTCTGCTCTGAAATTGTGTTGAAACAAAGTTAGTTTTACTCTGTTTTCTCCCCTGTAGTTGCTAAACGGTTAAAGTTAGCTTCTTTGTGTATGTTTTGTTTGTTTGCTTAGTTCTGCGGTTATGTAAAGAGTATGTTTTGTGCTTTTGGTGCAGAAAGCTTACTTTAAATGTGCGTATGAGTGCTTTGATAGGACAAGAACACACGCTGAGATTAGCGGATGCGCAGAGACTTGCAGTGTTCCCATCACAAACGCTCAGAATCATTTTGATAATGAGATGTCTGTGTTCCAAGTGAGTCTCTTATGTTCATTCTAATAAGAGCAAAAGGATTAGTGATTGAAGTCTGAAACTTTCAATGAAGATAGTGTTGATTGTTTGTCTTTTATGGATAATCACTTAGTTTGATCATCAGACATCACCAACTGATTCAACTTCGTGTTTTGTTTTGTAATTGATGAATGTAGGAGAGGTTGAATAGATCACTTGTGGCTTGTCAAGATAAGTTTGAGGCTGCCAAGCTTCAGAAGACGAGGAATGAAGCTGTAACTGGTTTGGAGCAGTGCGTGAACCAAACTGTTGACGATGCGGTGAAAACGCTGCCTAGTCTCGTGTCGAAGATGAAGAAGGCTTTGTCAATCCCAGACTGAGAGAGAGAGAGAGAGAGAGAGAGAGAGAGAGAGAGAGACTTTCTTACTCTTTTGTTTTCATCCCTTGATGATCTTTTTGAACTCAATTCAGCATCAATAATTCTTTTTTTTTTAATTTCAACTCTTGAAACACAATATATCATATAACTAACAAAGAAATGAAATTATTGGTTGAGACTAATGAGTTCTGGTTCAACAAGAGTACTAAGAAAACTTCATTACTTTTCATTTTTAATCGTCTTCACATTAGATATGATATGCTTCACATAAAAATTAATTGTGAGCAAACAATATTCATCATAAAATCCAAAGAAGCCTTCAAATTCACGGCGATCAACTATCACTGAATAAAACTCTCTTTTCCACGGAGGACATGTTTTCCCCCTGCATTAATTTTCAAGTGAAAGGCTTGGTGTGCTCTAAGATTTGTATGAAACTTCAGAGAAGAAATACCAGAGCCACCGGCTATCTCCCCGCTTATCCCGATCACAAACTCAGTATCATGGTTTAGCCTTATCTGTAAAGTTATAGTGTAAAATAAAACAGATATGTAGAATCTTTTGCAAGCATTGATATACATATGAATCTTCGATCGAAATATTATGTAATTTTAGCTTTCTTTGATGAGAGTAAAGCTAGTATTCTTAATCAAATATTATGATCTGCCTCAATATGAAACTTCGGTACCACAAATGCATCAAACTATTCCGAGATACCGAGATATCCATGTTCCAAGTGAGTCTATTTGCTCAGCCTTTTTACTGTTCATTGAATGTTCAGTTTAGAGATTATAAAGTGTAAAAAATTTGCAAACCTACATGAATGCTGAAAAATTAGTGTTTAAAGTCTGAAACATTTGGTTCTAAATGAGTTTATGAAGCTAAATGTGGGTTTGTTTGTCTCTTGAACATTCAATAGTAAATTTTTGATTCTTTATTGAGAAATGGATGAGAGGTTGAATAGATCTCATACTGGTAGTTTCGAGGCTACAAAGCTTTAGAAACAACAAACGAGGCAGTGAATGATTTAGAGCAGTGCTTGAACAAAACAGTTGATATTTGACTAATCTCATCAAATGATTTAAAGAAAGCTTTGTCAATCTCAATCTAATAGAAACACTAACTGATTTTTTTATTTCTTATATTCTTGGTCTTTTCAAAAAACATTACAGAATAGCGCTAACAGAGACATGAAACATGGAGTGATTGTGATAGTTGATAAAATACTCAAAATGCAACAAGTCACGACTTGTCTGTTCATACCTTTTCGTCTTTAATTTTCTTAACATCAGGGAGGACAAGCCTTACATAGAAACCAATTGAGATCAAGTTGGAAGTGCCATAAGTTCCAAAGAAACCTCCAAATTCACGACGTTCAAGTATTCCCGGTTGTAACTCTATCTCCATGAACTTGAAACTAAGGTCTACCGGAAAAAAGTATACAGAGGACAAATAAATAGGGAGAACTTGTGGAGGTTATACAAGGACCGATGAGTTTTTTTCATGGAGTTGTGTGTTCTGGGTTGTGTGTATGGGAAGTAAGCAAGTCACAAAGTGAATTTAAGAAGCTTGGAGAAATGTGTTTGCAATAACTCCTTCTTTGATCTAAACGATTTCAGTATTACAGTTTCTAAAGAAATACTCTACTTTTATGAAGAAGAAAACAAGACATCTACATTATTGTTTTATTGGTGAGAGTGTTGATCAGCTTTTGGTTTTCAGTTTGCCCAATTGCAGAGTTTTTTTTCATCACAAAATAATACTACGATGCAAAAGTTAACTTGCAGTGCAAGGTGCTGCAAGATCAAGTGTCTTGAAAAAGAATCG
This sequence comes from Brassica carinata, assembly GCA_016771965.1. NCBI lineage: Eukaryota > Viridiplantae > Streptophyta > Magnoliopsida > Brassicales > Brassicaceae > Brassica > Brassica carinata. The sequence goes on from CM028692.1 coordinate 53,049,015, forward strand.
GAATGACAACAATGAAGAATATTTGACCTTGCAGAAAGCTCAGATTCCTCCACTGGGGGTTACCACATTCCTCAAGATTGATTTGAATGTTAGTCCAAGATTTTAGTGCACAGTTGATGTACTTATTCCAAGATTGATTCCCATGATAGCTTTTCTGAGAGACTTTTGGAAGCATTGAATACACAAATCAAAATAGATGTAATTTCTAACTTCATTGATGAGACAATAGCTTTGTATTCTCAATAAAATATTGTAGCTCTGCCACAATATGAAATGGTTCTATCACAAATGTACATCAAACTATTTCATTAAAGAGATGTTTCTGTCCCAAGTCAGTCTATTTGCTACAGTTAGAGATGATAAAATGTTGATATGAAATCTTACATTGAAAGCTAAGAGATTAGTGAATGACGTCTGAAACGAAACGAGTTTATGAAGATACCATGTGTTGTCTCTTGGATAATTGATATAAGAATAATTGTTTAGTTTAATTACTAAAGTCGGTAGCCATATTCAAGTTTTTGTTTTTGAACTTTTAACTTACAAATGTAAGAGAGGTTTAATGGATCTCTTGAGGTTTGTCAAGAGACAACGGTAAATGATTACGAGCAGCGCGTGAACCCAAACAGTTGTTGATGCCATGCCTAATCTCATCGAAAGATTGAAGAAAGCTTTGGCAAACACAACCTAAAATACATACTTACTGGTTATTTTATTTCATCTCTTCTTAATCTTTTCAAATCCATTACATCATAGCTAACAAAGACATAAAACCTGGACTAATGTGATAAGTAGTTGATAAAACATCAAGCAGCAACAAGTCACGGCTTCCCTGTTCATACCTTTTCGTTTTTAATCTTCTTAACAACAGGGAGTGCAAGCCTCACACAGAAACCAATTGAGACCAGTCTCACGCAGTTATAAGGATCCCTGAATGTTATCTTCCGATTTTTTTTTTTTGTATTTTGAATTGAATGTTAAGTGAAACACTTGGTGTTTCTGAAGTGTTTATCTGGAAATAGTCTGGTAAATTTTCTCTGGAACCTACAAAATATTATCCAAACAAATTTTATATAAAAGAAGATAGAGCATTACGAAAATAATTTTGGTATTTTGTTTGTAGTTTAATATTTAATTAAGTATTTTTATTTATAATTTTATATTTTAGTGTAAGATTTTTTTAAATAATATTTATGTGATATTTATATATATATATATATGTTGGTTATTTATAAAAGTTTTATGGATTTATATTAATTATGAAAAATACAAAGACCACAGAATAAAATACAAATAATTTTGATGTTTTGTTTTTGGAAAAGAACATTTTGAAACTTCAAATATAAATTTTTTAAACCTCTAAAATAGAGAGTATTTTTGGAGATGTTCTTATAGTAACAAAAAGATTTACATAATTTCTATAAGAAAAGTTCCAAAGAGAGTAAGTTTACTAAAAAGTTTGCATAACTTCTCTATATATAAGAAAAGTTCTGAAATCAAAATAGAAACATAAATATAACTTGAAAAGAGTAAGTTTACTAAATTTAAGATTTAACCAAAAATGTAAAATTAAGTAATTTCCTAATCTCTTCTTGTTCACTTTTTTTTGTTTTATTAATTGTTAATGTATTTTGTATCTTCTTTTATTTGTGCTTTCCTTTTTACATTCAGTTACCTATATTCATCTAATGATCTATTGATATTATATGATACTAAAAATAATCTTATTTTCCATTTTTTATGCCGAGGTTCTTAGCAAGCCAAGACGCTGATTCTTTAAAATATTTGTGGGGAGCAAGCAAAGAAAAAAGCCCACGTAAATTCAAGAATTAACCCTCGAGAGACTCTTCTGTCTATGTATAAAAAAAATCCTCAAAAGAGAGTTTTTTTTTCCTCAAAAGAGAGTTTGTGAAACAAGAGAAAACTCTAATAAGGGAATCATATAAATAGTCAAGAAGAAATCTTGTTAATAGCTACGTCATCTTGATTATTGAGGTTTTACGAGTGAGTCTGCTTGCAAGCTTGGTAACCATGCAGTACACCTTGTTCAAAAAATTGGTCTAGTGGGCGTTTATGCGGCAGCTAGACGCCAAATCATTACATTGAAGAAACCTCACCATGTGCTAAAGATGATTCATTTACTTATTTGGTTTTGAGAGAATATCGTTCTACAATTCCATGCACAAGTCTTAAGAGACTTCAAAGAAGCGAGTCAAGGTGGTTAAGCAGATGACGTAGTGAACAGTCATTCAGCCAAAAAAATTAGGTTAACTGAAAACTCATACTTATAAAAGAAATGAAAAAGATGCAACATTCCTCCTTTATAGTACATAGATAGCTTCTAGTTCAAAGCACAAGAACAAAGAAAAAAAAACTCAAAAGAGTACTAAACCTCTTGATGGAAGCTAACGAAAAATATTAATCAAAGGTCAATAAGGAACCGAATAGCTTTATTAATCTTGGAGAGTATACGGTCTTTGAGTTTGGACTTATAACGACGGCTAGGCTTCACAGGAAAACCATCGACTATCTTCGGGGTTTGGTAATGAAGTCTCGTGGTTGTATGATCCAATGATTCCAATGGAATGATCTGATGATCATAGGTAGCTCCGAACCTGGTTCTAGGGACCGCATTGTGAGAGACATACATGCCAATGGAGCTAAGATAGCCGCCACAACTGTACCCGATTGTGAAAGACCCAAATAAACCACCAAACTCACTACGATCACGTATCCCCACATCAATCTCCCTCTTCCAGTATGCATGCGCAAATTTCTTGCAAAATGGTCCATGTTTCCTCTTATTAGTGTGAAATGTCAGAGACCTGATTCTATGTTCATAATAGACTCCACTCAACGCAGTCACATATTCATCATTTTCTAGTGTCACCTGTATATGTTTGTCTTTACTTCATCAGAATACAAAAATAACCTATGTACTGTAAATAAGAATTTCAACATAATCGGAAGATTTTAAAGCAAAAAATAAAGAAAAACATAATCGGAAGATTACTGCTATACATGATTTCATGTTAAGTGCAATAAATAGTTGGTTTTATATGAATAAATATTTGGTTTAATAACTAAGAAAGAAAAAAAACTTACTCTTTTGATATGTTGACCTCCGGAGTGACCATGCTTTTGAGACTCGACATGAGCTCCCTCATGAAAGTATATAAACTGAAGAGATTGTATACCATAGTCGTCGAAAATAACATATATATTAGAGATCATGTTTTTCCCCTTCTCGTCCCAACTCCTATCGGAATTAAAAGGTGACCCCATTGGTTCCAGTTTGATCATCTCTGGATACTCTTTTGTTTGATAATTGGTAAAACAAATTGTTCTTGTGGGGGACACATATGTATATACTTATAGGTAAAAAGGTTTACAAAATGTCTATAAGAAAACTTCCCAAATCAAAAAACAATATATATATATATATATATATATATATATATATATATATATCTATTAATAATAGGAATCCTGATTAATTCTAATGGATGTGTCTTTTCATTTTAAAAATTGTATTTATAATAGAAATTATTTAAATGTCTAAGATTAATAATGAGAGGTTGTGTCTTTTATTTGTCTTTTCTTCTTAAAAATATTTTAAAATCTCAATTAATGTGAAGGGTGTTTTTTCAGTATAAAACAATTTTAAATGGTTGTAAAAAATGTTTAGATGTGTATTTTCATCATATATTATATTTTGGTCCATAAACCAACAGTCTCGCCGTTTCCCAACCGTATTCTGGAAGCATCGTATTGTTCTATGAAATCATGGCATACATCTTGGCCTTGCAAACGTTTAGAGACGATTAGTAACAATAATATATATTATTAGAAGTGTGAAAAATTGTGTATGTTGCTTGAATAGTTGTGTCTCCATATCAAGAGTCACACAGTTTAGTTTATATTGTATGTATAAAAGGGCAGTTATTATGTTAAAGAGTGCAAGAAAGGGTAGTTAGTATACTAGGGGTTACCAAAGAGAAGGGTTATGTCTCTTACCTTTTACACTCTTTCATTAGTGTTGTTTCATGTATATATAAAGCCATGGTCGTCATTGTTTTGTGAACACATCATATTTTTCTCAGGTAAAAAAAAAGTTATTGTTTTTCTCTCAAGTTAGAGTAAAACTCTTTTTCTGTTTTTAGTCATACTCAATAGAGAAAGCTCCCCATCTTCTTCTTCTTCGATTTGAATCTGAGACTGAGAGTTCCAATGAGAGTCGTTGACTTGAGTTATATAAGAAGTGGTGGGTTTACTTAACCGAACAAACAAATCGGATCGATTTATTTTCGGTTCGGTTATTTACTTGTTTAGTAAAGTGTTTTTTTTTCGGATTTGATTTCAATTTGACCAACAGCAACATAACGATGGGATTATTGGGTTAACTCAACCGAACTAGCAAACCGGAGATTTCTCTTTCCGAAAGCTCCCATTTTAACTCTCATTTCGGGAAATAAAAAACTTAGCTATTGCAAATTTTTTATTTTATTTTTTACTGAAAGCTATTACAAATTGTTATGAAAATTTTAATCTAACCCCTAAATGTGAACTCTCCCAGCTCCATTTTGGCTTGCTTTTGATTTTCTTGATATTCTCTTCTGTTTCAGTGTATCTCCTTGACCTCTGATTCCTTAGTGATAATTTTGATCACTTCCGAGATGTCTAGGTCATTTGGCTTGTCATTCCCTCGTCAAATTTACAAAAGGAAAAACTATATTAAATATACTGCTGGAAACATTAATTAAATCAAAACACTTTGCATACTCAAGAAAAACTTTGAAAACTAAATACTAAAAATATATTTAATATATATATACACTTATAACATATCATAAAAAATTCTGTGGACAGGATGTAAAAGTTTGGTTTGCTTCTACATATTGAAAATTATTGCCTACACTTTTTTCCAAGATGGAAGTTTGTCGAAATGTTAAATTTACAATACAGAAAACATGTTAAACTTTTGTATACAACCTCTAACCGACCATAGAAATTCTATAGACCGGGTGCAAAGTTTGGTTTGTTTTCAATGTACTGAAATTTATCACATAGATTTTTTTCCCAAATTGAAAGCTAGTGTAAGATTAAATTTACAATATGAATAACATATTAAACTATACACCACCAACCGACCACAAATTTCTTTATAGATATAATTGTGCAAAACATAAATATGTATATAATATAAAAAGTTTAAAATAAAACTAAAAGTGAAAGGAAAAAACAGTTTTTTTAGCAAAAAAAAAAAAAGGAAAAAATAAACTGACCGGCTCGGAGATGAAGGGGATCCTCTCAGTAAAAAATCCCACAGAGCTTTGCTAGTGAACGTGCTCATAAACCTCTCCATGATAGAGATGGCTCCGTCATTTTGGCTTGTCCTTCCTCGTCCCCCCTCTGGTAATAACTTCTGTCACAGCAAAAAAATCCTCCAGAAGAACACAGTAAATACCACAAAGGAAGTGAACACACAAGTTCCCCCATAACAAAATATTCTTTTTCAGAAAAAAAAAAATTTTGCTCTAGAAGAAAAAACAATTACTATACAGAGATTAAAGAGGAGTAAATTTAGATGTTTGGAGTGAAGTGAGAGTGAGTATTTAAAGGAAAAGTGTTGACTCAAAAGAAAAAAAAAAGAAAAAAAAAATTGAAAACAAAAATAATAAATTTTCTTACCGTATGTATTCCTGTAACGGTTAGATTTTTTTGGGAATTTGGTAATAATCTAGCATGCGTGCCACACTGTGACTTCTGAGTTGACAACTTTCTTTTTTCTCTGAGTTGACAAATTTATTACTTCTTGTCAAATAAGAAAAGAAGAAAAATTGTACTCACAACTGTAAAAAAATTACCTTTACCATTTCAACAGTCTGAATTGATTCAAATAACGAGGAAGACATGGACACCTCATAATGGGTCACATTCGGGTTAATTGGATAGTGGGCATTACTCAGTAAGATAATGGGCCGTTTGAGTAATAATACAGAGGAGGAGGAGGCTGGACAAGTCGTTTTGGATAAACAACACAACACTCTTCTTCTTCTCTCAACCCTCCTCTGGAACAGACAGAGAGCTCCGTCGTCGATCCTCCTAGCAATGGCTTCTTCGGTCAGACTTCTTTTCAACCAAGGTACTACTGAGAAGTGTTGCTATGTTTATTTTTTTTTCTCTTGAAAGTGAAAGTGGAAGAGAACACGAGGATCACGGTGAGTGGATACGACAAGAGTGAGATTGGGCAGTTTGCTGCTACGGCGAGGAAGTGGTTAACCCACGGATTTTGAAACTATTCTAAACAAATATTTTAGAAGGTTAACCCCTTCTAAAATAAACTCAATATATTCTAAACTCTCTTTCATAAAATTTCACATACTGCCGAATTAGTGGAATTACCATTATAAAATCTCAATTTTCTAAGAAAATGGAGGCAACAAAGATTCTAAACCTCTTTGACCATCATCTTATGTCAGTGCTAGATGAAACTATACATTAAAACCAGATTTTCATATTTTTGAATTTTTTTCAAAATCTGTGGGTTAACCCTTCTAAATATTGAAGTTTTGGTAAATGCTCTATATTTTTTTAAAAAAATTTAAAAACACATTCTACATTTGAATTAACGTACTCTAAACTCTCTTTCATGATATATAGGAATTATTATAATTTTTTAACATTTAGTTTAGTATAATTTCATATACTGCCTAAATTAGTAGAATTACCGTTATAAAATCTTCATTTTCTAGAGAAATGGAGGCAACAAAGGTTCTAAACGTCTTTGACCATAATCTTATGCCAGTGCTCGATGAAACTATACATTAAAACCAGATTTTCATATTTTTGAATTTTTTCAAAATCCGTGGGTTCCCTTCTAAAATATTGAGTTTTCGGTAAATGCTCTATATACTGAAGTTTATACTCTTTACTTTTGTTTTAAAAATTAAAACACATTCTACACTTGAATTAACGTATTCTAAACTCTTTTCATAAAATATAGGAATCATTATAACTTTTTAACATTTAGTTTAGTAAAATTTCATATACTGCCTAAATTAGTGGAATTACCATTATAAATCTTCATTTTCTAGAGAAATGGAGGCAACAAAGGTTCCAAACCTCTTTAACCATCATCTTATGTCATTTCTCGATGAAACTATACATTAAAACCACATTTTCATATTTTTGAATTTTTTTTCAAAATCCGTGGGTTAACCCCTTCTAAAATATTGAGTTTTCGGTAAATGCTCAATATACTGAAGTTTGTACTCTTTACTTTTGTTTTAAAATTTAAAAACACATTCTACATTTGAATTAACGTATTCTAAATTCTCTTTCATGAAATATAGGAATCATTATTATTTTTTAACATTTAGTTTAATAAAATTTCACATACTGCCGAAATTAGTGGAATTACCATTATAAAATCTTCATTTTCTAGGGAAATGGAGGCAACAAAGGTTCTATACCTCTTTGACCATCATCTTATGTCAGTGCTAGATGAAACTATACATTAAAACCAGATTTTCATATTTTTGAATTTTTTTCAAAATCGTGGGTTAACCCCTTCTAAAATATTGAGTTTTCGGTAAATGCTCTATATACTGAAGTTTATACTCTTTACTTTTGTTTTAAAATTTAAAACACATTCTACATTTGAATTAACGTATTCTAAACTCTCTTTCATGATATATAGGAATTATTATAATTTTTTAACATTTAGTTTAGTATAATTTCATATCTTGCCTAAATTAGTAGAATTACCGTTATAAAATCTTCATTTTCTAGAGAAATGGAGGCAACAAAGGTTCTAAACCTCTTTTACCATCATCTTATGTCAGTGCCCGATGAAACTATACATTAAAACCAGATTTTCATATTTTTGAATTTTTTCAAAATCCGTGGGTTAACCCTTCTAAAATATTGAGTTTTCGGTAAATGCTCTATATACTGAAGTTTATACTCTTTACTTTTGTTTTAAAATTTAAAAACACATTCTACACTTGAATTAACGTATTCTAAACTCTCTTTCATGAAATATAGGAATCATTATCACTTTTTAACATTTAGTTTACTAAAATTTCATATCTTGCCTAAATTAGTGGAATTACCATTATAAAATCTTCATTTTCTAGAGAAATGGAGGCAACAAAGGTTCCAAACCTCTTTGACCATCATCTTATGTCAGTGCTCGATGAAACTATACATTAAAACCAGATTTTCATATTTTTGAATTTTTTTCAAAATCCGTGGGTTAACCCCTTCTAAAATATTGAGTTTTCGGTAAATGCTCTATATACTGAAGTTTTACTCTTTAATTTTATTTTAAAATTTAAAAACACATTCTACATTTGAATTAACATATTCTTAACTCTATTTCATGATATATAGGAATTATTATAACTTTTTAACATTTAGTTTTGTATAATTTCATATACTCTACCTAAATTAGTGGAATTACCGTTATAAAATTTTCATTTTATAGAGAAATGAGGGCAACAAAGGTTCTAAACCTCTTTGACCATCATCTTATGTCAGTGCTCAATGAAACTATACATTAAAACCAGATTTTCATATTTTTGAATTTTTTTCAAAATCTGTGGGTTAACCCCTTATAAAATATTGAGTTTTCGGTAAATGTTCTATATACTGAAGTTTATACTCTTTACATTTGTTTTAAAATTTAAAAACACATTCTACATTTGAATTAACGTATTCTAAACTCTCTTTCATGATATATAGGAATTATAATAACTTTTTAATATTTAGTTTTGTATAATTTCATATACTGCCTAAATTAGTGGAATGACCGTTATAAAATCTTCATTTTCTAGAGAAATGGGGGCAACAAAGGTTCCAAACCTCTTTGACCATCATCTTATGTCAAGTCTCAATGAAAATATACATTAAAACCAGATTTTCATATTTTTGAATTTTTTCAAAATCCGTGGGTTAACCCTTCTAAAATATTGAGTTTTCAGTAAATGCTCTATATACTGAAGTTTATACTCTTTACTTTTGTTTTAAAATTAAAAACACATTATACACTTGAATTAACGTATTCTAAACTCTCTTTCATAAAATATAGGAATCATTATAACTTTTAACATTTAGTTTAGTAAAATTTCATATACTGCCTAAATTAGTGGAATTACCATTATAAATCTTCATTTTCTAGAGAAATGGAGGCAACAAAGGTTCCAAACCTCTTTGACCATCATCTTATGTCATTGCTCGATGAAACTATACATTAAAACCAGATTTTCATATTTTTGATTTTTTTTTTCAAAATCCGTAGGTAAATGCTCTATATACTGAAGTTTTACTCTTTACTTTTATTTTAAAATTTAAAAACACATTCTACATTTGAATTAACGTATTCTAAGCTCTCTTTCATGATATATAGGAATTATTATAACTTTTTAATATTTAGTTTAGTAAAATTTCATATACTGCCTAAATTAGTGGAATTACCATTATAAATCTTCATTTTCTAGAGAAATGGAGGCAACAAAGGTTCCAAACCTCTTTGACCATCATCTTATGTCATTGCTCGATGAAACTATACATTAAAACCAGATTTTCATATTTTTGAATTTTTTTCAAAATCCGTAGGTAAATGCTCTATATACTGAAGTTTTACTCTTTACTTTTATTTTAAAATTTAAAAACACATTCTACATTTGAATTAACGTATTCTAAGCTCTCTTTCATGATATATAGGAATTATTATAACTTTTTAATATTTAGTTTAGTAAAATTTCATATACTGCCTAAATTAGTGGAATGACCGTTATAAAATCTTCATTTTCTAGAGAAATGGAGGCAACAAAGGTTCTATACCTCTTTGACCATCATCTTATGTTAAGGCTCAATGAAAATATACATTAAAACCAGATTTTCATATTTTTGATTTTTTTTCAAAATCCGTGGGTTAACCCCTTCTAAAATATTAAGTTTTCGGTAAATGCTCTATATACTGAAGTTTATATCCTTTAATTTTGTTTTAAAATTTAAAAACACATTCTAAATTTGAATTAACATATTCTAAACTCTCTTTCATGATATATAGGAATTATTATAACTTTTTAACATTTAGTTTAGTATAATTTCATATAATGCCTAAATTAGTAGAGAAATGGGGGCAACAAAGGTTCTAAACCTCTTTGACCATCATCTTATGTCAGTACTCAATGAAACTATACATTAAAAACACATTCTACATTTGAATTAACGTATTCTTAACTCTATTTCATGATATATAGGAATTACTATAACTTTTTAATATTTAGTTTAGTATAATTTCATATACTGCCTAAATTAGTGGAATGACCGTTATAAAATCTTCAATTTCTAGAGAAATGGGGGCAACAAAGGTTCTATACCTCTTTGACCATCATCTTATGTTAAGGCTCAATGAAAATATACATTAAAACCAGATTTTCATATTTTTGATTTTTTTTTCAAAATCCGTGGGTTAACCCCTTCTAAAATATTATGTTTTCGGTAAATGCTCTATATACTGAAGTTTATATCATTTAATTTTGTTTTAAAATTTAAAAACACATTCTAAATTTGAATTAACGTATTCTAAACTCTCTTTCATGATATATAGGAATTATTATAACTTTTTAACATTTAGTTTAGTATAATTTCATATACTGCCTAAATTAGTAGAATTACCATTATAAAATCATCATTTTCTAGGGAAATGGAGGCAACAAAGGTTCTAAACCTCTTTGACCATCATCTTATGTCAGTGCTCGATGAAACTATACATTAAAACCTGATTTTCATATTTTTGAATTTTTTTCAAAATCCGTGGGTTAACCCTTCTAAAATATTGAGTTTTAGGTAAATGCTCAATATCTTGAAGTTTATATTCCTTACTTTTGTTTTAAAATTTAAAAACACATTCTACACTTGAATTAACGTATTCTAAACTCTCTTTCATGAAATATAGGAATCATTATAACTTTTTAACATTTAGTTTAGTAAAATTTCATATACTGCCTAAATTAGTGGAATTACCATTATAAATCTTCATTTTCTAGAGAAATAACGGCAACAAAGGTTCCAAACCTCTTTGGCCATCATCTTATGTCAGTGCTCGATGAAACTATACATTAAAACCATATTTTCATATTTTTGAATTTTTTTCAAAATCCGTAGGTTAACCCTTCTAAAATATTGAGTTTTCAGTAAATGCTCTATATACTGAAGTTTTACTCTTTACTTTTATTTTAAAATTTAAAAACACATTCTACATTTGAATTAACGTATTCTAAACTCTCTTTCATGATATATAGGAATTATTATAACTTTTTAATATTTAGTTTAGTATAATTTCATATACTGCCTAAATTAGTGGAATGACCGTTATAAAATCTTCATTTTCTAGAGAAATGGGGGCAACAAAGGTTCTATACCTCTTTGACCATCATCTTATGTTAAGGCTCAATGAAAAAATACATTAAAACCAGATTTTCAAATTTTTTGATTTTTTTTCAAAATCCGTGGGTTAACCCCTTCTAAAATATTAAGTTTTTGGTAAATGCTCTATATACTGAAGTTTATATCCTTTAATTTTTTTAAAAAATTTAAAAACACATTCTAAATTTGAATTAACATATTCTAAACTCTCTTTTATGATATATAGGAATTATTATAACTTTTTAACATTTAGTTTAGTATAATTTCATATACTGCCTAAATTAGTAGAATTACCATTATAAAATCATTATTTTCTAGGGAAATGGAGGCAACAAAGGTTCTAAACCTCTTTGACCATCATCTTAAGTCAGTGCTCGATGAAACTATACATTAAAACCAGATTTTCATATTTTTGAATTTTTTCAAAATCATTGGGTTAACCCTTAAAATATTGAGTTTTCGGTAAATGCTCTATATAATGAAGTTTATACTCTTTACATTTGTTTTAAAATTTAAAAACACATTCTACATTTGAATTAACGTATTCTTAACTCTCTTTCATTATATATAGGAATTATTATAACTTTTTAACATTTAGTTTAGTATAATTTCATATACTGCCTAAATTAGTAGAATTACTGTTATAAAATCTTCATTTTCTAGAGAAATAACGGCAACAAAGGTTCCAAACCTCTTTGACCATCATCTTATGTCAGTGCTCAATGAAAATATACATTAAAACCAGATTTTCATATTTTTGAATTTTTTTCAAAATCCGTGGGTTAACCCCTTCTAAAATATTGAGTTTTCGGTAAATGCTCTATATACTGAAGTTTTACTCTTTATTTTTATTTTAAATTTTAAAAACACATTCTACATTTGAATTAACGTATTCTAAGCTCTCTTTCATGATATATAGGAATTATTATAACTTTTTAATATTTAGTTTAGTATAATTTCATATACTGCCTAAATTAGTGGAATGACCGTTATAAAATCTTCATTTTCTAGAGAAATGGGGGCAACAAAGGTTCCAAACCTCTTTGACCATCATCTTATGTCAAGGCTCAATGAAAATATACATTAAAACCAGATTTTCATATTTTTGAATTTTTTTCAAAATCCGTGGTTTAACCCCTTCTAAAATATTGAGTTTTCGGTAAATGCTCTATATACTGAAGTTTATATTCTTTACTTTTGTTTTAAAATTTAAAAACACATTCTACACTCGAATTAACGTATTCTAAACTCTCTTTCATAAAATATAGGAATCATTATAACTTTTTAACATTTAGTTTAGTAAAATTTCATATACTGCCTAAATTAGTGGAATTACCATTATAAATCTTCATTTTCTAGAGAAATGGAGGCAACAAAGGTTCCAAACCTCTTTAACCATCATCTTATGTCATTGCTCGATGAAACTATACATTAAAACCAGATTTTCATATTTTTGAATTTTTTTTCAAAATCTGTGGGTTAAGCCCTTCTAAAATATTGAGTTTTCGGTAAATGCTCTATATAATGAAGTTTATACTCTTTACATTTGTTTTAAAATTTAAAAACACATTCTACATTTGAATTAACGTATTCTTAACTCTATTTCATGATATATAGGAATTACTATAACTTTTAAATATTTAGTTTAGTATAATTTCTATACTGCCTAAATTAGTGGAATGACCGTTATAAAATCTTCATTTTCTAGAGAAATGGGGGCAACAAAGGTTCTATACCTCTTTGACCATCTTCTTATGTTAAGGCTCAATGAAAATATACATTAAAACCAGATTTTCATATTTTTGAATTTTTTTCAAAATCCGTGGGTTAACCCCTTCTAAAATATTAAGTTTTCTGTAAATGCTCTATATACTGAAGTTTATACCCTTTATTTTTGTTTTAAAATTTAAAAACACATTCTACATTTGAATTAGTATTCTAAACTCTCTTTCATGATATATAGGAATTATTATAACTTTTTAACATTTAGTTTAGTATAATTTCATATACTGCCTAAATTAGTAGAATTACCGTTATAAAATCTTCATTTTCTAGAGAAATGGAGGCAACAAAAGTTCTAAACGTCTTTGACCATCATCTTATGTCATTGCTCGATGAAACTATACATTAAAACCAGATTTTCATATTTTTGAATTTTTTCAAAACTGTGGGTTAACCCCTTAAAATATTGAGTTTTGGTAAATGCTCTATATCTTGAAGTTTATACTCTTTATTTTTGTTTTAAAATTTTAAAACACATTCTACATTTGAATTAACGTATTCTAAACTCTTTTTCATTATATATAGGAATTATTATAACTTTTTAACATTTAGTTTAGTATAATTTCATATACTGCCTAAATTAGTAGAATTACCGTTATAAAATCTTCATTTTCTAGAGAAATAACGGCAACAAAGGTTCCAAACCTCTTTGACCATCATCTTATGTCAGTGATTGATGAAACTATACATTAAAACCAGATTTTCATATTTTTGAATTTTTTCAAAATCCGTGGGTTAACCCTTCTAAAATATTGAGTTTTAATTAAATGCTCTATATCTTGAAGTTTATACTCTTTACTTTTATTTTAAAATTTAAAAACACATTCTACATTTGAATTAACGTATTCTAAGCTCTCTTTCATGATATATAGGAATTATTATAACTTTTTAATATTTAGTTTAGTATAATTTCATATACTGCCTAAATTAGTGGAATGACCGTTATAAAATCTTCATTTTCTAGAGAAATGGGGGCAACAAAGGTTCCAAACCTCTTTGACCATCATCTTATGTCAGTGCTCGATGAAACTATACATTAAAACCAGATTTTCATATTTTTGAATTTTTTCAAAATCGTGGGTTAACCCCTTAAAATATTGAGTTTTCGGTAAATGCTCTATATACTGAAGTTTATACCCTTTATTTTTGTTTTAAAATTTAAAAACACATTCTACATTTGAATTAACGTATTCTAAACTCTATTTCATGATATATAGGAATTATTATAACTTTTTAACATTTAGTTTAATATAATTTCATATACTCTCTAAATTGGTAGAATTACCGTTATAAAATCTTCATTTTCTAGAGAAATGGAGGCAACAAAGGTTCTAAAACTTTTTGACCATCATCTTATGTCAGTGCTCGATGAAACTATACATTAAAACCTGATTTTCATATTTTTTTAATTTTTTTCAAAATCCGTGGGTTAACCCTTAAAATATTGAGTTTTAGGTAAATGCTCTATATCTTGAAGTTTATACTCTTTACTTTTGTTTTAAAAATTAAAAACACATTCTACACTTGAATTAACGTATTCTAAACTCTCTTTCATAAAATATAGGAATCATTATAACTTTTTAACATTTAGTTTAGTAAAATTTCATATACTCTCTAAATTGGTAGAATTACCGTTATAAAATCTTCATTTTCTAGAGAAATGGAGGCAACAAAGGTTCTAAAACTTTTTGACCATCATCTTATGTCAGTGCTCGATGAAACTATACATTAAAACCTGATTTTCATATTTTTTTAATTTTTTTCAAAATCCGTGGGTTCCCTTCTAAAATATTGAGTTTTCGGTAAATGCTCTATATACTGAAGTTTATACTCTTTACTTTTGTTTTAAAAATTAAAAACACATTCTACACTTGAATTAACGTATTCTAAACTCTCTTTCATAAAATATAGGAATCATTATAACTTTTTAACATTTAGTTTAGTAAAATTTCATATACTGCCTAAATTAGTGGAATTACCATTATAAATCTTCATTTTTTAGAGAAATGGAGGCAACAAAGGTTCCAAACCTCTTTAACCATCATCTTATGTCATTGCTCGATGAAACTATACATTAAAACCACATTTTCATATTTTTGAATTTTTTTTCAAAATCCGTGGGTTAACCCCTTTCTAAAATATTGAGTTTTCGGTAAATGCTCAATATACTGAAGTTTGTACTCTTTACTTTTGTTTTAAAATTTAAAAACACATTCTACATTTGAATTAACGTATTCTAAATTCTCTTTCATGAAATATAGGAATCATTATTATTTTTTAACATTTAGTTTAATAAAATTTCACATACTGCCGAAATTAGTGGAATTACCATTATAAAATCTTCATTTTCTAGGGAAATGGAGGCAACAAAGGTTCTATACCTCTTTGACCATCATCTTATGTCAGTGCTAGATGAAACTATACATTAAAACCAGATTTTCATATTTTTGAATTTTTTTCAAAATCCGTGGGTTAACCCCTTCTAAAATATTAAGTTTTCGGTAAATGCTTTATATACTGAAGTTTATATCATTTAATTTTGTTTTAAAATTTAAAAAACACATTCTAAATTTGAATTAACGTATTCTTAACTCTCTTTCATGATATATAGGAATTATTATAATTTTTTAACATTTAGTTTAGTATAATTTCATATACTGCTTAAATTAGTAGAATTACCATTATAAAATCATCATTTTCTAGGGAAATGGAGGCAACAAAGGTTCTAAACCTCTTTGACCATCATCTTAAGTCAGTGCTCGATGAAACTATACATTAAAACCAGATTTTCATATTTTTGAATTTTTTTCAAAACCCGTGGGTTTAACCCCTTCTAAAATATTGAGTTTTTGGTAAATGCTCTATATACTGAAATTTATACTCTTTATTTTTGTTTTAAAATTTTAAAACACATTCTACATTTGAATTAACGTATTCTAAACTCTTTTTCATTATATATAGGAATTATTATAACTTTTTAACATTTAGTTTAGTATAATTTCATATCTTGCCTAAATTAGTAGAATTACCGTTATAAAATCTTCATTTTCTAGAGAAATAGAGGCAACAAAGGTTCCAAACCTCTTTAACCATCATCTTATGTCAGTGATTGATGAAACTATACATTAAAACCAGATTTTCATATTTTTGAATTTTTTCAAAATCCGTGGGTTAACCCTTAAAATATTGAGTTTTGGTAAATGCTCTATATACTGAAATTTATACTCTTTATTTTTGTTTTAAAATTTTAAAACACATTCTACATTTGAATTAACGTATTCTAAACTCTTTTTCATTATATATAGGAATTATTATAACTTTTTAACATTTAGTTTAGTATAATTTCATATACTGCCTAAATTAGTAGAATTACCGTTATAAAATCTTCATTTTCTAGAGAAATAACGGCAACAAAGGTTCCAAACCTCTTTGACCATCATCTTATGTCAGTGATTGATGAAACTATACATTAAAACCAGATTTTCATATTTTTGAATTTTTTTCAAAATCCGTGGGTTAACCCCTTCTAAAATATTGAGTTTTCGGTAAATGGTCTATATCTTGAAGTTTATACTCTTTACTTTTATTTTAAAATTTAAAACACATTCTACATTTGAATTAGCGTATTCTAAACTCTCTTTCATGATATATAGGAATTATTATAACTTTTTAATATTTAGTTTAATATAATTTCATATCTTGCTAAATTAGTGGAATTACCATTATAAAATCTTCATTTTCTAGAAATGGAGGCAACAAAGGTTCCAAACCTCTTTGACCATCATCTTATGTCAAGGCTCAATGAAAATATACATTAAAACCAGATTTTCATATTTTTGAATTTTTTCAAAATCATTGGGTTAACCCTTCTAAAATATTGAGTTTTGGTAAATGCTCTATATCTGAAGTTTATACTCTTTATTTTTGTTTTAAAATTTAAAACACATTCTACATTTGAATTAACGTATTCTAAACTCTCTTTCATGATATATAGGAATTATTATAATTTTTAACATTTAGTTTAGTATAATTTCATATCTTGCCTAAATTAGTAGAATTACCGTTATAAAATCTTCATTTTCTAGAGAATGGAGGCAACAAAGGTTCTAAACGTCTTTGACCATAATCTTATGTTAGTGCTCGATGAAACTATACATTAAAACCAGATTTTCATATTTTTGAATTTTTTCAAAATCCGTGGGTTAACCCTTCAAAATATTGAGTTTTGGTAAATGCTCTATATCTTGAAGTTTATACTCTTTACTTTTGTTTTAAAATTAAAACACATTCTACACTTGAATTAACGTATTCTAAACTCTCTTTCATAAAATATAGGAATCATTATAACTTTTTAACATTTAGTTTAGTAAAATTTCATATACTGCCTAAATTAGTGGAATTACCATTATAAAATCTTCATTTTTAGAGAAATGGAGGCAACAAAGGTTCCAAACCTCTTTAACCATCATCTTATGTCATTGCTTTCGATGAAACTATACATTAAAACCACATTTTCATATTTTTGAATTTTTTCAAAACTGTGGGTTAACCCTTCTAAAATATTGAGTTTTCGTAAATGCTCTATATACTGAAGTTTATACTCTTTACTTTTGTTTTAAAATTTAAAACACATTCTACATTTGAATTAACGTATTCTAAATTCTCTTTCATGAAATATAGGAATCATTATTATTTTTTAACATTTAGTTTAATAAAATTTCACATACTGCCGAAATTAGTGGAATTACCATTATAAAATCTTCATTTTCTAGGGAAATGGAGGCAACAAAGGTTCTATACCTCTTTGACCATCATCTTATGTCAGTGCTAGATGAAACTATACATTAAAACCAGATTTTCATATTTTTGAATTTTTTTCAAAATCGTGGGTTAACCCTTCAAAATATTGAGTTTTCGTAAATGCTCTATATCTGAAGTTTATACCCTTTATTTTTGTTTTAAAATTTAAATACACATTCTACATTTGAATTAACGTATTCTAAACTCTCTTTCATGATATATAGGAATTATTATAACTTTTTAACATTTAATTTAGTATAATTTCATATACTGCCTAAATTAGTAGAATTACCGTTATAAAATCTTCATTTTCTAGAGAAATGGAGGCAACAAAGGTTGTAAACCTCTTTTACCATCATCTTATGTCAGTGCCCGATGAAACTATACATTAAAACCAGATTTTCATATTTTTGAATTTTTTCAAAATCCGTGGGTTAACCCTTAAAATATTGAGTTTTAGGTAAATGCTCTATATCTTGAAGTTTATACTCTTTACTTTTGTTTTAAAATTTAAAAACACATTCTACACTTGAATTAACGTATTCTAAACTCTCTTTCATGAAATATAGGAATCATTATCACTTTTTAACATTTAGTTTACTAAAATTTCATATACTGCCTAAATTAGTGGAATTACCATTATAAATCTTCATTTTCTAGAGAAATTGAGGCAACAAAGGTTCCAAACCTCTTTGACCATCATCTTATGTCAGTGCTCGATGAAACTATACATTAAAACCAGATTTTCATATTTTTGAATTTTTTTCAAAATCCGTGGGTTAACCCCTTCTAAAATATTGAGTTTTCGGTAAATGCTCTATATACTGAAGTTTTACTCTTTACTTTTATTTTAAAATTTAAAAACACATTCTACATTTGAATTAACGTATTCTTAACTCTATTTCATGATATATAGGAATTATTATAACTTTTTAACATTTAGTTTTGTATAATTTCATATACTACCTAAATTAGTGGAATTACCGTTATAAAATCTTCATTTTCTAGAGAAATGGGGGCAACAAAGGTTCTAAACCTCTTTGACCATCATCTTATGTCAGTGCTCAATGAAACTATACATTAAAACCAGATTTTCATATTTTTGAATTTTTTTCAAAATCTGTGGGTTAACCCCTTCTAAAATATTGAGTTTTCGGTAAATGCTCTATATACTGAAGTTTATACTCTTTACATTTGTTTTAAAATTTAAAACACATTCTACATTTGAATGCGTATTCTAAACTCTCTTTCATGATATATAGGAATTATAATAACTTTTTAATATTTAGTTTTGTATAATTTCATATCTTGCCTAAATTAGTGGAATGACCGTTATAAAATCTTCATTTTCTAGAGAAATGGGGCAACAAAGGTTCCAAACCTCTTTGACCATCATCTTATGTCAAGTCTCAATGAAAATATACATTAAAACCAGATTTTCATATTTTTGAATTTTTTCAAAATCCGTGGGTTAACCCTTAAAATATTGAGTTTTGGTAAATGCTCTATATACTGAAGTTTATACTCTTTACTTTTGTTTTAAAATTAAAACACATTATACACTTGAATTAACGTATTCTAAACTCTCTTTCATAAAATATAGGAATCATTATAACTTTTTAACATTTAGTTTAGTAAAATTTCATATCTGCCTAAATTAGTGGAATTACCATTATAAAATCTTCATTTTCTAGAGAAATGGAGGCAACAAAGGTTCAAACCTCTTTGACCATCATCTTATGTCATTGCTTTCGATGAAACTATACATTAAAACCAGATTTTTATATTTTTGAATTTTTTCAAAATCCATTGGGTTAACCCTTAAAATATTGAGTTTTAGTAAATGCTCTATATCTTGAAGTTTTACTCTTTACTTTTATTTTAAAATTTAAAAACACATTCTACATTTGAATTAACGTATTCTAAGCTCTCTTTCATGATATATAGGAATTATTATAACTTTTTAAAATTTAGTTTAGTAAAATTTCATATACTGCCTAAATTAGTGGAATGACCGTTATAAAATCTTCATTTTCTAGAGAAATGGAGGCAACAAAGGTTCTATACCTCTTTGACCATCATCTTATGTTAAGGCTCAATGAAAATATACATTAAAACCAGATTTTCATATTTTTGATTTTTTTTCAAAATCTGTGGGTTAACCCCTTCTAAAATATTAAGTTTTAGGTAAATGCTCTATATCTTGAAGTTTATACTCTTTACTTTTGTTTTAAAATTTAAAACACATTCTAAATTTGAATTAACATATTCTAAACTCTCTTTCATGATATATAGGAATTATTATAACTTTTTAACATTTAGTTTAGTATAATTTCATATAATGCCTAAATTAGTAGAGAAATGGGGGCAACAAAGGTTCTAAACCTCTTTGACCATCATCTTTTGTCAGTACTCAATGAAACTATACATTAAAAACACATTCAACATTTGAATTAACGTATTCTTAACTCTATTTCATGATATATAGGAATTACTATAACTTTTTAATATTTAGTTTAGTATAATTTCATATACTGCCTAAATTAGTGGAATGACCGTTATAAAATCTTCAATTTCTAGAGAAATGGGGGCAACAAAGGTTCTATACCTCTTTGACCATCATCTTATGTTAAGGCTCAATGAAAATATACATTAAAACCAGATTTTCATATTTTTGATTTTTTTTTCAAAATCCGTGGGTTAACCCCTTCTAAAATATTATGTTTTCGGTAAATGCTCTATATACTGAAGTTTATATCATTTAATTTTGTTTTAAAATTTAAAAACACATTCTAAATTTGAATTAACGTATTCTAAACTCTCTTTCATGATATATAGGAATTATTATAACTTTTTAACATTTAGTTTAGTATAATTTCATATCTTGCTAAATTAGTGGAATTACCATTATAAAATCATCATTTTCTAGGGAAATGGAGGCAACAAAGGTTCTAAACCTCTTTGACCATCATCTTATGTCAGTGCTCGATGAAACTATACATTAAAACCTGATTTTCATATTTTTGAATTTTTTTCAAAATCCGTGGGTTAACCCCTTCTAAAATATTGAGTTTTCGGTAAATGCTCTATATACTGAAGTTTATATTCCTTACTTTTGTTTTAAAATTTAAAAACACATTCTACACTTGAATTAACGTATTCTAAACTCTCTTTCATGAAATATAGGAATCATTATAACTTTTTAACATTTAGTTTAGTAAAATTTCATATCTTGCTAAATTAGTGGAATTACCATTATAAAATCTTCATTTTCTAGAGAAATAGAGGCAACAAAGGTTCCAAACCTCTTTGGCCATCATCTTATGTCAGTGCTTTCGATGAAACTATACATTAAAACCAGATTTTCATATTTTTGAATTTTTTCAAAATCCGTGGGTTAACCCTTAAAATATTGAGTTTTAGGTAAATGCTCTATATCTTGAAGTTTATACTCTTTACTTTTATTTTAAAATTTAAAACACATTCTACATTTGAATGCGTATTCTAAACTCTCTTTCATGATATATAGGAATTATTATAACTTTTAATATTTAGTTTAGTATAATTTCATATACTGCCTAAATTAGTGGAATGACCGTTATAAAATCTTCATTTTCTAGAGAAATGGGGGCAACAAAGGTTCTATACCTCTTTGACCATCATCTTATGTTAAGGCTCAATGAAAATATACATTAAAACCAGATTTTCATATTTTTGATTTTTTCAAAATCCATTGGGTTAACCCTTCTAAAATATTAAGTTTTGGTAAATGCTCTATATACTGAAGTTTATATCCTTTAATTTTTTTAAAAAATTTTAAAACACATTCTAAATTTGAATTAACATATTCTAAACTCTCTTTTATGATATATAGGAATTATTATAACTTTTTAACATTTAGTTTAGTATAATTTCATATCTTGCTAAATTAGTGGAATTACCATTATAAAATCTTCATTTTCTAGGAAATGGAGGCAACAAGGTTCCAAACCTCTTTGACCATCATCTTAAGTCAGTGCTCGATGAAACTATACATTAAAACCAGATTTTCATATTTTTGAATTTTTTTCAAAACCCGTGGGTTTAACCCCTTCTAAAATATTGAGTTTTCGGTAAATGCTCTATATCTTGAAGTTTATACTCTTTATTTTTGTTTTAAAATTTAAAACACATTCTACATTTGAATTAGCGTATTCTAAACTCTCTTTCATTATATATAGGAATTATTATAACTTTTTAACATTTAGTTTAGTATAATTTCATATCTTGCCTAAATTAGTAGAATTACCATTATAAAATCTTCATTTTCTAGAGAAATAACGGCAACAAAGGTTCCAAACCTCTTTGACCATCATCTTATGTCAGTGCTTTCGATGAAACTATACATTAAAACCAGATTTTCATATTTTTGATTTTTTCAAAACTGTGGGTTAACCCTTCTAAAATATTAAGTTTTGGTAAATGCTCTATATAATGAAGTTTATACTCTTTACTTTTATTTTAAAATTTAAAACACATTCTAAATTTGAATTAACATATTCTAAACTCTCTTTCATGAAAAATAGGAATCATTATAACTTTTAATATTTAGTTTAGTAAAATTTCATATACTGCCTAAATTAGTAGAATTACCATTATAAAATCTTCATTTTCTAGAAATGGAGGCAACAAGGTTCCAAACCTCTTTAACCATCATCTTATGTTAAGGCTCAATGAAAATATACATTAAAACCAGATTTTCATATTTTTGAATTTTTTCAAAATCAGTGGGTTAACCCTTCTAAAATATTGAGTTTTAGGTAAATGCTCATATACTGAAGTTTATACTCTTTACTTTTGTTTTAAAATTTAAAAACACATTCTACATTTGAATTAACGTATTCTAAACTCTCTTTCATGAAAAATAGGAATCATTATAATTTTTTAACATTTAGTTTAGTAAAATTTCATTTACTACCTAAATTAGTGGAATTACCATTATAAAATCTTCATTTTCTAGAAATAGAGGCAACAAAGGTTCTATACCTCTTTGACCATCATCTTATGTCAGTGCTCGATGAAACTATACATTAAAACCAGATTTTCATATTTTTGATTTTTTCAAAATCGTGGGTTAACCCTTAAAATATTGAGTTTTAGGTAAATGCTCATATACTGAAGTTTATACTCTTTACATTTGTTTTAAAATTTAAAACACATTCTACATTTGAATTAACGATTCTAAACTCTCTTTCATTATATATAGGAATTATTATAACTTTTTAACATTTAGTTTAGTATAATTTCATATACTGCCTAAATTAGTAGAATTACCGTTATAAAATCTTCATTTTCTAGAGAAATAACGGCAACAAAGGTTCCAAACCTCTTTGACCATCATCTTATGTCAGTGCTCGATGAAACTATACATTAAAACCAGATTTTCATATTTTTGAATTTTTTCAAAACTGTGGGTTAACCCTTCTAAAATATTGAGTTTTCGTAAATGCTCTATATACTGAAGTTTATACTCTTTATTTTTATTTTAAATTTTAAAACACATTCTACATTTGAATGCGTATTCTAAACTCTCTTTCATGATATATAGGAATTATTATAACTTTTAATATTTAGTTTAGTATAATTTCATATCTTGCTAAATTAGTGGAATTACCGTTATAAAATCTTCATTTTCTAGAAATGGAGGCAACAAAGGTTCCAAACCTCTTTGACCATCATCTTATGTCAAGGCTCAATGAAAATATACATTAAAACCAGATTTTCATATTTTTGAATTTTTTTCAAAATCCGTGGTTTAACCCCTTCTAAAATATTGAGTTTTCGGTAAATGCTCTATATCTTGAAGTTTATATTCTTTACTTTTGTTTTAAAATTTAAAACACATTCTACATTTGAATTAACTTATTCTAAACTCTCTTTCATAAAATATAGGAATCATTATAACTTTTTAACATTTAGTTTAGTAAAATTTCATATCTTGCCTAAATTAGTGGAATTACCATTATAAAATCTTCATTTTCTAGAAATGGAGGCAACAAAGGTTCCAAACCTCTTTAACCATCATCTTATGTCATTGCTCGATGAAACTATACATTAAAACCAGATTTTCATATTTTTGAATTTTTTCAAAATCATTGGGTTAACCCTTCTAAAATATTGAGTTTTAGGTAAATGCTCTATATAATGAAGTTTATACTCTTTACATTTGTTTTAAAATTTAAAACACATTCTACATTTGAATTAACGTATTCTAAACTCTCTTTCATGATATATAGGAATTATTATAACTTTTAAATATTTAGTTTAGTATAATTTCATATCTTGCCTAAATTAGTGGAATTACCATTATAAAATCTTCATTTTCTAGAAATGGAGGCAACAAAGGTTCTATACCTCTTTGACCATCTTCTTATGTTAAGGCTCAATGAAAATATACATTAAAACCAGATTTTCATATTTTTGATTTTTTCAAAATCCGTGGGTTAACCTTCTAAAATATTGAGTTTTAGGTTAAATGCTCTATATCTTGAAGTTTATACCCTTTATTTTTGTTTTAAAATTTAAAACACATTCTACATTTGAATTAGTATTCTAAACTCTCTTTCATGATATATAGGAATTATTATAACTTTTTAACATTTAGTTTAGTATAATTTCATATACTGCCTAAATTAGTAGAATTACCGTTATAAAATCTTCATTTTCTAGAGAAATGGAGGCAACAAAAGTTCTAAACGTCTTTGACCATCATCTTATGTCATTGCTCGATGAAACTATACATTAAAACCAGATTTTCATATTTTTGAATTTTTTTCAAAACCGTGGGTTAACCCTTCTAAAATATTGAGTTTTGGTAAATGCTCTATATCTGAAGTTTATACTCTTTATTTTTGTTTTAAAATTTAAAACACATTCTACATTTGAATTAGCATTATTCTAAACTCTTTTTCATTATATATAGGAATTATTATAACTTTTAATATTTAGTTTAGTATAATTTCATATACTGCCTAAATTAGTAGAATTACCGTTATAAAATCTTCATTTTCTAGAGAAATAACGGCAACAAAGGTTCCAAACCTCTTTGACCATCATCTTATGTCAGTGATTGATGAAACTATACATTAAAACCAGATTTTCATATTTTTGAATTTTTTTCAAAATCCGTGGGTTAACACCCCTTCTAAAATATTGAGTTTTCGGTAAATGGTCTATATACTGAAGTTTTACTCTTTACTTTTATTTTAAAATTTAAAAACACATTCTACATTTGAATTAACGTATTCTAAGCTCTCTTTCATGATATATAGGAATTATTATAACTTTTAATATTTAGTTTAGTATAATTTCATATACTGCCTAAATTAGTGGAATTACCGTTATAAAATCTTCATTTTCTAGAGAAATGGGGGCAACAAAGGTTCCAAACCTCTTTGACCATCATCTTATGTCAAGGCTCAATGAAAATATACATTAAAACCAGATTTTCATATTTTTGAATTTTTTTCAAAATCCGTGGGTTAACCCCTTCTAAAATATTAAGTTTTCGGTAAATGCTCTATATACTGAAGTTTATACCCTTTATTTTTGTTTTAAAATTTAAAAACACATTCTACATTTGAATTAACGTATTCTAAACTCTATTTCATGATATATAGGAATTATTATAACTTTTTAACATTTAGTTTAATATAATTTCATATACTCTCTAAATTAGTAGAATTACCGTTATAAAATCTTCATTTTCTAGAAATGGAGGCAACAAAGGTTCTAAAACTTTTGACCATCATCTTATGTCAGTGCTTTCGATGAAACTATACATTAAAACCTGATTTTCATATTTTTTAATTTTTTCAAAATCCATTGGGTTAACCCTTAAAATATTGAGTTTTAGGTAAATGCTCTATATCTTGAAGTTTATATTCTTTACTTTTGTTTTAAAATTTAAAACACATTCTACATTTGAATTAGCATTATTCTAAACTCTCTTTCATGAAATATAGGAATCATTATAACTTTTTAACATTTAGTTTAGTAAAATTTCATATCTTGCCTAAATTAGTGGAATTACCATTATAAAATCTTCATTTTCTAGAAATGGAGGCAACAAAGGTTCCAAACCTCTTTGACCATCATCTTATGTCAGTGCTTTCGATGAAACTATACATTAAAACCAGATTTTCATATTTTTGAATTTTTTCAAAATCCATGGGTTAACCCTTAAAATATTGAGTTTTAGGTAAATGCTCTATATACTGAAGTTTATATTCTTTACTTTTGTTTTAAAATTTAAAACACATTCTACATTTGAATTAGCATTATTCTAAACTCTCTTTCATGAAAAATAGGAATCATTATAACTTTTAACATTTAGTTTACTAAAATTTCATATCTTGCCTAAATTAGTGGAATTACCTTTATAAATCTTCATTTTCTAGAGAAATTGAGGCAACAAAGGTTCCAAACCTCTTTGACCATCATCTTATGTCAGTGCTTTCGATGAAACTATACATTAAAACCAGATTTTCATATTTTTGAATTTTTTCAAAATCCGTGGGTTAACCCTTAAAATATTGAGTTTTAGGTAAATGCTCTATATCTTGAAGTTTATACCCTTTATTTTTGTTTTAAAATTTAAAACACATTCTACATTTGAATTAGCATTCTAAACTCTCTTTCATGATATATAGGAATTATTATAACTTTTTAACATTTAGTTTAGTATAATTTCATATCTTGCCTAAATTAGTAGAATTACCGTTATAAAATCTTCATTTTCTAGAGAAATGGAGGCAACAAAGGTTCTAAACGTCTTTGACCATCATCTTATGTCAGTGCTCGATGAAACTATACATTAAAACAAGATTTTCATATTTTTGAATTTTTTCAAAATCAGTGGGTTAACCCTTCAAAATATTGAGTTTTAGGTAAATGCTCTATATACTGAAGTTTATACTCTTTTCTTTTGTTTTAAAATTTAAAACACATTCTACACTTGAATTAATGTATTCTAAACTCTCTTTCATAAAATATAGGAATCATTATAACTTTTAACATTTAGTTTAGTAAAATTTCATATACTGCCTAAATTAGTGGAATTACCATTATAAATCTTCATTTTCTAGAGAAATGGAGGCAACAAAGGTCTCAAACCTCTTTAACCATCATCTTATGTCATTGCTCGATGAAACTATACATTAAAACCAGATTTTCATATTTTTGAATTTTTTCAAAATCCGTGGGTTAACCCCTTCTAAAATATTGAGTTTTAGGTAAATGCTCTATATCTTGAAGTTTATATTCTTTACTTTTGTTTTAAAATTTAAAACACATTCTACACTTGAATTAGCGTATTCTAAACTCTCTTTCATGAAATATAGGAATCATTATAACTTTAACATTTAGTTTACTAAAATTTCATATACTGCCTAAATTAGTGGAATTACCATTATAAATCTTCATTTCCTAGAGAAATTGAGGCAACAAAGGTTCCAAACCTCTTTGAATTTCATATTTTTTTAACTTTTTTTCAAAATCCGTGGGTTAACCCTTCAAAATATTGAGTTTTAGGTTAAATGCTCTATATCTGAAGTTTATACTCTTTACTTTTGTTTTAAAATTTAAAAACATTCTACATTTGAATTAACTTATTCTAAACTCTCTTTCATGATATATAGGAATTATTATAACTTTTAACATTTAGTTTAGTAAAATTTCATATACTACCTAAATTAGTGGAATTACCGTTATAAAATCTTCATTTTCTAGAGAAATTGAGGCAACAAAGGTTCAAACCTCTTTGAATTTCATATTTTTTTAACATTTAGTTTTGTATAATTTCATATCTTGCCTAAATTAGTAGAGAAATGGGGCAACAAAGGTTCTAAACCTCTTTGACCATCATCTTATGTCATTGCTCGATGAAACTATACATTAAATCCAGATTTTCATATTTTTGAATTTTTTCAAAATCTATGGGTTAACCCCTTCGAAAATATTGAGTTTTCGGTAAATGCTCTATATACTGAAGTTTATACTCTTTATATTTGTTTTAAAATTTAAAACACATTCTACATTTGAATTAACGTATTCTTAACTCTATTTCATGATATATAGGAATTATTATAACTTTTTAATATTTAGTTTAGTATAATTTCATATACTGCCTAAATTAGTGGAATGACCGTTATAAAATCTTCATTTTCTAGAGAAATGGGGGCAACAAAAGTTCTATACCTCTTTGACCATCATCTTATGTTAAGGCTCAATGAAAATATACATTAAAACCAGATTTTCATATTTTTGAATTTTTTCAAAATCCGTGGGTTAACCCTTACAAAATATTGAGTTTTAGGTAAATGCTCTATATCTTGAAGTTTATATCCTTTAATTTTGTTTTAAAATTTAAAAACACATTCTAAATTTGAATTAACGTATTCTAAACTCTCTTTCATGATATATAGGAATTATTATAACTTTTTAACATTTAGTTTAGTATAATTTCATATACTGCCTAAATTAGTAGAATTACCATTATAAAATCATCATTTTCTAGGGAAATGGAGGCAACAAAGGTTCTAAACCTCTTTGACCATCATCTTAAGTCAGTGCTCGATGAAACTATACATTAAAACCAGATTTTCATATTTTTGAATTTTTTTCAAAATCAGTGGGTTAACCCTTCTAAAATATTGAGTTTTAGGTTAAATGCTCTATATCTTGAAGTTTATACTCTTTATATTTGTTTTAAAATTTAAAACACATTCTACATTTGAATTAGCGTATTCTAAACTCTCTTTCATTATATATAGGAATTATTATATTTTTTTAACATTTAGTTTAGTATAATTTCATATACTGCCTAAATTAGTAGAATTACCGTTATAAAATCTTCATTTTCTAGAGAAATAGAGGCAACAAAGGTTCAAACCTCTTTGACCATCATCTTATGTCTGTTATTGATGAAACTATACATTAAAACCAGATTTTCATATTTTTGAATTTTTTCAAAATCATTGGGTTAACCCTTAAAATATTGAGTTTTGGTAAATGCTCTATATCTTGAAGTTTATACTCTTTACTTTTGTTTTAAAATTTAAAACACATTCTACATTTGAATTAGCGTATTCTAAACTCTCTTTCATGATATATAGGAATTATTATAACTTTCTAATATTTAGTTTAGTATAATTTCATATACTGCCTAAATTAGTGGAATGACCGTTATAAAATCTTCATTTTCTAGAGAAATGGGGGCAACAAAGGTTCCAAACCTCTTTGACCATCATCTTATGTCAAGGCTCAATGAAAATATACATTAAAACCAGATTTTCATATTTTTGAATTTTTTTCAAAATCCGTGGGTTAACCCCTTCTAAAATATTAAGTTTTCGGTAAATGCTCTATATACTGAAGTTTATACCCTTTATTTTTGTTTTAAAATTTAAAAACACATTCTACATTTGAATTAACGTATTCTAAACTCTATTTCATGATATATAGGAATTATTATAACTTTTTAACATTTAGTTTAATATAATTTCATATACTCTCTAAATTAGTAGAATTACCGTTATAAAATCTTCATTTTCTAGAGAAATGGAGGCAACAAAGGTTCTAAAACTTTTTGACCATCATCTTATGTCAGTGCTCGATGAAACTATACATTAAAACCTGATTTTCATATTTTTTGAATTTTTTTCAAAATCCGTGGGTTAACCCCTTCTAAAATATTGAGTTTTCGGTAAATGCTCTATATACTGAAGTTTATATTCTTTACTTTTTAAAAAAAATTTAAAAACACATTCTACACTCGAATTAACGTATTCTAAACTCTCTTTCATAAAATATAGGAATCATTATAACTTTTTAACATTTAGTTTAGTAAAATTTCATATACTGCCTAAATTAGTGGAATTACCATTATAAATCTTCATTTTCTAGAGAAATGGAGGCAACAAAGGTTCCAAACCTCTTTGACCATCATCTTATGTCAGTGCTCGATGAAACTATACATTAAAACCAGATTTTCATATTTTTGAATTTTTTTCAAAATCCGTGGGTTAACCCTTCTAAAATATTAAGTTTTCTGTAAATGCTCTATATACTGAAGTTTATACCCTTTATTTTTGTTTTAAAATTTAAAAACACATTCTACATTTGAATTAACGTATTCTAAACTCTCTTTCATGATATATAGGAATTATTATAACTTTTTAACATTTAGTTTAGTATAATTTCATATACTGCCTAAATTAGTAGAATTACCGTTATAAAATCTTCATTTTCTAGAGAAATGGAGGCAACAAAAGTTCTAAACGTCTTTGACCATCATCTTATGTCATTGCTCGATGAAACTATACATTAAAACCAGATTTTCATATTTTTGAATTTTTTTCAAAATCCGTGGGTTAACCCCTTCTAAAATATTGAGTTTTCGGTAAATGCTCTATATACTGAAGTTTATATTCTTTACTTTTTTAAAAATAATTTAAAAACACATTCTACACTTGAATTAACGTATTCTAAACTCTCTTTCATGAAATATAGGAATCATTATAACTTTAACATTTTAGTTTACTAAAATTTCATATACTGCATAAATTAGTGGAATTACCATTATAAAATCTTCATTTTCTAGAGAAATTGAGGCAACAAAGGTTCCAAACCTCTTTGACCATCATCTTATGTCAGTGCTTTCGATGAAACTATACATTAAAACCAGATTTTCATATTTAAAAAAAAATTCAAAATCCATTAGGTTAACCCTTCTAAAATATTAAGTTTTACGTAAATGCTCTATATATTGAAGTTTATACCCTTTATTTTTGTTTTAAAATTTAAAACACATTCTACATTTGAATGCGTATTCTAAACTCTCTTTCATGATATATAGGAATTATTATAACTTTTTAACATTTAGTTTAGTATAATTTCATATCTTGCCTAAATTAGTAGAATTACCGTTATAAAATCTTCATTTTCTAGAGAAATGGAGGCAACAAAAGTTCTAAACGTCTTTGACCATCATCTTATGTCATTGCTCGATGAAACTATACATTAAAACCAGATTTTCATATTTTTGAATTTTTTCAAAATCATTGGGTTAACCCTTCTAAAATATTGAGTTTTAGATAAATGCTCTATATCTTGAAGTTTATATTCTTTACTTTTTAAAAAATTTAAAACACATTCTACATTTGAATTAGCGTATTCTAAACTCTCTTTCATGAAAAATAGGAATCATTATAACTTTAACATTTAGTTTACTAAAATTTCATATCTTGCCTAAATTAGTGGAATTACCATTATAAAATCTTCATTTCCTAGAGAAATTGAGGCAACAAAGGTTCAAACCTCTTTGACCATCATCTTATGTCAGTGCTTTCGATGAAACTATACATTAAAACCAGATTTTCATATTTTTGAATTTTTTCAAAATCAGTGGGTTAACCCTTAAAATATTGAGTTTTCCTTAAATGCAATATATACTGAAGTTTATACCCTTTATTTTTGTTTTAAAATTTAAAACACATTCTACATTTGAATTAGCGTATTCTAAACTCTCTTTCATGATATATAGGAATTATTATAACTTTTTAACATTTAGTTTAGTATAATTTCATATCTTGCCTAAATTAGTAGAATTACCGTTATAAAATCTTCATTTTCTAGAAATGGAGGCAACAAAGGTTCTAAACCTCTTTGACCATCATCTTATGTCAGTGCTTTCGATGAAACTATACATTAAAACCAGATTTTCATATTTTTGAATTTTTTCAAAACCGTGGGTTAACCCTTCTAAAATATTGAGTTTTAGTAAATGCTCTATATATTGAAGTTTATACTCTTTATTTTTGTTTTAAAATTTAAAACACATTCTACATTTGAATTAACGTATTCTAAACTCTCTTTCATTATATATAGGAATTATTATATTTTTTAACATTTAGTTTAGTATAATTTCATATCTTGCCTAAATTAGTAGAATTACCGTTATAAAATCTTCATTTTCTAGAGAAATGGGGCAACAAAGGTTCAAACCTCTTTGACCATCATCTTATGTCTGTTATTGATGAAACTATACATTAAAACCAGATTTTCATATTTTTGAATTTTTTCAAAATCCGTGGGTTAACCCTTCTAAAATATTGAGTTTTGGTAAATGCTCTATATCTGAAGTTTATACTCTTTACTTTTATTTTAAAATTTAAAACACATTCTACATTTGAATTAACGTATTCTAAACTCTCTTTCATGATATATAGGAATTATTATAACTTTCTAATATTTAGTTTAGTATAATTTCATATCTTGCCTAAATTAGTGGAATTACCGTTATAAAATCTTCATTTTCTAGAGAAATGGGGGCAACAAAGGTTCCAAACCTCTTTGACCATCATCTTATGTCAAGGCTCAATGAAAATATACATTAAAACCAGATTTTCATATTTTTGAATTTTTTCAAAATCCGTGGGTTAACCCCTTAAAATATTGAGTTTTAGGTTAAATGCTCTATATACTGAAGTTTATACTCTTTATTTTTGTTTTAAAATTTAAAACACATTCTACATTTGAATTAACGTATTCTAAACTCTCTTTCATGATATATAGGAATTATTATAACTTTTTAACATTTAGTTTAGTATAATTTCATATCTTGCCTAAATTAGTAGAATTACCGTTATAAAATCTTCATTTTCTAGAAATGGAGGCAACAAAAGTTCTAAACCTCTTTGACCATCATCTTATGTCAGTGCTTTCGATGAAACTATACATTAAAACCAGATTTTCATATTTTTGAATTTTTTCAAAACCGTGGGTTAACCCTTCTAAAATATTGAGTTTTGGTAAATGCTCTATATCTGAAGTTTATACTCTTTATTTTTGTTTTAAAATTTAAAACACATTCTACATTTGAATTAACGTATTCTAAACTCTTTTCATTATATATAGGAATTATTATAACTTTTTAACATTTAGTTTAGTATAATTTCATATCTTGCCTAAATTAGTAGAATTACCGTTATAAAATCTTCATTTTCTAGAGAAATAAGGCAACAAAGGTTCCAAACCTCTTTGACCATCATCTTATGTCAGTGATTGATGAAACTATACATTAAAACCAGATTTTCATATTTTTGAATTTTTTCAAAATCCGTGGGTTAACCCTTCTAAAATATTGAGTTTTAGGTAAATGCTCTATATCTTGAAGTTTATACTCTTTACTTTTATTTTAAAATTTAAAACACATTCTACATTTGAATTAGCGTATTCTAAACTCTCTTTCATGATATATAGGAATTATTATAACTTTTAATATTTAGTTTAGTATAATTTCATATCTTGCTAAATTAGTGGAATTACCATTATAAAATCTTCATTTTCTAGAAATGGAGGCAACAAAGGTTCCAAACCTCTTTGACCATCATCTTATGTCAAGGCTCAATGAAAATATACATTAAAACCAGATTTTCATATTTTTGAATTTTTTCAAAATCCATTGGGTTAACCCTTAAAATATTGAGTTTTAGGTAAATGCTCTATATCTTGAAGTTTATACTCTTTATTTTTGTTTTAAAATTTAAAACACATTCTACATTTGAATTAACGTATTCTAAACTCTTTCATGATATATAGGAATTATTATAACTTTTTAACATTTAGTTTAATATAATTTCATATACTCTTTAAATTAGTAGAATTACCGTTATAAAATCTTCATTTTCTAGAGAAATGGAGGCAACAAAGGTTCCAAACCTCTTTGACCATCATCTTATGTCAGTGCTCGATGAAACTATACATTAAAACCTGATTTTCATATTTTTGAATTTTTTTCAAAATCCGTGGGTTAACCCTTCTAAAATATTGAGTTTTAGGTAAATGCTCTATATACTGAAGTTTATATTCTTTACTTTTGTTTTAAAATTTAAAACACATTCTACATTTGAATTAACGTATTCTAAACTCTCTTTCATGAAAATAGGAATCATTATAACTTTTAACATTTAGTTTACTAAAATTTCATATCTTGCCTAAATTAGTGGAATTACCATTATAAAATCTTCATTTTCTAGAGAAATTGAGGCAACAAAGGTTCAAACCTCTTTGACCATCATCTTATGTCAGTGCTCGATGAAACTATACATTAAAACCAGATTTTCATATTTTTGAATTTTTTCAAAATCAGTGGGTTAACCCTTCTAAAATATTGAGTTTTAGGTAAATGCTCTATATACTGAAGTTTATATTCTTTACTTTTGTTTTAAAATTTAAAACACATTCTACATTTGAATTAACGTATTCTAAACTCTCTTTCATGAAAAATAGGAATCATTATAACTTTTAACATTTAGTTTACTAAAATTTCATATCTTGCCTAAATTAGTGGAATTATTATAACTTTTTAACATTTAGTTTAGTAAAATTTCATATCTGCCTAAATTAGTGGAATTACCATTATAAAATCTTCATTTTCTAGAGAAATGGAGGCAACAAAGGTTCCAAACCTCTTTGACCATCATCTTATGTCAGTGCTTTCGATGAAACTATACATTAAAACCAGATTTTCATATTTTTGAATTTTTTCAAAATCCATGGGTTAACCCTTCTAAAATATTGAGTTTTAGGTAAATGCTCTATATCTTGAAGTTTATATTCTTTACTTTTGTTTTAAAATTTAAAACACATTCTACACTTGAATTAATGTATTCTAAACTCTCTTTCATGAAATATAGGAATCATTATAACTTTTAACATTTAGTTTAATATAATTTCATATCTTGCCTAAATTAGTGGAATTACCTTTATAAAATCTTCATTTCCTAGAGAAATTGAGGCAACAAAGGTTCCAAACCTCTTTGACCATCATCTTATGTCAGTGCTTTCGATGAAACTATACATTAAAACCAGATTTTCATATTTTTGAATTTTTTCAAAATCCATGGGTTAACCCTTAAAATATTGAGTTTTAGGTAAATGCTCTATATACTGAAGTTTATACCCTTTATTTTTGTTTTAAAATTTAAAACACATTCTACATTTGAATTAGTATTCTAAACTCTCTTTCATGATATATAGGAATTATTATAACTTTTTAACATTTAGTTTAGTATAATTTCATATCTTGCCTAAATTAGTAGAATTACCGTTATAAAATCTTCATTTTCTAGAAATGGAGGCAACAAAGGTTCAAACCTCTTTGACCATCATCTTATGTCAGTGCTTTCGATGAAACTATACATTAAAACAAGATTTTCATATTTTTGAATTTTTTCAAAATCCGTGGGTTAACCTTCTAAAATATTGAGTTTTGTAAATGCTCTATATACTAAAGTTTATACCCTTTATTTTTGTTTTAAAATTTAAAAACACATTCTACATTTGAATTAACGTATTCTAAACTCTCTTTCATGATATATAGGAATTATTATAACTTTTTAACATTTAGTTTAGTATAATTTCATATACTGCCTAAATTAGTAGAATTACCGTTATAAAATCTTCATTTTCTAGAGAAATGGAGGCAACAAAGGTTCTAAACGTCTTTGACCATCATCTTATGTCAGTGCTCGATGAAACTATACATTAAAACAAGATTTTCATATTTTTGAATTTTTTCAAAATCCGTGGGTTCCCTTCTAAAATATTGAGTTTTCGGTAAATGCTCTATATACTGAAGTTTATACTCTTTTCTTTTGTTTTAAAATTTAAAAACACATTCTACACTTGAATTAATGTATTCTAAACTCTCTTTCATAAAATTAAGGAATCTTTATAACTTTTTAACATTTAGTTTAGTAAAATTTCATATACTGCCTAAATTAGTGGAATTACCATTATAAATCTTCATTTTCTAGAGAAATGGAGGCAACAAAGGTCTCAAACCTCTTTAACCATCATCTTATGTCATTGCTCGATGAAACTATACATTAAAACCAGATTTTCATATTTTTGAATTTTTTCAAAATCCGTGGGTTAACCCCTTCTAAAATATTGAGTTTTCGGTAAATGCTCTATATACTGAAGTTTATATTCTTTACTTTTGTTTTAAAATCTAAAAACACATTCTACACTTGAATTAACGTATTCTAAACTCTCTTTCATGAAATATAGGAATCATTATAACTTTAACATTTAGTTTACTAAAATTTCATATACTGCCTAAATTAGTGGAATTACCATTATAAATCTTCATTTCCTAGAGAAATTGAGGCAACAAAGGTTCCAAACCTCTTTGAATTTCATATTTTTTTAACTTTTTTTCAAAATCCGTGGGTTAACCCCTTTTAAAATATTGAGTTTTCGGTAAATGCTCTATATACTGAAGTTTTACTCTTTAATTTTATTTTAAAATTTAAAAACACATTCTACATTTGAATTAACGTATTCTTAACTCTATTTCATGATATATAGGAATTATTATAACTTTTTAACATTTAGTTTTGTATAATTTCATATACTCTGCCTAAATTAGTAGAGAAATGGGGGCAACAAAGGTTCTAAACCTCTTTGACCATCATCTTATGTCAGTGCTCAATGAAACTATACATTAAATCCAGATTTTCATATTTTTGAATTTTTTTCAAAATCTATGGGTTAACCCCTTCGAAAATATTGAGTTTTCGGTAAATGCTCTATATACTGAAGTTTATACTCTTTATATTTGTTTTAAAATTTAAAAACACATTCTACATTTGAATTAACATATTCTTAACTCTATTTCATGATATATAGGAATTACTATAGCTATTTAATATTTAGTTTAGTATAATTTCATATACTGCCTAAATTAGTGGAATGACTGTTATAAAATCTTCATTTTCTAGAGAAATGGGGGCAACAAAAGTTCTATACCTCTTTGACCATCATCTTATGTTAAGGCTCAATGAAAATATACATTAAAACCAGATTTTCATATTTTTGAATTTTTTTCAAAATCCGTGGGTTAACCCCTTCTAAAATATTAAGTTTTCGGTAAATGCTCTATATACTGAAGTTTATATCCTTTAATTTTGTTTTAAAATTTAAAAACACATTCTAAATTTGAATTAACGTATTCTAAACTCTCTTTCATGATATATAGGAATTATTATAACTTTTTAACATTTAGTTTAGTATAATTTCATATACTGCCTAAATTAGTAGAATTACCATTATAAAATCATCATTTTCTAGGGAAATGGAGGCAACAAAGGTTCTAAACCTCTTTGACCATCATCTTAAGTCAGTGCTCGATGAAACTATACATTAAAACCAGATTTTCATATTTTTGAATTTTTTTCAAAATCGTGGGTTTAACCCCTTCTAAAATATTGAGTTTTCGGTAAATGCTCTATATACTGAAATTTATAATCTTTATTTTTGTTTTAAAATTTTAAAACACATTCTACATTTAAATTAACGTATTCTAAACTCTCTTTCATTATATATAGGAATTATTATATTTTTTTAACATTTAGTTTAGTATAATTTCATATACTGCCTAAATTAGTAGAATTACCGTTATAAAATCTTCATTTTCTAGAGAAATAACGGCAACAAAGGTTCCAAACCTCTTTGACCATCATCTTATGTCTGTTATTGATGAAACTATACATTAAAACCAGATTTTCATATTTTTGAATTTTTTTCAAAATCCGTGGGTTAACCCCTTCTAAAATATTGAGTTTTCGGTAAATGGTCTATATACTGAAGTTTTACTTTTTACTTTTATTTTATAATTTAAAAACACATTCTACATTTGAATTAACGTATTCTAAGATCTCTTTCATGATATATAGGAATTATTATAACTTTCTAATATTTAGTTTAGTATAATTTAATATACTGCCTAAATTAGTGGAATGACCGTTATAAAATCTTCATTTTCTAGAGAAATGGGGGCAACAAAGGTTCCAAACCTCTTTGACCATCATCTTATGTCAAGGCTCAATGAAAATATAAATTAAAACCAGATTTTTATATTTTTTATTTTTTTTCAAAATCCGTGGGTTAACCCCTTCTAAAATATTAAGTTTTCGGTAAATGCTCTATATACTAAGTTTATACCCTTTATTTTTGTTTTAAAATTTAAAAACACATTCTACATTTGAATTAACGTATTCTAAACTCTATTTCATGATATATAGGAATTATTATAACTTTTTAACATTTAGTTTAATATAATTTCATATACTCTCTAAATTAGTAGAATTACCGTTATAAAATCTTCATTTTCTAGAGAAATGGAGGCAACAAAGGTTCTAAAACTTTTGACCATCATCTTATGTCAGTGCTTTCGATGAAACTATACATTAAAACCTGATTTTCATATTTTTGAATTTTTTCAAAATCAGTGGGTTAACCCTTTTAAAATATTGAGTTTTGGTAAATGCTCTATATCTTGAAGTTTATATTCTTTACTTTTTAAAAAATTTAAAACACATTCTACATTTGAATTAACTTATTCTAAACTCTCTTTCATAAAATATAGGAATCATTATAACTTTTTAACATTTAGTTTAGTAAAATTTCATATACTGCCTAAATTAGTGGAATTACCATTATAAAATCTTCATTTTCTAGAGAAATGGAGGCAACAAAGGTTCCAAACCTCTTTGACCATCATCTTATGTCATTGCTCGATGAAACTATACATTAAAACCAGATTTTCATATTTTTGAATTTTTTCAAAATCATTGGGTTAACCCTTAAAATATTGAGTTTTCTGTAAATGCTCTATATACTGAAGTTTATACCCTTTATTTTTGTTTTAAAATTTAAAACACATTCTACATTTGAATTAGCATATTCTAAACTCTCTTTCATGATATATAGGAATTATTATAACTTTTTAACATTTAGTTTAGTATAATTTCATATCTTGCCTAAATTAGTAGAATTACCGTTATAAAATCTTCATTTTCTAGAGAAATGGAGGCAACAAAGTTCTAAACGTCTTTGACCATCATCTTATGTCATTGCTTTCGATGAAACTATACATTAAAACCAGATTTTCATATTTTTTTTTTTTTTCAAAATCCGTGGGTTAACCCCTTCTAAAATATTAAGTTTTCGGTAAATGCTCTATATACTGAAGTTTATATTCTTTACTTTTTTTAAAAAAAATTAAAAACACATTCTACACTTGAATTAACGTATTCTAAACTCTCTTTCATGAAATATATGAATCATTATAACTTTAACATTTTAGTTTACTAAAATTTCATATACTGCCTAAATTAGTGGAATTACCTTTATAAATCTTCATTTCCTATAGAAATTGAGGCAACAAAGGTTCCAAACCTCTTTGACCATCATCTTATGTCAGTGCTCGATGAAACTATACATTAAAACCTGATTTTCATATTTTTTTAAAAAAATTTCAAAATCCGTGGGTTAACCCTTTCTAAAATATTAAGTTTTCTGTAAATGCTCTATATACTGAAGTTTATACCCTTTATTTTTTAAAAAAAATTTAAAAACACATTCTACATTTGAATTAACGTATTCTAAACTCTCTTTCATGATATATAGGAATTATTATAACTTTTTAACATTTAGTTTAGTATAATTTCATATACTGCCTAAATTAGTAGAATTACCGTTATAAAATCTTCATTTTCTAGAGAAAAGGAGGCAACAAAGGTTCTAAACGTCTTTGACCATCATATTATGTCAGTGCTCGATGAAACTATACATTAAAACCATATTTTCATATTTTTGAATTTTTTTCAAAACCGTGGGTTTAACCCCTTCTAAAATATTGAGTTTTCGGTAAATGCTCTATATACTGAAATTTATACTCTTTATTTTTGTTTTAAAATTTTAAAAACACATTCTACATTTGAATTAACGTATTCTTAACTCTATTTCATGATATATAGGAATTATTATAACTTTTTAACATTTAGTTTTGTATAATTTCATATACTATACCTAAATTAGTGGAATTACCGTTATAAAATTTTCATTTTATAGAGAAATGAGGGCAACAAAGGTTCTAAACCTCTTTGACCATCATCTTATGTCAGTGCTCGATGAAACTATACATTAAAACCAGATTTTCATATTTTTGAATTTTTTTCAAAACCGTGGGTTTAACCCCTTCTAAAATATTGAGTTTTCGGTAAATGCTCTATATACTGAAGTTTATATTCTTTACTTTTTAAAAAAAAATTTAAAAACACATTCTACACTTTAATTAACGTATTCTAAACTCTCTTTCATGAAATATAGGAATCATTATAACTTTTAACATTTAGTTTACTAAAATTTCATATCTTGCCTAAATTAGTGGAATTACCATTATAAAATCTTCATTTTCTAGAGAAATTGAGGCAACAAAGGTTCAAACCTCTTTGACCATCATCTTATGTCAGTGCTCGATGAAACTATACATTAAAACCAGATTTTCATATTTTTGAATTTTTTCAAAATCGTGGGTTAACCCTTAAAATATTGAGTTTTCTGTAAATGCTCTATATCTGAAGTTTATACCCTTTATTTTTGTTTTAAAATTTAAAACACATTCTACATTTGAATTAGCGTATTCTAAACTCTCTTTCATGATATATAGGAATTATTATAACTTTTTAACATTTAGTTTAGTATAATTTCATATACTGCCTAAATTAGTAGAATTACCGTTATAAAATCTTCATTTTCTAGAGAAAAGGAGGCAACAAAGGTTCTAAACGTCTTTGACCATCATCTTATGTCAGTGCTCGATGAAACTATACATTAAAACCAGATTTTCATATTTTTGAATTTTTTCAAAATCGTGGGTTAACCCTTCTAAAATATTGAGTTTTAGGTAAATGCTCAATATACTGAAGTTTATACTCTTTATTTTTGTTTTAAAATTTTAAAACACATTCTACATTTAAATTAACGTATTCTAAACTCTCTTTCATTATATATAGGAATTATTATATTTTTTTAACATTTAGTTTAGTATAATTTCATATACTGCCTAAATTAGTAGAATTACCGTTATAAAATCTTCATTTTCTAGAAATGGAGGCAACAAAGGTTCCAAACCTCTTTGACCATCATCTTATGTCTGTTATTGATGAAACTATACATTAAAACCAGATTTTCATATTTTTGAATTTTTTCAAAATCCATTGGGTTAACCCTTAAAATATTGAGTTTTGGTAAATGCTCTATATACTGAAGTTTTACTTTTACTTTTATTTTAAAATTTAAAACACATTCTACATTTGAATGCGTATTCTAAACTCTCTTTCATGATATATAGGAATTATTATAACTTTTTAACATTTAGTTTAGTATAATTTAATATACTGCCTAAATTAGTGGAATGACCGTTATAAAATCTTCATTTTCTAGAGAAATGGGGGCAACAAAGGTTCCAAACCTCTTTGACCATCATCTTATGTCAAGGCTCAATGAAAATATAAATTAAAACCAGATTTTTATATTTTTGAATTTTTTTCAAAATCCGTGGGTTAACCCCCTTCTAAAATATTAAGTTTTCGGTAAATGCTCTATATCTTGAAGTTTATACCCTTTATTTTTGTTTTAAAATTTAAAACACATTCTACATTTGAATTAGCATTATTCTAAACTCTATTTCATGATATATAGGAATTATTATAACTTTTTAACATTTAGTTTAATATAATTTCATATACTCTCTAAATTAGTAGAATTACCGTTATAAAATCTTCATTTTCTAGAGAAATGGAGGCAACAAAGGTTCTAAAACTTTTTGACCATCATCTTATGTCAGTGCTCGATGAAACTATACATTAAAACCTGATTTTCATATTTTTTGAATTTTTTTCAAAATCCGTGGGTTAACCCCTTTTAAAATATTGAGTTTTCGGTAAATGCTCTATATACTGAAGTTTATATTCTTTACTTTTTAAAAAATTTAAAACACATTCTACATTTGAATTAGCATTATTCTAAACTCTCTTTCATAAAATATAGGAATCATTATAACTTTTTAACATTTAGTTTAGTAAAATTTCATATACTGCCTAAATTAGTGGAATTACCATTATAAATCTTCATTTTCTAGAGAAATGGAGGCAACAAAGGTTCCAAACCTCTTTGACCATCATCTTATGTCGGTGCTAGATGAAACTATACATTAAAACCAGATTTTCATATTTTTGAATTTTTTCAAAATCGTGGGTTAACCCTTAAAATATTGAGTTTTAGGTAAATGCTCAATATACTGAAGTTTATACCCTTTATTTTTGTTTTAAAATTTAAAACACATTCTACATTTGAATGCGTATTCTAAACTCTATTTCATGATATATAGGAATTATTATAACTTTTAACATTTAGTTTACTAAAATTTCATATCTTGCTAAATTAGTGGAATTACCATTATAAAATCTTCATTTTCTAGAAATAGAGGCAACAAAGGTTCTAAACCTCTTTGACCATCATCTTATGTCAAGGCTCAATGAAAATATACATTAAAACCAGATTTTTATATTTTTGAATTTTTTCAAAATCATTGGGTTAACCCTTAAAATATTGAGTTTTAGGTAAATGCTCATATACTGAAGTTTATATTCTTTACTTTTTAAAAAATTTAAAAACATTCTACATTTGAATTAGTATTCTAAACTCTTTGACCATCATCTTATGTCATTGCTCGATGAAACTATACATTAAAACCAGATTTTCATATTTTTGAATTTTTTCAAAATCATTGGGTTAACCCTTCAAAATATTGAGTTTTAGGTAAATGCTCTATATCTGAAGTTTATATTCTTTACTTTTTTAAAAATAATTTAAAAACACATTCTACACTTGAATTAACGTATTCTAAACTCTCTTTCATGAAATATAGGAATCATTATAACTTTAACATTTTAGTTTACTAAAATTTCATATACTGCATAAATTAGTGGAATTACCATTATAAATCTTCATTTCCTAGAGAAAATTGAGGCAACAAAGGTTCCAAACCTCTTTGACCATTATCTTATGTCAGTGCTCGATGAAACTATACATTAAAACCAGATTTTCATATTTAAAAAAAAAAATTCAAAATCCGTGGGTTAACCCCTTCTAAAATATTAAGTTTTCTGTAAATGCTCTATATATTGAAGTTTATACCCTTTATTTTTGTTTTAAAATTTAAAACACATTCTACATTTGAATTAACGTATTCTAAACTCTCTTTCATGATATATAGGAATTATTATAAC
This sequence comes from Brassica carinata, assembly GCA_016771965.1. Taxonomy (NCBI): domain Eukaryota; kingdom Viridiplantae; phylum Streptophyta; class Magnoliopsida; order Brassicales; family Brassicaceae; genus Brassica; species Brassica carinata. The sequence goes on from CM028692.1 coordinate 53,092,217, forward strand.
TTTTTAACATTTAGTTTAGTATAATTTCATATACTGCCTAAATTAGTAGAATTACCGTTATAAAATCTTCATTTTCTAGAGAAATGGAGGCAACAAAAGTTCTAAACGTCTTTGACCATCATCTTATGTCATTGCTCGATGAAACTATACATTAAAACCAGATTTTCATATTTTTGAATTTTTTTCAAAATCCGTGGGTTAACCCCTTCTAAAATATTGAGTTTTCGGTAAATGCTCTATATACTGAAGTTTATATTCTTTACTTTTTTAAAAAAAAATTAAAAACACATTCTACACTTTAATTAACGTATTCTAAACTCTCTTTCATGAAATATAGGAATCATTATAACTTTAACATTTTAGTTTACTAAAATTTCATATACTGCCTAAATTAGTGGAATTACCATTATAAATCTTCATTTCCTAGAGAAATTGAGGCAACAAAGGTTCCAAACCTCTTTGACCATCATCTTATGTCAGTGCTCGATGAAACTATACATTAAAACCAGATTTTCATATTTTTTAAAAATAATTTCAAAATCCGTGGGTTAATCCCTTCTAAAATATTAAGTTTTCTGTAAATGCTCTATATACTGAAGTTTATACCTATTTTTTAAAAAAAATTTAAAAACACATTCTACATTTGAATTAACGTATTCTAAACTCTCTTTCATGATATATAGGAATTATTATAACTTTTTAACATTTAGTTTAGTATAATTTCATATACTGCCTAAATTAGTAGAATTACCGTTATAAAATCTTCATTTTCTAGAGAAAAGGAGGCAACAAAGGTTCTAAACGTCTTTGACCATCATCTTATGTCAGTGCTCGATGAAACTATACATTAAAACCAGATTTTCATATTTTTGAATTTTTTTCAAAACCGTGGGTTTAACCCCTTCTAAAATATTGAGTTTTCGGTAAATGCTCTATATACTGAAATTTATACTCTTTATTTTTGTTTTAAAATTTTAAAACACATTCTACATTTGAATTAACGTATTCTAAACTCTCTTTCATTATATATAGGAATTATTATAACTTTTTAACATTTAGTTTAGTATAATTTCATATACTGCCTAAATTAGTAGAATTACCGTTATAAAATCTTCATTTTCTAGAGAAATAACGGCAACAAAGGTTCCAAACCTCTTTGACCATCATCTTATGTCTGTGATTGATGAAACTATACATTAAAACCAGATTTTCATATTTTTGAATTTTTTTCAAAATCCGTGGGTTAACCCCTTCTAAAATATTGAGTTTTATTAAATGCTCTATATCTGAAGTTTTACTCTTTACTTTTATTTTAAAATTTAAAAACACATTCTACATTTGAATTAACGTATTCTAAGATCTCTTTCATGATATATAGGAATTATTATAACTTTCTAATATTTAGTTTAGTATAATTTCATATACTGCCTAAATTAGTGGAATGACCATTATAAAATCTTCATTTTCTAGAGAAATAGGGGCAACAAAGGTTCCAAACCGCTTTGACCATCATCTTATGTCAAGGCTCAATGAAAATATACATTAAAACCAGATTTTCATATTTTTGAATTTTTTTCAAAATCCGTGGGTTAACCCCCTTCTAAAATATTAAGTTTTCGGTAAATGCTCTATATACTGAAGTTTATACCTTTTATTTTTTTAAAAAATTTTAAAAACACATTCTACATTTGAATTAACGTATTCTGAACTCTATTTCATGATATAAAGGAATTATTATAACTTTTTAACATTTAGTTTAATATAATTTCATATACTCTCTAAATTAGTAGAATTACCGTTATAAAATCTTCATTTTCTAGAGAAATGGAGGCAACAAAGGTTCTAAAACTTTTTGACCATCATCTTAAGTCAGTGCTCTATGAAACTATACATTAAAACCTGATTTTCATATTTTTTGAATTTTTTTCAAAATCCGTGGGTTAACCCTTAAAATATTGAGTTTTCGGTAAATGCTCTATATACTGAAGTTTATATTCTTTACTTTTTTAAAAAAGTTTAAAAACACATTCTACACTCGAATTAACGTATTCTAAACTCTCTTTCATAAAATATAGGAATCATTATAACTTTTTAACATTTAGTTTAGTAAAATTTCATATACTGCCTAAATTAGTGGAATTACCATTATAAATCTTTATTTTCTAGAGAAATGGAGGTAACAAAGGTTCCAAACCTCTTTGACCATCATCTTATGTCGGTGCTAGATGAAACTATACATTAAAACCAGATTTTCATATTTTTGAATTTTTTCAAAATCCATTGGGTTAACCCTTAAAATATTGAGTTTTCGTAAATGCTCTATATCTTGAAGTTTATACCCTTTATTTTTGTTTTAAAATTTAAAACACATTCTACATTTGAATGCGTATTCTAAACTCTCTTTCATTATATATAGGAATTATTATAACTTTTAACATTTAGTTTACTAAAATTTCATATACTCTCTAAATTAGTAGAATTACCGTTATAAAATCTTCATTTTCTAGAGATATGGAGGCAACAAAGGTTCTAAACCTCTTTGACCATCATCTTATTTCAGTGCTTTCGATGAAACTATACATTAAAACCATATTTTCATATTTTTAAAAAATTTAAAACACATTCTACATTTGAATTAACGATTCTAAACTCTCTTTCATGATATATAGGAATCATTATAACTTTTTAACATTTAGTTTACTAAAATTTCATATCTTGCTAAATTAGTGGAATTACCATTATAAAATCTTCATTTTCTAGAGAAATTGAGGCAACAAAGGTTCAAACCTCTTTGACCATTATCTTATGTCAGTGCTTTCGATGAAACTATACATTAAAACCATATTTTCATATTTTTGAATTTTTTCAAAACCGTGGGTTAACCCTTCTAAAATATTGAGTTTTCGGTAAATGCTCTATATACTGAAGTTTATATTCTTTACTTTTTTAAAAAAAATTTAAAAACACATTCTACACTTGAATTAACGTATTCTAAACTCTCTTTCATGAAATATAGGAATCATTATAACTTTTAACATTTAGTTTACTAAAATTTCATATCTTGCTAAATTAGTGGAATTACCATTATAAAATCTTCATTTCCTAGAGAAAATTGAGGCAACAAAGGTTCCAAACCTCTTTGACCATTATCTTATGTCAGTGCTCAATGAAACTATACATTAAAACCAGATTTTCATATTTTTTAAAAAAAATTCAAAATCCGTGGGTTAACCCCTTCTAAAATATTAAGTTTTATGTAAATGCTCTATATACTGAAGTTTATACCCTTTATTTTTGTTTTAAAATTTAAAACACATTCTACATTTGAATTAGTATTCTAAACTCTCTTTCATGATATATAGGAATTATTATAACTTTTTAACATTTAGTTTAGTATAATTTCATATCTGCCTAAATTAGTGGAATTACGTTATAAAATCTTCATTTTCTAGAAATGGAGGCAACAAAAGTTCTAAACGTCTTTGACCATCATCTTATGTCATTGCTTTCGATGAAACTATACATTAAAACCAGATTTTTATTTTTTTATTTTTTTTCAAAATCCGTGGGTTAACCCTTCTAAAATATTAAGTTTTATGTAAATGCTCTATATCTTGAAGTTTATATTCTTTACTTTTTAAAAAATTTAAAACACATTCTACACTTGAATTAGCGTATTCTAAACTCTCTTTCATGAAATATATGAATCATTATAACTTTTAACATTTAGTTTACTAAAATTTCATATCTTGCTAAATTAGTGGAATTACCATTATAAAATCTTCATTTCCTAGAGAAATTGAGGCAACAAAGGTTCCAAACCTCTTTGACCATCATCTTATATCAGTGCTCGATGAAACTATACATTAAAACCTGATTTTCATATTTTTAAAAAAAAATTTCAAAATCCGTGGGTTAACCCTTAAAATATTAAGTTTTATGTAAATGCTCTATATCTGAAGTTTATACCCTTTATTTTTGTTTTAAAATTTAAAACACATTCTACATTTGAATGCGTATTCTAAACTCTCTTTCATGATATATAGGAATTATTATAACTTTTTAACATTTAGTTTAGTATAATTTCATATACTGCCTAACTTAGTAGAATTACCGTTATAAAATCTTCATTTTCTAGAGAAATGGAGGCAACAAAAGTTCTAAACGTCTTTGACCATCATCTTATGTCATTGCTCGATGAAACTATACATTAAAACCATATTTTCATATTTTTGAATTTTTTTCAAAACCGTGGGTTTAACCCCTTCTAAAATATTGAGTTTTCGGTAAATGCTCTATATACTGAAATTTATACTCTTTATTTTTGTTTTAAAATTTTAAAACACATTCTATATTTGAATTAACGTATTCTAAACTCTAATTCATTATATATAGGAATTATTATAACTTATTAACATTTAGTTTAGTCTAATTTCATATACTGCCTAAATTAGTAGAATTACCGTTATAAAATCTTCATTTTCTAGAGAAATAACGGCAACAAAGGTTCCAAACCTCTTTGACCATCATCTTATGTCTGTGATTGATGAAACTATACATTAAAACCAGATTTTCATATTTTTGAATTTTTTTCAAAATCTGTGGGTTAACCCCTTCTAAAATATTGAGTTTTCGGTAAATGGTCTATATACTGAAGTTTTACTCTTTACTTTTATTTTAAAATTTAAAAACACATTCTACATTTGAATTAACATATTCTAAGATCTCTTTCATGATATATAGGAATTATTATAACTTTCTAATATTTAGTTTAGTATAATTTCATATACTGCCTAAATTAGTGGAATGACCGTTATAAAATCTTCATTTTCTAGAGAAATGGGGGCAACAAAGGTTCCAAACCTCTTTGACCATCATCTTATGTCAAGGCTCAATGAAAATATACATTAAAACCAGATTTTCATATTTTTGAATTTTTTTCAAAATCCGTGGGTTAACCCTTCAAAATATTGAGTTTTAGTAAATGCTCTATATCTGAAGTTTATACTCTTTACTTTTATTTTAAAATTTAAAACACATTCTACATTTGAATTAGCATTATTCTAAACTCTCTTTCATAAAATATAGGAATCATTATAACTTTTTAACATTTAGTTTAGTAAAATTTCATATACTACCTAAATTAGTAGAATTACCGTTATAAAATCTTCATTTTCTAGAGAAATGGAGGCAACAAAGATTCCAAACCTCTTTCACCATTATCTTATGTCATTGCTCGATGAAACTATACATTAAAACCAGATTTTCATATTTTTGAATTTTTTTCAAAATCCGTGGGTTAACCCCTTCTAAAATATTCAGTTTTCGGTAAATGCTCTATATACTGAAGTTTATAGTCTTTACTTTTGTTTTAAAATTTAAAAACACATTCTACACTTGAATTAACGTATTCTAAACTCTCTTTCATGAAATATAGGAATCATTATAACTTTAACATTTTAGTTTACTAAAATTTCATATACTGCCTAAATTAGTGGAATTACCATTATAAATCTTCATTTCCTAGAGAAATTGAGGCAACAAAGGTTCCAAACCTCTTTGACCATCATCTTATGTCAGTGCTCGATGAAACTATACATTAAAATCAGATTTTCATATTTTTTAAAAAAAATTTCAAAATCCGTGGGTTAACCCCTTCTAAAATATTAAGTTTTCTGTAAATGCTCTATACACTGAAGTTTATACCCTTTATTTTTAAAAAAAAATTTAAAACACATTCTACATTTGAATTAACGTATTCTAAACTCTCTTTCATGATATATAGGAATTATTATAACTTTTTAACATTTAGTTTAGTATAATTTCATATACTGCCTAAATTAGTAGAATTGCCGTTATAAAATCTTCATTTTCTAGAGAAAAGGAGGCAACAAAGGTTCTAAACCTCTTTGACCATCATCTTCTGTCAGTGCTCGATGAAACTATACATTAAAACCAGATTTTCATATTTTTGAATTTTTTTCAAAACCGTGGGTTTAACCCCTTCTAAAATATTGAGTTTTCGGTAAATGCTCTATATACTGAAATTTATACCCTTTATTTTTGTTTTAAAATTTAAAAACACATTCTACATTTGAATTAACGTATTCTAAACTCTATTTCATGATATATAGGAATTATTATAACTTTTTAACATTTAGTTTAGTATAATTTCATATACTGCCTAAATTAGTAGAATTACCGTTATAAAATCTTCATTTTCTAGAGAAATAACGGCAACAAAGGTTCCAAACCTCTTTGACCATCATTTTATGTCTGTGATTGATGAAACTATACATTAAAACCAGATTTTCATATTTTTGAATTTTTTTTCAAAATCTGTGGGTTAACCCCTTCTAAAATATTGAGTTTTCGGTAAATGGTCTATATACTAAAGTTTTACTCTTTACTTTTATTTTAAAATTTAAAAACACATTCTACATTTGAATTAACGTATTCTAAGATCTCTTTCATGATATATAGGAATTATTATAACTTTCTAATATTTAGTTTAGTATAATTTCATATACTGCCTAAATTAGTGGAATGACCGTTATAAAATCTTCATTTTCTAGAGAAATGGGGGCAACAAAGGTTCCAAACCTCTTTGACCATCATCTTATGTCAAGGCTCAATGAAAATATACATTAAAACCAGATTTTCATATTTTTGAATTTTTTTCAAAATCCGTGGGTTAACCCCTTCTAAAATATTAAGTTTTCGGTAAATGCTCTATATACTGAAGTTTATACCTTTTATTTTTGTTTTAAAATTTAAAAACACATTCTACATTTGAATTAACGTATTCTAAACTCTATTTCATGATATATAGGAATTATTATAACTTTCTAATATTTAGTTTAGTATAATTTCATATACTGCCTAAATTAGTAGAATTACCGTTATAAAATCTTCATTTTCTAGAGAAATGGAGGCAACAAAAGTTCTAAACGTCTTTGACCATCATCTTATGTCAGTGCCCGATGAAACTATACATTAAAACCTGATTTTCATATTTTTTGAATTTTTTCAAAATCCGTGGGTTAACCCTTACAAAATATTGAGTTTTATTAAATGCTCTATATATCTGAAGTTTATACTCTTTACTTTTATTTTAAAATTTAAAACACATTCTACACTTGAATTAGCATTATTCTAAACTCTCTTTCATAAAATATAGGAATCATTATAACTTTTTAACATTTAGTTTAGTAAAATTTCATATCTTGCTAAATTAGTGGAATTACCTTTATAAATCTTCATTTTCTAGAAATGGAGGCAACAAGGTTCCAAACCTCTTTGACCATCATCTTATGTCAGTGCTCGATGAAACTATACATTAAAACCTGATTTTCATATTTTTGAATTTTTTTCAAAATCCGTGGGTTAACCCCTTCTAAAATATTGAGTTTTCGGTAAATGCTCTATACACTGAAGTTTATATTCTTTACTTTTGTTTTAAAATTTAAAAACACATTCTACACTTGAATTAACGTATTCTAAACTCTCTTTCATGAAACATAGGAATCATTATAACTTTAACATTTAGTTTACTAAAATTTCATATACTGCCTAAATTAGTAGAATTACCATTATAAATCTTCATTTCCTAGAGAAATTGAGGCAACAAAGGTTCCAAACCTCTTTGACCATCATCTTATGTCAGTGCTCGATGAAACTATACATTAAAACCAGATTTTCTTATTTTTAAATTTTTTTTTTCAAAATCCGTGGGTTAACCCCTTCTAAAATATTAAGTTTTCTATAAATGCTCTATATACTGAAGTTTATACCCTTTATTTTTGTTTTAAAATTTAAAAACACATTCTACATTTGAATTAACGTATTCTAAACTCTCTTTCATGATATATAGGAATTATTATAACTTTTTAACATTTAGTTTAGTATAATTTCATATACTGCCTAAATTAGTAGAATTACCGTTATAAAATCTTCATTTTCTAGAGAAATGGAGGCAACAAAAGTTCTAAACGTCTTTGACCATCATCTTATGTCAGTGCCCGATGAAACTATACATTAAAACCAGATTTTCATATTTTTGAATTTTTTCAAAATCCGTGGGTTCCCTTCTAAAATATTGAGTTTTCGGTAAATGCTCTATATACTGAAGTTTATACTCTTTTCTTTTTAAAAAAAAATTAAAAACACATTCTACACTTGAATTAACGTATTCTAAACTCTCTTTCATAAAATATAGGAATCATTATAACTTTTTAACATATAGTTTAGTAAAATTTCATATACTGCCTAAATTAGTGGAATTTCCATTATAAATCTTCATTTTCTAGAGAAATGGAGGCAACAAAGGTTCCAAACCTCTTTAACCATCATCTTATGTCATTGCTCGATGAAACTATACATTAAAACCAGATTTTCATATTTTTGAATTTTTTTTCAAAATCCGTGGGTTAACTCCTTCTAAAATATTGAGTTTTCGGTAAATGCTCTATATACTGAAGTTTATATTTTTTACTTTTGTTTTAAAATTTAAAAACACATTCTACACTTGAATTAACGTATTCTAAACTCTCTTTCATGAAATATAGGAATCATTATAACTTTAACATTTTAGTTTACTAAAATTTCATATACTGCCTAAATTAGTGGAATTACCATTATAAATCTTCATTTTCTAGAGAAATGGAGGCAACAAAGGTTCCAAACCTCTTTGACCATCATCTTATGTCAGTGCTCGACGAAACTATACATTAAAACCAGATTTTCATATTTTTGAATTTTTTCAAAATCGTGGGTTAACCCTTCTAAAATATTGAGTTTTAGGTAAATGCTCATATACTGAAGTTTATACTCTTTACTTTTGTTGTAAAATTTAAAACACATTCTACATTTGAATTAGCGTATTCTAAACTGTCTTTCATGAAATATAGGAATCATTATTATTTTTTAACATTTAGTTTAGTAAAATTTCACATACTGCCGAAATTAGTGGAATTACCATTATAAAATCTTCATTTTCTAGGGAAATGGAGGCAACAAAGGTTCTAAACCTCTTTGACCATCATCTTAAGTCAGTGCTTTCGATGAAACTATACATTTAAATCAGATTTTCATATTTTTAATTTTTTCAAAATCCATTGGGTTAACCCTTCTAAAATATTGAGTTTTCGGTAAATGCTCTATATCTGAAGTTTATACCCTTTATTTTTGTTTTAAAATTTAAAACACATTCTACATTTGAATTAACGTATTCTAAACTCTCTTTCATGATATATAGGAATTATTATAACTTTTAACATTTTTTTTTTTTTTTTTGTCATCAACACAACAGACTCAACTAAGACTCGTGAACCAAACAGAGGCTCGAATCCATATGAACGACGAAAGCGGTTGTTTCCTCGCACTAGAAATTAAGGTTGTCCGCTCTTGTATTCTGCGTCCTTGGAACTTTTTAACATTTAGTTTAGTATAATTTCATATATGGCCTAAATTAGTAGAATTACCGTTATAAAATCTTCATTTTCTAGAGAAATGGAGGCAACAAATGTTCTAAACCTCTTTGACCATCATCTTATGTTAGTGCTCGATGAAACTATACATTAAAATCAGATCTTCATATTTTTGAATTTTTTCAAAATCTGTGGGTTAACCCTTCTAAAATATTGAGTTTTAGGTAAATGCTCAATATCTTGAAGTTTATACTCTTTACTTTTGTTTTAAAATTTAAAACACATGCTACACTTGAATTAACGTATTCTAAACTCTCTTTCATGATATATAGGAATTATTATAACTTTTTAACATTTTTTTTTTTTTTTTTGTCATCAACACAACAGACTCAACTAAGACTCGTGAACCAAACAGAGGCTCGAATCCATATGAACGACGAAAGCGGTTGTTTCCTCGCTTTTCTGATAAGGTTGTCATCTTGTATTCGTCCTTGGAACTTTTTAACATTTAGTTTAGTATAATTTCATATATGGCCTAAATTAGTAGAATTACCGTTATAAAATCTTCATTTTCTAGAAATGGAGGCAACAAATGTTCTAAACCTCTTTGACCATCATCTTATGTTAGTGCTCGATGAAACTATACATTAAAATCAGATCTTCATATTTTTGAATTTTTTCAAAATCTGTGGGTTAACCCTTCTAAAATTTTGAGTTTTCGGTAAATGCTCTATATACTGAAGTTTATACTCTTTACTTTTGTTTTAAAATTTAAAAACACATGCTACACTTGAATTAACGTATTCTAAACTCTCTTTCATTAAATATAGGAATCATTATCACTTTTTAACATTTAGTTTACTAAAATTTCATATACTGCCTAAATTAGTGGAATTACCATTATAAATCTTTATTTTCTAGAGAAATGGAGGCAAAAAGGTTCCAAACCTCTTTGACCATCATCTTATGTCAGTGCTCGATGAAACAATACATTAAAACCAGATTTTCATATTTTTGAATTTTTTTTCAAAATCTGTGGGTTAACCCCTTCTAAAATATTGAGTTTTCGGTAAATGCTCTATATACTGAAGTTTTACTCTTTTATTTTATTTTAAAATTTAAAAACACATTCTACATTTGAATTAACGTATTCTTAACTCTATTTCATGATATATAGGAATTATTATAACTTTTTAACATTTAGTTTTGTATAATTTCATATACTCTGCCTAAATTAGTAGAATTACCGTTATAAATTCTTCATTTTCTAGAGAAATGGGGGCAACAAAGGTTCTAAACCTCTTTGACCATAACCTTATGTCAGTGCTCAATGAAACTATACATTAAAACCAGATTTTCATATTTTTTAATTTTTTTTCAAAATCCGTGGGTTAACCCCTTCTAAAATATTGAGTTTTCGGTAAATGCTCTATATACTGAAGTTTATACTCTTTACTTTTGTTTTAAAATTTAAAAACACATTCTACATTTGAATTAACGTATTCTAAACTCTCTTTATGAAATATAGGAATCATTATTATTTTTTAACATTTAGTTTACTAAAATTTCACATACTGCCGAAATTAGTGGAATTACCATTATAAAATCTTCATTTTCTAGGGAAATGGAGGCAACAAAGGTTCTAAACCTCTTTTACCATCATCTTAAGTCAGTGCTCGATGAAACTATACATTTAAACCAGATTTTCATATTTTTGAATTTTTTTCAAAACCCGTGGGTTAACCCCTTCTAAAATATTGAGTTTTTGGTAAATGTTCTATATACTGGAGTTTATACTCTTTATTTTTTTAAAAAAAATTAAAAACACATTCTACATCTGAATTAACGTATTCTAAACTCTCTTTCATGATATATAGGAATTATTATAACTTTTTAACATTTTGTTTAGTATAATTTCATATACTGCCTAATTTAGTAGAATTACCGTTATAAAATCTTCATTTTCTAGAGAAATGGAGGCAACAAAGGTTCTAAACCTATTTGACCATCATCTTATGTCAGTGCTCGATGAAAATATACATTAAAACCAGATTTTCATATTTTTGAATTTTTTTCAAAATCCGTGGGTTAACCTCCTTCTAAAATATTGAGTTTTCGGTAAATGCTCTATATACTGAAGTTTATACCCTTTATTTTTGTTTTAAAATTTAAAAACACATTCTACATTTGAATTAACGTATTCTAAACTCTCTTTCATGATATATAGGAATTATTATAACTTTTTAACATTTTTTTTTTTTTTTTTTTTTTGTCATCAACACAACAGACTCAACTAAGACTCTGTGAACCAAACAGGAGGCTCCGAATCCATATGAACGACGAAAAACGGTTGTTTCCTCGCACTGCGAGCAAGGTTGTCCGCTCTTGTATTCTGCGTCCTTGGAACTTTTTAACATTTAGTTTAGTATAATTTCATATATGGCCTAAATTAGTAGAATTACCGTTATAAAATCTTCATTTTCTAGAGAAATGGAGGCAACAAATGTTCTAAACCTCTTTGACCATCATCTTATGTTAGTGCTCGATGAAACTATACATTAAAATCAGATCTTCATATTTTTGAATTTTTTCAAAATCTGTGGGTTAACCCTTCTAAAATTTTGAGTTTTCGGTAAATGCTCTATATACTGAAGTTTATACTCTTTACTTTTGTTTTAAAATTTAAAAACACATGCTACACTTGAATTAACGTATTCTAAACTCTCTTTCATTAAATATAGGAATCATTATCACTTTTTAACATTTAGTTTACTAAAATTTCATATACTGCCTAAATTAGTGGAATTACCATTATAAATCTTTATTTTCTAGAGAAATGGAGGCAAAAAGGTTCCAAACCTCTTTGACCATCATCTTATGTCAGTGCTCGATGAAACAATACATTAAAACCAGATTTTCATATTTTTGAATTTTTTCAAAATCATGGGTTAACCCTTCTAAAATATTGAGTTTTAGGTAAATGCTCTATATACTGAAGTTTTACTCTTTTATTTTATTTTAAAATTTAAAACACATTCTACATTTGAATTAACGTATTCTAAACTCTCTTTCATGATATATAGGAATTATTATAACTTTTTAACATTTAGTTTTGTATAATTTCATATACTCTGCCTAAATTAGTAGAATTACCGTTATAAATTCTTCATTTTCTAGAGAAATGGGGGCAACAAAGGTTCTAAACCTCTTTGACCATAACCTTATGTCAGTGCTCAATGAAACTATACATTAAAACCAGATTTTCATATTTTTGAATTTTTTCAAAATCCGTGGGTTAACCCTTCTAAAATATTGAGTTTTAATTAAATGCTCTATATCTGAAGTTTATACTCTTTACTTTTGTTTTAAAATTTAAAACACATTCTACATTTGAATTAACGTATTCTAAACTCTCTTTATGAAATATAGGAATCATTATTATTTTTAACATTTAGTTTACTAAAATTTCATATCTTGCTAAATTAGTGGAATTACCATTATAAAATCTTCATTTTCTAGAGAAATGGAGGCAACAAAGGTTCTAAACCTCTTTTACCATCATCTTAAGTCAGTGCTCGATGAAACTATACATTTAAACCAGATTTTCATATTTTTGAATTTTTTCAAAATCCGTGGGTTAACCCTTCTAAAATATTGAGTTTTGGTAAATGCTCTATATCTGAAGTTTATACTCTTTATTTTTTTAAAAAAAATTAAAAACACATTCTACATCTGAATTAACGTATTCTAAACTCTCTTTCATGATATATAGGAATTATTATAACTTTTTAACATTTTGTTTAGTATAATTTCATATACTGCCTAATTTAGTAGAATTACCGTTATAAAATCTTCATTTTCTAGAGAAATGGAGGCAACAAAGGTTCTAAACCTATTTGACCATCATCTTATGTCAGTGCTCGATGAAAATATGCATTAAAACCAGATTTTCATATTTTTGAATTTTTTCAAAATCCGTGGGTTAACCCTTAAAATATTGAGTTTTCGTAAATGCTCTATATCTGAAGTTTATACTCTTTACTTTTGTTTTAAAATTAAAACACATTCTACACTTGAATTAACGTATTCTAAACTCTCTTTCATGAAATATAGGAATCATTATAACTTTTTAATATTTAGTTTAGTAAAATTTCATATACTGCCTAAATTAGTGGAATTACCATTATAAATCTTCATTTTCTAGAGAAATTGAGGCAACAAAGGTTCCAAACCTCTTTGACCATCATCTTATGTCATTGCTCGATGAAACTATACATTAAAACCAGATTTTCATATTTTTGAATTTTTTTCAAAATCCGTGGGTTAACACCCCTTCTAAAATATTGAGTTTTCGGTAAATGCTCTATATACTGAAGTTTATACTCTTTACTTTTGTTGTAAAATTTAAAAACACATTCTACATTTGAATTAACGTATTCTAAACTGTCTTTCATGAAATATAGGAATCATTATTATTTTTTAACATTTAGTTTAGTAAAATTTCATATCTTGCTAAATTAGTGGAATTACCATTATAAAATCTTCATTTTCTAGAAATGGAGGCAACAAAGGTTCTAAACCTCTTTGACCATAACCTTATGTCAGTGCTCAATGAAACTATACATTTAAATCAGATTTTCATATTTTTGAATTTTTTCAAAATCAGTGGGTTAACCCTTCTAAAATATTGAGTTTTGGTAAATGCTCTATATACTGAAGTTTATACTCTTTACTTTTGTTTTAAAATTTAAAACACATTCTACATCTGAATTAACGTATTCTAAACTCTCTTTATGAAATATAGGAATCATTATAATTTTTAACATTTAGTTTAGTAAAATTTCATATACTACCTAAATTAGTGGAATTACCTTTATAAAATCTTCATTTTCTAGAAATGGAGGCAACAAAGGTTCTAAACCTATTTGACCATCATCTTATGTCAGTGCTCGATGAAACTATACATTTAAATCAGATTTTCATATTTTTGATTTTTTTCAAAATCGTGGGTTAACCCTTCTAAAATATTGAGTTTTGGTAAATGCTCTATATCTGAAGTTTATACTCTTTACTTTTGTTTTAAAATTTAAAAACATTCTACATTTGAATGCGTATTCTAAACTGTCTTTCATGAAATATAGGAATCATTATAACTTTTTAACATTTAGTTTAGTAAAATTTCATATACTACCTAAATTAGTGGAATTACCATTATAAAATCTTCATTTTCTAGGAAATGGAGGCAACAAAGGTTCAAACCTCTTTGACCATCATCTTATGTCAGTGCTTTCGATGAAACTATACATTTAAATCAGATTTTCATATTTTTGAATTTTTTCAAAATCCGTGGGTTAACCCTTCTAAAATATTGAGTTTTAGGTAAATGCTCTATATCTGAAGTTTATACTCTTTACTTTTGTTGTAAAATTTAAAACACATTCTACATCTGAATTAACGTATTCTAAACTCTCTTTCATGATATATAGAAATTATTATAACTTTTTAATATTTAGTTTAGTAAAATTTCATATACTGCCTAAATTAGTGGAATTACCTTTATAAAATCTTCATTTTCTAGAAATAGAGGCAACAAAGGTTCTAAACCTCTTTGACCATCATCTTATGTCAGTGCTTTCGATGAAACTATACATTAAAACCAGATTTTCATATTTTTGAATTTTTTCAAAATCGTGGGTTAACCCTTCTAAAATATTGAGTTTTGGTAAATGCTCTATATCTGAAGTTTATACTCTTTATTTTTAAAAAAATGAGAGAATCATTTAAAAAGTAGTCACCAACATAGTTTTGTAATAGTATTTTCATAATTTTATTTCTATAATAAAAATTTACATTAAAACTCTCCAAATCTTTTTTAAAAAAAAACTAGATAATTCACAAAAGCTTGTGAATAAATTATTAGCTTTCATGTTTTATCAAATTCTAAATAAAATCTAAATAAAAATATAGAAAATTAAATTAATGTAAAAGAAAATAACTTGAACATACAAGATGTTTTATATTTTATCGCAAAAAGCAAAGATGAAATAGTAGGCTAACTTTGATATATATATATATAGTAGGCTAAGTAGAGTTTTTGACTATTTCAAAATCTGATTTTTATGTTTTTCAAAAAATAAATAAGAATTATACAAAATTTTAGAATTTTGTAATATTTATAATGTATTTAAAGGGGATTTTAAAATCGGAATAAAATATGAGCTTAAGTCTCTAATTAAAAGGGGATTTTAATCTTTTGTTTTGATTTTCGTAGGGTCAAACTATAAAATTTGTTGGGGTCATTATACTTTTTAATGAAAAAAAAAACTTGTATTTTATAAATAAGGTGGG
This sequence comes from Brassica carinata, assembly GCA_016771965.1. Classification (NCBI taxonomy): domain Eukaryota; kingdom Viridiplantae; phylum Streptophyta; class Magnoliopsida; order Brassicales; family Brassicaceae; genus Brassica; species Brassica carinata. The sequence goes on from CM028692.1 coordinate 53,107,993, forward strand.
GTCAGCTGACCCCCCCTCCAACCTCCATGGCTCCGCACCGCTAAGAAACGCTTTCAATGATGTTTACATCGCGTATGAGCTCATGGACACTGATCTCCACCAAATCATACGGTCAAATCAAGCATTGTCCTAAGAACACTGTCAGGTTTGGAGTTTGTGCAGTTTATGATATAGTGAAACCTCAAATAGCTCATTTTCCTAAGGACTTCATGTTCTGTTTTTTGTTCTACATACATAGAAAGTGGGTTCGCTTGGGACTATGCTATGTATGAATGAGATACATAGCCAGTGAGCAAAACATAGCAGAAAAGCACACACATAGGTTCTTCTGCTTCTTCTTTTTGCTTTTACTTCCTGCAAAAAGCCTCATTAACAGTCACAATCTATCATCTTTGTTTTCACTTTAGATTCTATCTGAATAATGAAATACTTACCAAGGTAACTTAAACGTGTCTTTCCACCATCCTTGCTTAGAGCAACTAGCTACTATTTTGTCAAGTCGAATAATAATCTCAGAGAATGTCGGCCTAATACCAGCTTCTGGATGCCAACACTCCTCAATCAACCTGAAGTTAAGCGATACAACAGATACTTAAGATGTTGCATAAATAATCATAGGTCCCAAAACTGTTTTTAGAGCTTACTCTTTCATATCTGGAGGGTAACCTCTTGACTTAGTCTTGAACACAGGTTTCTTTCCTTCTACGCATATCATTTTTGCAACTTCTTCAGGTGGTCTAGGGTGAAAAATTGGTACTCCCTCAGTCATCTGACCACACACAGAAAAAATACATACTGAAGGAACACAAGACACAATAAAAAAAAACTGAGCAAGATGAGGAGATGTACCTCATATAAGATAACACCAAATGAGTGTACATCCACCCTTCTGTCAAATATTTCGTCTTTATAAACCTCTGGTGCTATGTAGTAATCTGCAACCAATAAATCATTTTGTTCATGATCATTCATCTTGAAAAGAAAACAACATTTTCTAGCATATGAGTGGAGCATTCTCCTTACTTGAGAGATCTATATGTGCTTTGTGGTTTGCTACTTTGGCGTTCTCTGGAGAGATTGTTGACAGTCTTATCAAACCGAATCCTGAGATCTTCAAGTGCCCTCCTCTATCCAGCAAAATATTTCTGGCACCTTACGAGAAATTTCAAATATGTTAAGAACCATCTCAGAGAGTATGAACCAAAGGTTTTACACATGTAATGTACATTTGTTTTTGGTTATCTTACTTTGGCTTTAGATCACAGTGAATGATTGGATCTGGTTTACACTCATGGAGGTAGTTCATGCCCCTAAGACACCAGAAACATCAAGAAAAACAAAAAATATCTCTGGAACCTTAGTAGCAATACACTGAGAAGTTAGCATACCTGGCAATATCAAGAGCAAATCTAAGTGCCTTGGAAGGAGAAAGACGTCCTTTCTTTTTGAGATATACACCTAAGTCTCCCTGCAACAAAACCAAAGGAAAAGACATTGATGTGGTTGACGAAATAAGGTAAAATCAAGAGGAAGAAGAGAAGTATAAACATGCTTACTTTTGGAGTATACTCTACCACGATCATCATTGGTATGTTTTGTGTGACAGCTCCAACAAACTGAACTACATTTGGGTGCCTGACTTTCTCTAGTAACGTCAGTTCATGTCTGAATGCGTTTCTGTACAGACACAACACCAGAAAGACAAAGCAGCATCTCTTAAACTGAGTTATCACTTAGGAAACATAGTTAAAGAAAGATATGAACTTTGTTTGGGTGTCTATGTTAAGATCATTCAGATATAGATGGAAGAAGAATGAGTACATGCGTTCCGGGTCTGCGTAGTTATCTTTGTCAAGTATTTTAACCGAAACCGTCGTGCCATTCCATTTAGCTACTTGATAAGCTCCCTGCAAACAATCAACAACACAACTGATTTCATTAAATCAAATATGGTCCAAGACAATGCGTCTTAAAATAAAAACAGAACATGCCTTTGAGATGCCATCAGACTTGCGGACTTGAACCTCAAGTGGATTAAGCTCATACTCAGGAACTTCTCGTGGATTCGTCACCGTCATTGGCGTCTTCCTGGTTTTCTAGAAAGTGTGAAAATAATGAAAAACCTTTTCATAAAACAACGAATGAGAAAAGCCAAAAAAAAAAAACACTAAACCTCACCAGTTTCAAGAAACAGAGGAACTCAAGAAACAGAGAAGTTCAAGAAACAGAGGAACTCAAGAAACAGAGGAACTCAAAAAACAGAGGAATTCAAGAAACAGAGGAACTTACCGGAGCCTTAGCTCCCCGAGCCTTCAAGAGATTGTAAACATCTAAATTCCCATAATACTTGGCATCAGCAGCCGCCTGATAAAAGATAAAAACGTCTCCTTTAACCAATCTAAATCGAGAAACTTTCAAAAAACAGAGTTTTTAAGTCAACGAAAGAAGAAGACAGACCGTACTTCCCCATCGATCACGAGCATCAATGTTAGCTCTACGGCTAAGAAGAGCCTCAATAACCCCTAAATGACCCTCGCAAGCAGCGATATGAAGCGCCGTACGACCATCAAGATCGATCCTATTGACATCGATCCCTTCATCAAGAAGCTCCTCGACTCCTCCGACGTCACCTCTGCTAGCCATAAAGAGAAGCTGCATCGTTGAACCAAGATTCTCAGGCACCGACATGTGCACCTCGTCGTCCCTCGTAGAGTCAGGGCTCCTCCGGATTGGATCGAGGGAAGACTGACGACCGAAGCTGAACCTCATGTTTGTCCGACAAGGGTCGAGGGAAGACTGACGCGTGAAGTTTCGGCTCAGCGTTCGACGGATTGAACCGGTTGAGAATTGTCTTGATATCCCGCGTTTTAGCTGCACTGCTATGTTCTCCATTTGATGAAAAATCTTTAAATCTTTTTGGACATAGAATCTCAATGGAGAGATGAAGATTAAACCCACATTGCTTCTTTGGAAGGTTGTCGTCAACGGAGGTCGAGAGGAAGAAGACGACAAGTCAGAGAAACAAAAGATCGTGGTCCGTTTTGTTCTTTCTATTTTTGTTGATTTTTTTTTTTGAGATCATTAACCTTAAAAGTTCGTTGGTTTACAGTTTCTTTGTAAAACGCGGGTAAACACCTTCACTGAAATACTAATCTCATACAGATTATTTATAATAGATGAGAGATTACATATTAATCCCAAAAATATATTTAAATAAAAAGAGAAAAAGGAAACTTTTGTTTAATGGAATACAACCTGGAGATGGTGTGGTTTTGACTTTTTAGTGAAGTGGAGAAGACGATTCAAGTTTTCTTTTTATTAAACCTAAAAATGTTGGTGCTGCCCCACTAGTTTTCAATGTAAATGTAGTATCAAATCTGATATGCTCCATTAAATGTTTTAGTATTGAATGGTTAATGGGTCGGCTATTAAATACTAATTAGTCTTTTTACCAGTTACCACTTATGTATATTTATATATATATATATATATATATATTTACTGTGATTTAGATCCAACCATAATACCATATCAATCACCGCTAACCAAACATGGCAACATCCAATCATGCATCTTTTTAATAAATTGTTCTTACCATGTTGGTGCATCTCACAAAACATCCTATGGGAATATATTTTAAGACGACAAACTTGTTTTCAGAATAATATTTTAGTTTTTTTATTTCCCAAAATCATTTTTTAACCGCCCCAAAATCATTTTTATTTAACGAAAATCTTGAATCTCTTTTATATTCTAGGAGAATGCGGGGAAATAAAACTAAATTGCAAATTAAGAAGAACGTATTTACGTAGTAATCGTAATTCACTAAATTAAATGTAATTACTTCACCAAGTTGAGTTTGGACTAGAAGAAAGTGGTAAACTCTCTTAAAATTTACAAACATTTATATTTTAAATTTTCTATAAAAATCTAGCTGAAAATAAACTATTTAAATTACCATTTCCGAATATTTAAAACTAATTACATTTTTGTCGACAATTAATATCTAATATCTGCTATATAACCCAAAAGAAATATCACTGCTAACTCAAAAAAACTAATATAATTCCAAAGATTATATAATCATTGCTAACTCAAAAAACTAATACAATTCCAAAGATTATATAATCTTTGAATTTTCTTTTTGATTTCTAATTTCTACGTTGCTACTTATTTTGATCTTTGAGATTTTTTTTTTTTGTATTCGAATCTATGGTTTTGAACTTCTAAAGTAATGACTGAAATTTTGGATCAGATCACTATATCTCAGTAACATAAGATCACTATGGAATGGAACATAGTACGAGGAAAGGGCAAATGAAGTCGTCGAGGCCGCGGTAACCACATACCATCTACTTAGTGTTCTCATCTTTCTCTTGCTTTCACTAAACTTAAGATGATAAGTTTATTTTCTGAAGCTAATGCTTGGTTAAATATGAGGCGTGTTTCATCGTACTTTCTCAAACTTTATGGTTGTTAAACCATACTTTGTATGTTCTTTGTTTTAATTTGAAAGCCTTTTTACAAAAAAAAAAAACCTCCGGTTTGGGTTTCCTGATTGGCTACGAATGTAGCTTAGGCTTTATTATTGTAAAAAAAAAAACTAGGAAAAAGCACAACGTCGTTCACAGATTCAGCTGCATAAACTCATCTTTAGTCAAGAAGCCATCGGGACGACATCGATTCAAGGATGCTTCTATGTATCATGTGAGAAGTAGGTCTCTCTTTAGACAAGGAGTGAAGGGTACAACGACATCATTTGCTAATCCTTTCGCATTATTGCAAGAAGACTGAGCCGATCCATTAACCATTTGCAAGACGAGATTCACATTACCCATTACAATATCGGTACATGGTTTATCCTTACTGCAATCCAACGTAACCGCCACCTCCGTATTCGATGTCCCTTGTATATCTTCATATCTAATATTTGATATTTCAACTCCAGATTCCTGTAAAATATACACATTAAATGGTCTCTCAATCTTAGATCTGAGGATATACAAAATTAAAGGGACTAAGATATGATTTAATTAATTTCTTGTTACCTTTTTAGGGCAAGGCTTGTCAAGACAATAGTGTTGGTCAATGATGATCGGGTTCTTGACCATCTTCATCTTAATATGTTGGAAAACAATGTTTCTAACAAAACTCTTGCTATCTTTTCCCCATGTCTTGATCCTTACTCCGTTATCCGTTGACATGAAATCCACGTTACTCACCTTCACGTTCTCCACTCCTTGCTCGTCCTCTGATCTCCCAAGACTTCCAATACTAATTTGAAGGAACCACAAATCAAAATAAGCTGAGATGTTAAGTAACTTTCTGTGGCCAAAAATAAAAAATAAAAAATTTCCCCGTTACCTAATGCCGTGGCCTGGGCCGCAATGAATGCCTTTTATAGAAACATACGTGGATCCTGGACCGATGGAGATGCAATCGTCGCCGGTTCCAATTCTTGAGTTAGTGATGTTTACTGAGTGAGAGTTCTCGATGTGGATCCCATCGGTGTTAGGGCTATCAGCATCAGCAGAAACTTTAACGCGGTTAATATTGACGTTATTGCTCTCGTCGATAACTATATTGAACTTCTGGCTGTTGATCGACGTTAAACCGTTGATAGTTATGTTATTCGAATTAGTAAATAACAAAGTCTGAAAAAATAGTTCACAAACGAGTAAAGTTAATATATAAACCCGCATGTATATGAGTAATCAAAGTTTATTGTTACTTGTGAGTCAAGCGAACCTTAGCACCAGTAGGGCATTTTTTGCCACCATTGTTCTTGCATTTCCACAAACTAGAGCCTTGCGCGTCAAGTATTCCACCATAGATTGAAACATTAGTGACGCCATCGAACAAGATCCATTGTAGTGAGCTTGCGATAACTTTGTAATTTTCCGGAGCAATAATTGAACCGGCTATACGAAAAGATATTGGAGCATCGGTACACTTGTTGCCTTCGAATACAAGGTTTCCGACCAAGAACCTTCCTTTTGGTACAATAATAGTTGTATGCTTAGCAGAGGCACATGCGACTTCCCACGCGGCTAAGAAGGCTTTGGTTGAGTCTTTTGAGCCATCAGGTTTAGCCCCGTAGGTTAAGACATTGAGGGATGTGACTGGAGTCGGCTTCGCTAGTGATGAGATTAAAATAATATCAAGAAAGGTGAGAGCTAGAGGAAGAAGAAGAAGAAGAAGACATGATGTTTTGTAAATCATTTTTGTGTTTTTTTCCAGAAGAGGTTAGTCTTTTGAGGATGAATGATATTGGAGAAGAAGGTATGCAAGAGGGGAATTTATAGGAATGTTTTGTTAGTAACGTAATGGTTTAATTCGAGGCAAAAAATAAATTATGATTTTACATGGAAGTTTATATTTTATTTTATTAATATATAATTTTGTCAACTTGTACTCAGATTAGATTCTGTAATATGAATATGACTGATTTAATTTAAGAATATTATTTATGTATGAGATAAATTTCCATGTACGACAGAATTACCGGTAAACCACACTATATTAGTCAAATATGACAGAGATTTATGAATGATTTGGGGTTTATTGAATAGTTAGATTTGGTATCTCTTTCTCTTTTTAGATTGATTAAAGATTGAATAAATGAAGAATATTTGGTGTATTTTATGATTATATGTTTTTCCTTGTATGTATTTTTGTTATTATTTATTTTCAAATATGAACTAAGGTATAAAAAATGAACTAAGTTGACGATTAGTGAATAATTGAATAGTGATTTATTAAATTTTCATCATGTATACATGTCTCACATGCATGTTCAAATTTCCCGATCATCAAAGTAAACCTTAAACTTCCTGCTGAATAACAGAAAATCATGTCATTTGAATTGAATACGAAGGATAACTAACATAAAATACTTGTAAACGGAATTAAAGATAATTAGTAGAAAACATGTTACAAATTACAAGATGAGTGGATTAATGATCAGTCAGCGTTTGGAATAGATTTCGAAACAAGTTGATTGTTAATTACACCAAGAGGATATTTACTATCGATGGAGAATATAGAAATGTGGCAATACACATTCAAAACATTTTTTACAAAAGGTAATGAATAAATATATAGCTGTGAAAATACAGGAAACATGCATTAAACAAAGGATGTCCGTATCATTGCTTGCGTTAAATTCACATTTCATTACGTAAGATTTAGTTTCTTGATTTCTATATACAAGCAGTTTTTTTTTAAAACAAAGGCTTCAGCCAGCAAGATCAAAATGTTTTTAAATGTATTTGAGACTTAAAATCAATTTTGTGGACTACGTTCAGTAAAACAAAATAATCTATAAAGTTTTATTTGCAAAGAATATAATATACATAAGTATTTCACTTTGGAATTAATAATTTGAATTATAGTGACTTAAAATTGTTAATCATTTTTTTACATTAAAGAATAAAATAAAGAGGCACCAAAATAATGCAAGTGTCAACCCAAACAAACTAGTACACCTTCATCATGTATACATATCTCACATGCATGTTCAAATTTCACCAAGAACAAATCACAACGGTAAGAGCCATATAAAAAAAAAATTAACAAGCGAAAACATCCCAAATAGGTAAATAAAAATATATTAAATCTAACAAATAACACAACGTACACAACACATGAAATCTTCTTTTTTTTCGAGAACCACATATGAAATCATCAGTGGTTGCTATGGACCATAACTCTACAAAGCAAGGCCAGGCTCTCGGCCTAGTGGACCGTCAACAGCCACAGGCTCATGCATCTCAATTAACTTTAAGTAAAGTAATAGTTTTTAAAAAAGGAGAGACATATTTTATTTTTTGTCATAAACAGTTTGGCTGAAATAATCCAGCTTCTATCCCTCCGGCATGAACACAAGCCGATGCAGCCGGTTTATTACGGTACGTTAATTTCACATCCTTAAGTCGAATTCCGGTACATGGTTTCTTAGGACTACAATCAAGTCTCACTCCAACTTCAGTTGCCGATGTTCCATGTATATCTACGAACAGCACATCGCTGATTTTGATACCCGAAACCTGATTTTTGAATATAAAATATATGATTAAACTCCAATATTAAGTACTACTGTTATGTATCTGTATTGCTTAATTAAATTAGGTACAGTACCTGGCGAGGACAATTTTCATTACGAGGACAGTAGTTTTGGTCAATAATTATGGGGTTGTCTACGTTGTTCATTACACAATGTTGAAAACGGATGTTCCTAGCGAATCCACTACTGGGCCTGGCCCATGATTTGATCCTCACTCCGTTTTGCGTTCCCGTAAACGTCACCGCTTTCACAGTCACGTTCTGTACACCTGACTCCACTGCATCTTTTCCCAGGCTCCCAATACTACAATGCATATCAATGGAAAATATAATTATTAATAGTATTTCTATTCATTTTTTTCGAAATATTATGTTTGTATGTAATTTTTTATGTTTGTATGTAATACTAACACGAGTTATTATTTATTTCTTTTTATTTTTTTAACATTAACATGAGTTATAATTTCACCAGTTGTAATTTATCGAGTAGAATCCATAATAAATGTACATATACCTGATGCCGTGACCGGGACCACATGCGACATTTTCGATCCAGAGACCGTTAGTTCCGGGACCGATGGAAACACAATCGTCGCCGGTGGAAATTTTGGTATTGAAGATAGAGACAGTGGTGGAAGACTGAACGTGGATACCGTCTGTGTTGGGGCTGTTTCCTGCGGCTAATACTTTGACTCCTAGAAGCTTTACGTTGTTGCAACCGTTGATGACGACGTGGAACATCTGGCTGTTGAGTGACGTCAGCCCGGAGACCACGACGTTGTTTGAGCTCTGAAACCCTATGGTCTGTAACATTCACATGATAAACACCCTCTTATTTATTAAATTAAATTATACTATTTCCATTACTTGAAATTTTAGTTTGGTGCACACCAATTAAAGTATTCAATTTTTATATATTTTATAAACAAAACATTATTCCCTTTGTTTCATTTTAAGCTCGAAAAATAAATTAGAGAATATAAAAAGCCATATAACACATAAAATTAAGGAAATTTGCACTAAAATTCTAAAACTATACTTATTTTGTAATAAAACAAACCGTAAAATATAAAAGAAACATATAATACGAAAAATGGGAAAATTACTGAAAGTTGAAAACATCAATTTTTTTTATCTAGAACCACAACTATTAAAAAAACTAAGGGGGTAGATAGATAATATTGATATATTAATACAATTATACAAAGCAAATGTAATGGTCTCTAGGACGTTACGTACCGTGGCTCCTTTAGGGCAGTTCTTGCCGGAACTTTTACAACCCCACAGAGAAGTTCCTTGAGCGTCAAGAATTCCACCGTAGACGGTGACTCCGTCAAGATGCTGGAAAAGAATCCAGTAATCTTCATTACCAATAGCTCTATAATCAGCCGGAGCCACCAATGTACCGTCGATACGGAACGTGATGGGCTTGGGTTTGCACTTGGAACCGTCGAAATTAAGGCCCCTTAACAAGAACCGGCCTTTAGGAACCGTAATGGTCACGGGACGAGACGAGACACAAGCGGTTTCCCAAACCCCCATAAACCCTTTGGTTGCGTCTGTCTTTCCGTTCGGTTTAGCTCCGAAAGACAAGACATTGTAGGATTGAGCAGAACAAGAGGAGATGATGAAGAAGACGAAGAGGACAAGAATTGAAGCCATTGTATGTCGCTAACGTACACTTGTTAGAGATATAATTATAGAGAGAGAGAGTGGAGTAGTGCCGTAGTGGTGGTAGTGTTGGAAGTTTTAACCGTTATGGAATGTATTTATAGTGCTTGTCTAGTATATGAAGAGTTTTTTTGTTTGTTTATACTCCCTCTGTTTTTAAAAGATCAATGTTTTATATTTTTCACAATTATTAAGAAAAAACATAAAATTTTATTTACCAATGCATTGTTTTTCTTAATTAACAATTCCCCATAACTTCGAACCAGTAAGATTTTAGTAAATACAATTATATTTTTGGAAATGTACAATTTTCATCAATTAATGTATTGAAAATGTAAAAAATATATTTTTTTGAAACAAAAGTTTTTTTCTAAAATATAGATCTTTTAGAAACAGAGGGAGTAAATTGGATTTGACATTAATAAGAACTTAGGTGTAATTTTTTTTGCATGATTGTTCTTATTCATTCAAAACTAGAGCAATGCTGAGCTACAACTTTCAAAAAAATAAATTTCATAATTAAATAGCACTTGGCAAAACATTTTTAGCTTTGAATGCCACAGATTTTAAGGACTGGTCGAGTTTAGTCCTGAATTTTTTATATATAAGAAATAAATTACTGTTATTAACATGATAAAATTTTATATAGATCTTTTTAGTTCATTTGTTTGTAGGAGATTAGATAAGAAACCTGCATCTTTTTCTTTAAAAAAAAAAAACTACGTGTGCCTTTTTGTCAAAGAACTAAGTAAAGGACAAAACGTATGCCTCAATTTTCTTTACAACAAAATAGTGTGTGAATGAAAAAGCAGAAGAAATAGAATAAAATGTTGAAAAGTGAAACTGCAATGGTCAATATATATGTATTGGAGAAATACATGAAACAACGTACGTGGAAATGCGAGGAGTTGGTTAATTTATGAAAAGAACACGCAAAGTCTCTGCAGTTTTGGCTTCACCTCCGACGTGATCAAGCCGCAAAATTAATCTACTTTTTCTTGACAATTTTATCAAATCTAACTTTCAAAAAGTTGTTTAGCGCAGATCACGTAGTGTGGATACAATCAATATATCACAAATCCATTTGAGACTTTTGTGGAAAATGGTAATTTTCAGTGAAATTGTTTATGCTTATTTATAGCTAAGAGATTGATCAAAAAAAAAAAATTATAGCTAAGAGAAAGTGTTCCAAATTAGCAATTTTCTGTATTTAGTATATGTCTAATTACGCTCGATTACCTGATGTTCCTGTCTGCACAGTGTGATTATTTTATTAAAAAGATTTAAAATTTATCGCGTAAGTATTTTGTGTATCTGGTCCGTCATAGTCTGTGGAGGAAAGGAAGAGTTGAATTCCATATAATGATTCGTTTATTATATGTTTGTGCATCTAACCAAACAGGAAGTTCCTGGACTGAGTACTGCTGACTAGCCTGACTTGGTCCAAAGTCCAAACAATGCGTTTATTATATTTTGACAGTATATGTTCTGTTGATAAGCGGAAGATTAGGTGACATTTTGAAAAATAGAAACCATTTTCCACGTATTTGATTTTCTCTTTGTTGTAGGGATCTGAGATCATAATTAAGTAATGTTTTGTTTCCTTTCCTATTTAATGAAATGGATTAACAAATGAATAAATGAAGCATTAATCCATCAAAAACAACGGCTGTGGTTCTCTCGTTTATACTTTTACTGTTACGTCAAGGTAGCAGACAAGTGATTTAATTTAAGCCTCTTGCGCATTGATCTTTGACAATATTGTGGATTCAAATTTGTAACTTAAGACAAAAGGTTTATGGTTGAAAACGAGGAAACTAACATTAAATGGTCATGGTTCACGCTGCCTATGCTGCCTAGTGCCTATCAGCCTATCCAATATACACAAGATCAACGCATGTGGCCAATTATTTTAGGTAACGATTGGCTTCGATGGGTTTTTTTTGTTGTCAAAAAACGGGGATAAATTACTAGTCAAAGTTCACTAATGAAAATATGTTTTTAAACTTTTGAGATAAAAGTCATAATTTGTTGTAGAATTAGGATGGACTGTTGCATATCGTGTACCTATGCCATATATATAGCAAATGAACAAAAAAAAAAATTGTGCTAAGGTAAAAAATATCAGATTATTCTGAAAAATGTGTGATCTTGTGTTCCCACTCTCCACAAAGCATCCACATGTTACATATTCAAGACAAACTCCGAGTTGACTGTACAAGATCTTAAATTAAATAAAACTGAAAATGTGATGGAAGGTTCAAAAAAGACAGACATTAAAATATAAACATGGGTTATGAATGGGAAAACAATATTTGGATGACTGGATAGTAGACTTGTAGTCCGTAGATATAGAATGTGGATGGGTGGAGTAGAGAAACATGTTTACGGAACGTGACAAGTGGAAAATAATACGGTGGAGATATTGGGCCAATGATCACACCGAAAGGTTTTTCAAATTCCCCCTATTTAAATGTTTTCCTTATACGTGACTGTTTTCTTCAAGTCAGACATTTGATTACTCATATTTTCCAAGTTCATGCACTTTCATTTGACGTGACAATGGAGAGAAACAGTAATATAAGATGAGATTTAATTAACTAATTTGTCGAGTATATACCTTTTCCAGTATATACTTAATTTACAATGTCAATGATAGGATCATGTTTCGCCGTATTAATACTAACTGGCATGTTCAATGATCCAATTTTGAATTTTTGAGTGTGACTCCATCTTTCCTTACACCAAGAAGAATGGTCCTCCTAAAATTGTAATATAGGAATACATAATCTTAGATTTTAAAAGGTCACATTTTAGTTCCCTTGGAAGAGTTTTGCTCTTAAAAAGGGTTAAGTTATATACTTTTTTCGACCAAAAAAATTATATAGTTTTAATTTTGTTTAGAAAAATATACCTGCATCAAGATTTAAAATCTCTTATCTATTCAAACAAAATAAATTTCAAATATTATTTGTGTATGCTATAATAATGGTGTCTAGTGCTGATCACATGCATTGCAAGATCTCAAAAATATACTATGCTTAAGTTCACGTAACACATTTATTACGTATGCAGATATGCTTTGCTGCATTTATTGGCAAGGACATCATGTTGAGTTCATGTTTCTCTTTGATTGTCACGTATTTGTATACAGTAACACCACTGTAGCAATATGTATGGGAAAATGGATTTTTATTTTCTTAGTATTTTCAGTAATTGACCAAATATCTACGTGTTTGGATTCTGAGAAACAATTTACGCCTAGTACGAGGGGGTGGACAAAAAAAACCCAACCGAACCGAGACGAACGAACCAACCGAACCGAAGCCAATGCAAACCAAACCAAAGTTTATTATCAAATAGTTAGGTTTAAGATTTTCCCAACCGGAACCAATAGAACCGAACTGAATTAAACCGAACTCATAACCAATGTGTTTTTGTTATTATTTGAATTAAACATACTAACAATATACAATATACTAAAATCCTAAGATTAAAGTCATTGTTAACTTTATTAACGATGTTTTTTTAAAAAAATTATATTTATTTTAGTTAACTTTGGTTTGATTGTGTTCTTATAAACAGAAAGTATTAATAAAAGATTCATCTTTTCAAATTGTTTTAATATTGTTATACTTTTAAAATATGTAAATTAAGCATTATCTAACAGATTTTCTTGCAAATTCATTAAAAATGAGTTTTCAAGCGGTTACTGTGTTTTTTTATCTGATCTGAGGAAACAGAAAAAAGAAGAACAAAAGGACTTTTTGCGTATCTTATTCATAACCAAAACTTGTTCCATACACATACACATATATATAATACATATTTTTTTACACTACGTCCACTTTTCATAGCAACTTGATCTTGGACAAAGACAAAAGCGGAGAGAGGGCAGCAAATAGCAAAGAGAGTTGGAGATAGGGCTTTCTTTCGGATGATATGGCACTGTGTGTTAGCTTTAATTTTATGACTAGCGAGATTCATAACACTGGAGGAGATAACTCTTTGATCACGTCATGTGTGATACGCCCAAACACTTGATTTTTTTTTGTATTTAAAATTTGACCCAAGATTGTTTAAATAGAATTGAAAAGGTATGAGTGGTCCCTCGCCTCTATGGCCGTGGGTACTTTGGCAGCTGTGGAAATCTAGAAACCTGCTGTTGTTTGATAACAGAGCCTTCTCTGCACAGGAAACGGCACTGAAATGTGTTTTGGATGCAAAGGAATGGTCTGTGGCGCAGGTTCATAACGACAAGGCCCTTTGGACACTGATCCGTCCCCACAGCTTTTCTTTTCTGGTCGTCGCTCTGTTCCACCTCCGTCTTTTGCTGCTGATGTGCTAGTGTGTAAGGTAGATGCAGCATGGAATAAGCTCTCAGGTGAATGTGGATTAGGGGGCATCTTCTCGGGGAATAATACTAAGTCCATCCCGGACCTGAGTGAGTCCCGCTCACATGTATCTTCAGCTCTCATGGCAGAGGCCTTAGCTGTTCGTCTTGCGGTTGTTACAGCCGTCTATTCAAACGTCCGATCCCTGGCCGTTCTAACCGATTCGCTTTCCCTCGTCTCTTTGTTGAAGAAGGAAGCTACCCAACCTGAACTGTTCGGTATCATGTTTGATATCTATCATGCTTTGTCGTATTTCGAGAATATTTCCTTTCATTTTATCTCTAGGACTTTTAATGGCGAGGCCGACTTGGTGGCAAAGTCTGCGCTTGCCCATCTCTCTGTAAACCTCCCTGATGGGAGTTGAACCTCCATTTGAATGAATGCATTGTTGTTTGACCAAAAAAAAAAGGTATGAGTGGTAAAGTATGCAACCTTTCGAAACTTAACGGTTTAATACAAACAGATATATATACATATATATATATATATATATAAATATAACAATTAATAGAAAATTGCAACAGTAAAACATTAAAACTAATCAAATTGAAAATGTATGAGTATTGAGTAGTAAAATGTGCAACTTTAAATAAGTTAAGCGGTTAGGTACAATTGTACAAATATTAGGATGCAATCCTTGGTGACATTTTTATTTCACAACCTTTTATAACTATTGCATGTGAAAAGTCACGTATTTATAGGAAGATATATCATTTCAAAATTTTAGATTTCTTAAAGATTAATCACAAAATTTTATAATGAAAAGATACAACTTTTCACATTAAATAGGATTGTTATTGACCTTTGGAATTAATTTGGATTAATGAAAAACACAATCTTTAACAAGTAAGAGACACATCTTTTAATAAAAAAACACATTAATCAGTAAACACAATTCTTATCAAAGAAGAGACACAACCTTTCTAATTTTTTAAAAATATTTATTTATTAATAACCTTTAGAATTTTAATGAAAAAACACAAATTTTAACAATTAAGAGACACAACCTTTGTGAAAAAACACCTTAATGAAAAGACACAATTTTTATCAAAGAAGAGACACAACCTTTTACAAAAAAAATACCTTAAGAATTGTGATTCCTATAAAAACACACGACGAATTAATTGGGATTGCTATTATTAGTAGATATTTAAGTTAATATATGTGGGGTTTATAAATGATTGCAGATTTGTTTTCCAGCTTTTACTCCCAAAGTTTTAAACATTATTAGCAATTTCAAATATGGTGTAATAATGGTGGAATTGTTACGATTGGTGTTTTGATTAGGAAAATTGAAAAAGATATTATTACCATTTCTACATTTTTTTGTTTGTCAAACAACTACTAGCATTACCGAAAAAGACTTGTCCAATATTATTACCATTTCTACATATCTCGAGTTTTTAATATAAGAAATTGATGTACTTAAAATCTCGTTATCCATTTCATAAAAAGACCAAAATATTTAGCTGTAATATCCTAGATATGTAATGAAATACACATTCATTTATATCATGCATAAAACGTTATATGATCAATTTGGAAGAACTTGTGGTAACAACGCCGCATTCTTATCCATAGTGTGAGCAAGTGGAATCAGTGGCCCTAGTTTCACTCTATTATTCACAAGTGAACATGCGCGGCTCCAGAATCATTGTTGGACACCTTTTCTGAGGTCACAAAGATAAGGGGACCAGAAAATTCAATATGAGCAATAAGATAAAGACAAATGTACAACCTAATTTCCACCCACAGTGAATTATCCAGCATTTTAGTACACACACTTAGTCGAAGTGAACACGACATCGTTTAGTTTAAAACACAAAACGACAAAAAAGTTTGAAGTGTGAATGTGTTACACGTCTCATTGTCTTTTAGGTATGCCGAATTTCACCAACGTGAAAAACGATGCATGGGACACTCTCAATCTGCCAGCTTTTTCAGTTCACTGATAGTTAATTTCTAATGCTAAACCTTTTTTAATCTTTCTTGTTTCACAATGAATATATGTTTCAGTACAATGGATTAAATCTAGTGATGAAGATGGATTGTTTTCAAGTTCAAAAAAAAAAAAGATGGATTGTTTTTCTACCTTGCGTTGTATCTGCAAACTGCAAGCAAGTTCGTTACCAGGCATAGAGTCATAGAGATTACTTTAAATCCTAAATCAAAAGCTCCTCATCATAGCTACAAAAACATATAAACAAGTTTGATTATCTTTTAACCAAAGAAAGGCATATAGGGAATTTCAGAGTTATATGAAAAGATTAATTTAAAGAGAAGATAAAGACTAACTACGCTGAGACTAATACTTCCCAAGGAGGTCCATCAACACGAATCCTCTAATTGGATAACATAATTCGATATTAAAAATGCAATGATCTATATATATCTTATATCGGTGAGATAACAGGAAACATCAATGTTATAAGCTCTCCACCAGGATTAAAGAGAGCATGTATACGTTTTGCCCATGGAGGTCGCACTTTAGGTTCAAAGGCACAGAAGAAGCTGCGAGAATCATCAAAATATTGTAGAAAATCAATCAGGTGGCGTTTTGTTGTGTTCTTTCATTTGAACATAGTGACCAAAACGTATCTATACAAAATATCAGGTAACAAAGTATCTATAACCAATGCACCAAGCAGCCATGACGCATGCATGAATAAACTCAACAAGACTTTCTCAACCTGCTGGATATATATGTGACAAGCACAACGCAAACCGAATATTCGCAATTTACTAACTGTAAAGGGGAAAATGTTTTGAATATTACATACATTTTATTCAAATATTGTGTGTACAAAATACACGTTTAGTTCACCAGTTAAAAAAGATCACAAACCATTCAGACTTGAAGCTTCTTCTGTCATCACACTTCACAAGGTGGAGCGAAACGTTGGAGATCTCTTCTTCCATCTGCCAATCTTCTCTACTCCCTGAACATTGATTCCAAAGGTTAGCATTATCTCATTATCTCAAGGCTTATTGGAAAGCTGAAGTGTTGATATTTTCACCTTGCGTGGTCTTATAGCAAGTCGTTATCCACAATGGAGATAGCCTCAAACCCCAATGGAATCAGAACCTTCTCGTAACTGCAACATTTAAAGATTACAGAGTGAAGATTTTGCCACAACATTTAAGTGATGTTAAAGATAGTAAGAGACATAACAAGGAGAACACATTACTCAGACACAGACACTTTGTAGGGAGGACCTCCAGAACGCTCATCAATCTGCCAAAGAAAAGACATCAAATGTTTTCAGGTTTCAGCGTTAGGAAACGTATCAGAGAATGGATATACAATGATGCTTACAGGAAACATCAATGTAATAAGCTCTCCACTTGGTTTCAGAAGCTTTTCTATTCTCTGTGCCCATAGTGGTCTCACGCTAGCTTCAAATGCACAGAAGAAACTGAAAAAACGGTCATCATATAATGCAGATATACATAAGCAAAAAGCCTATAATGTTGTGTACAGAACCAGAAACAGAGATTAAGATTATAAACACACATACGTATAGTCGAAAATGAGATCGAACTTTTCATCTGGCTCCCAAGTGAAGAAGTCTTCACTCAAGAAAGAGAAGTATTTTGCATTGGGCAAAGAAGAAAATCTCTACATATGAGATGAAAACAAAATGTGTTAGATCCTGTAAAATGCAACACAAAGTGCTAATAAGAGATGTAAAGACAAGACTCTCTGCCTCAAAACAAAGCTTAGTTCAAAGCTACATACATATATGAGAACACTGTTCACACCTTTGATGATTGTTCAATCACAGTTTTTGATATATCTAATCCAATGACATAACGATCAGGGCAGGCCATTGCCACCACATCATAACCCTGCAAAGAACCAAACATGTTTCATCCAAACAAACATCATTTTAACCTTTAACAATCAAAGAAGAAGATTAAGGCAGTTTGAGTTCAAATGTTGACACATTATAGCAAAGAGACAGAGACACAAAAGTGGTTGTCTAAGAACATACGGTTCCACAACCAGGAACTAGAGCTCTGCCTTTAGGCAATGAACCAGTCTCTGCGAGATGCTTAATGATCGGAGTTGGTCCACCTAAGTCCCATGGAGTTGCTCCTGCTTTCCATGTCTTCTCCCAACCACCTTCAAAGCCAATACACATCAACCACCGACCAAGATCGCTTCAGGGAAGATAGATCAATCACTATATTTAGAGAAGATTATGTTTCATTACCAGAAGAATCCTCTCTCACCAACCGTTGGAAGATATCACTCGGCGATTCTACAGCCGGAGCTTTGCCGGAGTTTCCCATCAGTTTCACCGACACGCAGACCAAGGAACTGGCGTGTTAAGCTAGTTAAAGATAGTGACGTGGATATGGAAGTGAAGCTTCTAGCTCGCTTAGAAGGTTTAATGTAACGGTTGCATGATTAAGATAATGATCATCTTCTTAATTGTTGTTTTTGATTACATAAATAAGCTTAAAATATCTTGAGATGCATAGACACAATTTTATAACCGATGTAATGTTACAAAATCGCTTGAGAAAAAATCCTATAAAAATCATAATTTAGACAAAAGAATGATGATAAGTTTTTTTTTATGAGATTCACAATTTACTAGACTTGTATCTTGTCTGTGTTCCTTGAGGAAGATATGGTGGAATCAATCAAGGTAGAAGAGAGTGACGATCTTGCGGAGATTTTTAGCTTCTTGACATGTCTCCATGAGAAGTTTACTGTCATGAAACGCGAAGCAGATCACTTGCTGTACCTGTGATATGATGTCCATATTACACAGCCTGCACCAAAAACAAACAACACTCAGTTTCATTATGTGTATAGTTAAGTTGGTAACAAACCATCTTCAGTCACCAAACCTGCTGGCTTCTAGTAATGGCAAATGATCATTATGTGGCTTTTCTACAACGTTTTGTACCTGTGAATGACATAGCAAAAGAGAAGAAGAGTTTTCAGTTTGTATGTTGGAAGATGCAAAACAATCTAAACGATATGCTTTACTTTAGACAAGAGTTCTTGGCTCTCAGGAGGTTGTTTTTTCAAACTTTGAGGTAAAATCACTGTGAGAAGCTCTGGTCTCTCTGCTCGCAATGCGCCTCTGATAACAGCCGCGTTGGTTCCAGATGCACCTGAAGTGTATATATGATTTTTCTGCAAGAAGAACCAGAATATGATCAGAGATATGTTTTAAGGAGCCAACCAACCACATAAGATGACTTACTGTAATAACCATGGCGTAGCTAAGTATCTCAATCAGTTCTTGATGCATGAAACCCATGTTCCTTGTCCCAAAGAAGCCAATTGATCTAGGACCTTGTTGCTGTATCGCCAACAGCTCCTATTTTGATTTAAACATAATACGGTTACATCTACACCTCATTGACACTGCACGGTAAATATATAGAGAAAGTAGTGTGGTCTTTTACTTGTATGTAATCTACATCAGCGGCGGGTTTAAGCTCTGAGACAGCAACTGAGCCAGAGCCTTCAACTATAGCCTGAGCCTGAGTTGGAATCCGAAGCCCCCCGGAATCTTCATCAGATTCAAGCCCACATGTGACAAGATCATCTTCATTTCTCCAAATATCTAAGTTCTCTTGGCCTTTAGGAAAGCACTGTACACATCAAACAAGAGAAATGAATCAGTAGTCCAAAAGCTCAAAACTAACAAGCACAAAGAAACAGAGCAAAATGCTTTCAAGGCCAAGACAATAATGCGTCCATGGTAAAGATAGAATGTGGTGTTATGATGAAACACTAGAGGCTTAGAGATACACAGATACAATCATTGATACACGTTTTTAATAGAAACGACATGAGTTGGAAAAAAAAAAGTCAGAAAAAGCTATTAAAACTGGAGCTGACACACCATGAATAATAAATGAAGACAAAACATGAATCAGTCTAACAGAACCTGTCGGAATGCGACCACTTTCCGAAACTGATCAAAAGACTTAAACACTTTTCAGGTATAAATCGAACATGATGAAGACAAAACATGGATCAGTCGGACACAATCTGTCGGAAAGTTGATCGAAAACAAAGTCTGGTCCAATAATAAAGCAAGCAATCAGTGAAAAAAATCGGAGATTAACCATAGGAATAGACGGAGAGTAGGATCTGAATCTCTGTCTTCGCTCAGAGAAAAGCTGACACTGAGAAGAAGAACACGCTGTAGTAGTAGTAGTAGAAGAAGAGGAGGAGCGGAAACTGAAATTAAGGTTTTGCGATCTGAGCGGAGAAGGAGAAAGCAAGGAAGGTGTCAGAGGGAGAAGGAGTCTCAGAGGTGTAGACGAGCTCATCATCTTTTTCAACACTTCGATTGGATTTTGCAAACACAAATAATAAAAATCAAAACTTTTAATTAGGGCTGGGCATTTTATCCGTTAAATTTGATTCGATTCGTTATTCGTTGCTATTCGATCCGAAAATTCCGGATATCCGTAAGCTTTCGAAGCAAAGCAAATACTAAAATTCAATATCCGTTAAAATCGAAGAAATCACAAATATTAAAATTTTGGGAAGCGAATATCCGATCCGATCCGTCAATATATAAATATATGTATATTTTGATTATATTTAAAGTTTTAAATGTATAAAATTATATAATTATTATTCTAACATATGATTTGATAGATTATATTCACATTATTACTTATATAAAAGTATTACATAAAAAGAAGAGAAAACATTTATGACAATTATAATTTTTTCCTTATGGTTTGTGTTATTATAATTTTTAACTAAGTTTAAAAATTTACAAAATATGAACATTCAATACTTCTTTTAATTTTTATCTTTTATATCATGCAAAAAATATTTTTACAAAACAAATCGGTATCAAATTTTTAAGATTAATTGTATTAATCAAAACAAATGAGATATCCGTAAGTATCCATGAATATCCGCAAATATCTATTTATTTTCCGGATATCCGTTTTTCGAATATCCGTATTTTTCGAAGCAAAGCAAATACTAAAATTCAATATCCGTTAAAATCGAAGCAAATCACAAATACCTTAAAAAAAACGGATATCCGATCCGTGCCCAGGCCTACTTTTAATCTGGAGAATATTATGTTATAGTCCAATGAAACAGCTGTAGTTACAAAAGCCATGTAGAACTTTTTTTTTTTTTTTAAATTATAGTTGGTAAAAAAGATTCTAACACGCTTAACTGTTACACGCACGTGTCAAACATGTTTCTTTGTTTCAACTTACAGAGAAGAAAGACAATTTGCAAACTCAAAGATGATTATTCTCTAATCTTTTATTATAGTGGTTTTATTTTATAGTATTACAGAAGTGTAAAATGAGATTGTGATCATATGTCCCATCTTTTCTTGACTCGAAACATCAAGACTGATGTCTTGATGTCATCTTGTGGAACTTGGAGCATGAACTGGACTTTCATCTTCATTGGTGTCGTTTTCACTTTCCCAGCTTCATCCCCCACCTGTTGCAATATAACCAAACACAACAGACTCAGAGGCTTAGCACAAGAGCAAGGGTATGTGTCCTTAGGTACAATATCACCCCCAATTTTAACACAGACTGATCCTCAGGTGCTATGTTATATTAGCTAGGATTGTGTTGTGGTGAATGATTTATATTCTATATACATCAGAATCATACTATGACTATGTTTTTGGGGATTAAGATAAGAGTGGAAAAAGGGTTCGCAGAGAAAAGAATAGAAAAGTTTGGTGCTTTACAGAGAGAAGCCCAGCCAAAGTACTTCAGAATCATAGCCAGCTTTGAACTTGTAGTCTTTACCATATGTGCGTTTGTAAACAGCACTCCACATGTTTGAATCAAACTTGTACCAGTAGCTGCATGCATAGCAAGTCATCATCATGATATTTGTATACTTCCACAATGTCAATATGCAACTAAATTTAACAGATGACACAAAAAGAGAAAGGAGTAGAAACAGAGAGGCCACTAACCTCAACTTATCTGAAGGGCTAAACCTGCGCTTGAATGCAAATGAAGCAGCGTTGGAAGGAAGGGAGATGGTTGGGATGAAAGACAACGCTTCATCCTGTATGAAACAAAAACAAGTAAAGCCTTGATGTCACATCCAAAAGATAGCCAAGTAATGATTATTCTCCTTACAGGTGTACCTTTTACGAGTTATAGCATAATTAAACAAAAAGCAGAGAAGGAAATTTGGTAAAAGTTCAAAACCTTATAAGCATATCTCAGCCTCAACTCTTCATCTGTGTATAAAGCGGAACAAACACCATCCATAACTTGACGTTTGAGGATCCCACTAACAGATAACATTCTCTTATTCTTATCCTCTTCCTCCTCTTCTTCTCTCTCTTGTATCGAAACTTCACCTAATGGGAATTTAAGAGTCGCTCTTGGCTGCAAGAAGAGAAAACCGTACAGGCATTACATAAAAGCTTTTAACGGCAACAAGTTGCAAAGTACTAGACCAAATGGACAATCTAAGAGATGGTACTCACGTAACCGATAGGAACAGGTGATGAAAGCTCGAGAGAGTAGCCAGGCTCAGCCAAGTTTGCCTCCATAGCAACCTCTCCTTGTTGTGCCTACAACAACATACAGTTAAACGACCTAACATCAATGACATATATAATCAAGAACAGAACATAACAAGCCTACAAACGTAATCCTGAGCTGTATAATCAAGAACAGAACATAACAAGCCTTACAAACGCTAAGTTTCGATAGCTAATGATAGTTAGTTGATTGAACAGCTCTCAGATGTGCTGGACAGATAGTTCATCCCACTCAAAAACAATCAAATGGCAATGATACGACATAGTACAAATCCTATCAACACCATTTCACTGAAACATTCTCAAAGCACAGAACCTGTTCTGTTCCATAGAAGACAACTAATTTAATTCAAAAGAAGTGTTTTTCTTTCCTAATAGCGATCAAAACCAAACACAGAGTTAACTAACTGTGATAATAGGCAAGAAACAGAGGAAAGATTCAATCTTTATTACATTAACATTATGAAGAGCACGGAGCTGAAGGCGCGGGGAAACGTCGACGGTGCTCTTGATGAAAGTGTTCTTCTCCTCAACATCGTAGAGAACAGAGAGGTACTTGGAAGTGAGAGACACCTGAGGCTGCGTAACCTCTCGCTGAGAGTTGTTCTGAAACGAGAGCTTGAGCTTGGCGAGGTTGTCGAAAAGCTTACAAGACACTTTGTTCAAGAAGAGGAGACTGTCGCTGTCGAATTCAGACGTCACGCGGAGCTTCGGTCTGCTGTTCAGAGACTTGAGGAAGGGGAAGAGGGAGGAGCGAGTCGGTGGAGGAGGCGGTGGTTCCGAGGCTGTTGATTGAAGGGTAGGTGGAGGAGGAGGTGGGAAGTGGAAAGGGTGAGGCTTTGAGGAGATGAATCCGCCATTTTGAAAGTGGAGTTTTGGGAGAATCTATCGCAAAGTCGTAACACGAGATTCAAGTACTAGAGAGAGAGAGTATAAAACTCGACGGTTCTTGTTTTTCTGGTAAATTAAAAAAAAAAATCAGAAATTTTACGATTTAAATTTATAAAAATATATCTGACTGCAATTTTGAAATTCAACATGAAACTCATTCATATAAATAGCAGAGTTATACTTAATATTATAGTTGCAGTTTTTACAGATTATTTTATTCTATTAAAAATGGAAAAAATTATCAACTTATTTTTATTATAATTACTTTATTTTAATGCTAAATTATAAAACTTGAAATTAATGCGAGATGTATAATAAAACAGATGATTATGTTTTGATTCTCCCATATAATTGTATAGTATTATTTAAAATTTTATTACATAATTCCAAAACCTGATAAATGTTATATATTTGAACATATTTTATTATGTAAAAAATAAAATATTATAATTCAACACAATGTATATTAAATTTATTAGAAGTGAAGTATTATAATTTCTCTTATTAAATGGCAGAATGTCTTTGTACATTCAGCTTTTGAAACATGGAACTCAAAGAAGGAAAATGTCTTGTGCGGAAATCAGTCTTTGAGCCTTTCTTATAGCTTGCAGTTGAGGAACTTGTTCAATGAACTAGTATCAAACCGAGGTAACAGAGGCTCACTCCTTTGCTCTGTAACTTCTATAAACTATGGATACCAATAAGACTTCAATGATTCAAAAAAAGGAGAGTAACCTTGATGGTAAAATGGTTAACATGAACAGTACAATGGAAAGTTCTTAAATAGACCAAAAAAGAGCTACAGAACATCAGTTATGTAATTGCAAACAACCCTAGTGGTTTCAAAAGCCGGTCTGAAAGGCAGAAGAAGAAAGTGGTATCCAAACATCTAACTTTCACAGCTGATGACTGATGATTTGGTAAATCTATGTCAGCTCTTCTGGAACCACCAGTTGTCAACGCACCTACAAAACTTGGAAGCTTCAACGCATGTTTCCCTCTCTCAAAACATCGATCATGTTGTAGATTCTCTGGTCTGCTTTCAACCGAATCTGCATTTCACAAAAAGTGTTGAAACAACAATTAGCATCGTTTAGATAAGAGGTGAGAGACTAATAAGATAGCTGAGTCACAGTAATACTGTGAGCAAAAAAGGAGTAAGCTATAGAACCTTTTTGGCAAGGAAAAGAACGGCATCGACTGTACCCTCAGCGTATATTGATCTGCCACAGACATTGTGCTGGAACTCAAAGGAGACACTACAAAGAAAAAGACAAAGCTAGTTATGGAACATACACACTTTTACAAAAGAGATCAAAGCTATACAATGATGTCTTCCATACTGCATTACGTTTCATCAGGTGATGTCAAGTGATAGAGATGGAAAGCGTGGCCAGAGACATGCTCTTCAGGAACTCCAACCATCTCAACTTGCTGTTTAGGATCCCTAATCAATTGTATCTACCACAACAACAAAAAAAGTTGTACACAAAGAAAATTCATATTCAGAGATCAAATGAGCCAAGTAGTTGCCGAAATGTTACAAGCAATGCACCTGATCCATGTCATAAGACACTCCCAAGTCTTGGAAGCAAGAGATGACAGCTTTTGCAGTTCCGGATGCATCCAGTTTGCTAGCTTGATGAGACTCCATCACCTACATATACACATTGGCTTTTGACTAAACGTACGAAGAAGCAAAAAATGGAATACAAAAGTACCTCCAAGGAATAACCAGAAAAGGCTCCAGGAAACTGCTCAGCCATGATCTCCATGGCCGCAAGAAAAGCAACAACCTAATGAAACCAACAAAGCAAAGAGACATGAGCCAAAAGATCTTAAAATTCACTTTACTTTCTACCAGAAACACATTACCTGTTTACCCATCTGTGGGGAAATCACAGCATAGATCCTTGCTCTTTCAACAGTCTCATACAGTTTATTCCTGTCTCCACCAGTTGTTCCCATTACAAAGGAACACCTACTTTGCTATACAGCTCCGCATTATCTACACATTATCACTCAATGAGAGACCAGTTTTTCAAGCAAAATCAAGAAATGAGAGAGGTTCCTGGAGTTGTTACCATTAACAGCAGCAGGAACGGTGTAGTCGACAGCAATAAGCTCAGGGTGCTTCTCAAACACCGAAGCAAGAACCTCTTCTCTCTCTGTAGGACCGTGCACAGTGATCTCTTTTCCACACACCTCAACAGTCTGCCCAGCCTCAGCAGCAGATCCAAAGGAAGTGGGAACGATGTTTACTCCAGCAGAGTCTGCTGCTTTGATCACAGCCTTCCCCATTTTGCCACTACATCCATTCACCTGAAATGCAAGAGATAATGACCAAAGCATAAGACACTTGAGAGTTCTTTCTACAGTGTTGTAACTTAATTGTATATACCATGATGGATATGCCATTTCCAGGCAAAACAGACTTCACGGCTCCCTCAAACTCCGGCTCCTCCGCCGCCGCCATTGATAAAACCACCGGAAGACGACGACGTTTCGGATTGCCGAGAAAGCTAACACTGCTTTTACCTAAATTTTGATTCTTTCTAGAAGCAAATGGTAGACGAGGGTTGTTCCCTGTGCGATGAAGGAACACACTTGGAGACGCCACTAGCCTGTGTGGATCAATTACAATGTTTATCTCTCAATAGATTCATCTTTAAAAGAGTTAAAAGATTCGAAATGGTACCAGTTCGTCGTAGCCATATCCTATATGGTTTCAAGACTTCTCTTCTTCCAAAGATGAAAGCTTTGTTCTTTGTTGCGGCGGACAAGGAAAGTTATCTTTTCACTTTTGTGTTTTGTCTGAAAATTCCGACCGGCGAGAGATTGAGACTTTAGGGTAGGTGGGTTCGGGTAATTTAGATTGGTACTTCGGTTTTCTCGGTTAGTTCGGTTCAACATAAATTTTATTGAATTAAATCTGAAAAAAAGTTTGATTTTGTTTCGGTTATGTTCTGATTTAATTTGTTAGTTTGATTAGTTTATGTTAAATTTTATAAATTCGATTATTTCAGTTAATTCACTTTGAAATTTGGTTTAGTCAGGTTTTTATATGATTTGGTTATATTTTTTTTTTGTTTTTAAAGAAAACCGAAGTAATCGATGGTGAACTGAACCGCAATGAATTTAAAAAAAAAAAATTTACCGAGACGAACTCTTAACCAAACTATTTGAAAATTCAATCAACCGGAAATCTCGAAACCAAACCATTGGATTCATTACTAAACCGGAATTAATTTTTAAATAGCTAAACCAACGATAAGAACGATCTTTCCAAAGCACTCACTCCTCCACTCTAACCGCAGCCAGGAGAACGAAAAATGAAGTCGTTAGCTTCGCCGCCTTGTCTCCGCCTAACTCCGACGACACGTCATCACCTCCATCCTCGTCAATCGTCTTCCACTGTAATCAAATCCAACAGCTTATCATTCTCCTCTTCCCCATCCGGTAACGCTTTGACTTCCCTCACACTCTCTCTCTTGAAAGCTCGATACTTTTCGAAGATGCTAAGGTTTTCTGTCTCAGGTTTCGCGTCACCACTCTCTGTAGAAGGAGCTACGCTTACAGACGGCGGCTGTGCGCCACGTCACTGGGTCGCTAATCAGAGGAGAAGGTCTTAGATTCGCCATCGTGAGTGTGTTCTCTTTCCCTTTCGTTTATAAAGTCTTCACCTTTTTTTTTCAAGATTTTGAAAGATTCGTTTTTTTTTTGTTTGGTATCTTCGAGGTTGTTGCTCGTTTTAATGAGGTTGTGACGAAGTTGCTTTTGGAAGGAGCTGTTGAGACTTTCAAGAAGTACTCTGTTAGAGAAGAAGACATCGAGGTTATCTTAATCGTAATGATTAAAGATGGGAGCTTTATTACATCCTTGGCAACTGAAGCTAGTGAAACTCTTTTTTTTTTTTGAATCAGGTTATATGGGTTCCTGGCAGCTTTGAGATTGGTGTTGTTGCACAGAATCTTGGGAAGTCAGGAAAGTTTCATGCCGTTTTATGTATCGGTGCTGTGGTATGATGGCTCTTGCTTTTTAACATACTCTTAGCCTAGATGATTGTATGTGTTGAGGAAGTAGTTTGCTTTATGTTGCTGAGACATGTTTAGAGTTGGGGTTTTGATTCTAGGGCTTTGTTGTGTGTTAGATAAGAGGAGATACTACTCATTATGATGCTGTTGCCAACTCTGCTGCATCTGGAGTACTTTCTGCTGGCATAAATTCAGGTTTGTCTCGAACATCATTTGCGTCATCTGCATTTTTATGTCATCTTCTCTTGCATTTAGATTTAGCTTTGCAGTAGTAGATGTAACGCTTTGGATTCCCAATATTGCAGGTGTTCCATGCATTTTTGGTGTGCTGACATGCGAGGACATGGATCAGGTTAGCTTTTGTTTATTTAAGAATTGATGATATGTAGCTGATTCATCATAATGGATAAAATATTGAAATTATTTAACTGAAACTATAGGCTCTGAATCGATCTGGTGGCAAAGCTGGAAACAAGGGAGCTGAAACTGCTTTGACGGCGGTAAGTATCATCATGATGATCAATCCTTTACTCTTAGAACAAGATGTAGAAGTTACAGATAATGGTGGTGTCATGTTACCACCATTTGAGTTCTTGTATCTTATGCAAAGTCCTTGAATGTTCTCTCCTTTTTTCTTTTTGCAGCTGGAGATGGCGTCCTTGTTTGAGCACCACCTGAAATAGCTGCTCGTTCCATGGGAGGAGCAATGATCATCACATCCAATCTCTGAAAATGTACCTGAAAAGATTGTCAAAATGTTTTCTTTACCTCAGTGAAAAATATTTAAACGTTTTTTTTTGTAAGCTTCATGTCTTGTTTTTGAATCGTGTAATAATAGTTCCTCTGGATTTTAGGGGACGAGTGGGTTCCAGCAATCATTTATGTTATTCTAATTCTCGTAATATCATGAAAATTAGGAGTCAAAATGAAATTAAAGAGGCTTTATAAAAGCCAATGGCCCAATCGTGACTTTACACGTTGTTTTGTCGGCAAGGCGAAGATGACGCGTCAACATTTATTAAGTTGATATAAGTTCAACGAACCGGTAAACTCCACAAACTGCAACCCATTCTCTGTCTCTTCAAAGCACTCTCTTGTCTCTCTGTGACTCACATTCATCCAACTCTCTCTAGGTAAAGATTCAAATCCACTTGTGATCGTTATCTGTTCTTGCGTTGATCCTTATCTGTATTTGATCTAGAAGAAGGTGATGCTTAGATCAAGTTTTTACTGATTCTGACCTCATTTTTACCGATCTGTTTGACCTTTCGCTTGATCTAACGCTATGATCGTTAGATCGTGTTTTCTTGGTTCATGTGATCTGATCATTGTTGTTGTACTTCATACATGCAATGTATGTTCTTGTGTTCGAGCTATATGAATGGGATGTTGTCTTGTCTTGGTTTCACTTTTTATCATCTAGTTGATTAGATCTACTGTGATACGAGTTCTTCTTCATGGTGTTTGGTAGATAGTCTTTTCCTTTTTCATTTTTGTATGCTTGGACTGTGTGTCTTCGTGCCTTGTTCTTAGGGCCTGATCTGAAAATTTGGGATTATTTTTATAAAATTATTTTCATAATTTAGGGACCTAATCCCATGTAAAAAATGTCAAAAAATTAAGAGATCAAAGCCAGTATTTCGTTGGGTTTGACCCAAATCTGGTCATGCGGCCGGATCTGGTCGGACCCAATGAAATATTGATTTTATTCTCAAAATTTAGACGTATGTCCACAAATTACGAAAAAACAACTGTAAAAGTTTTTAAAAAGGTTTATAGCCTCCAAATTCTCTGATCTTTGTCATGTCCTGGGTGTAGTCAGTATAGCCTTAAACAACTGGTAAAAAATGTTTGGTTTGTCTTTTTGTATGTGTTCTTGTAATGATGTCTCCTTGCTGCTTCTCAGCTATGTCGACATCCGAGAACAAAGTGGAAATCGTGGACAGAAGCCACAAAGAAGAAGAAGAAAAGAAGAAGGCAAAGGTGGAGGATTCCTCGACAAGGTCAAAGACTTCATCCACGACATCGGCGAAAAATCGAAGAAACCATCGGCTTCGGGAAACCAACCGCCGACGTCTCCGCCATCCACATCCCCAAGATCAACCTCGAGAGAGCAGACATCATCGTCGACGTCCTCGTCAAGAACCCCAACCCGGTCCCCATCCCTCTCATCGACATCGACTACCTAGTCGAGAGCGACAGTAAGTATCAATTATGATCAATCCTTTGCAAATTATCATGTTATCAACCATTTGAGTTCTTGTATCTTATGCAAAGTCCCTTGAATGTTCTCTCCTTCTGTTCTTTCTACAGCTCGAGATGGCGTCCTTGTTTGAGCACCACCTGAAATAGCTAGCTCCTCGTTCCATGGATGAACTTGTTTGGTTACAATCCAATCTCCGACACTTGCACCTGAAAAGATTTGTCAAAATGTTTTCTTTTATTACCTCAGTGAAAAATATTTAAACGCTTTTTTTTGTAAGCTTCATGTCTTGTTTTTGAATCGTGTAATAATAGTTCCTCTGGATTTTAGGGGACGAGTGGGTTCCAGCAATCATTTATGTTATTCTAATTCTCGTAATATCATGAAAATTAGGAGTCAAAATGAAATTAAAGAGGCTTTATAAAAGCCAATGGCCCAATCGTGACTTTACACGTTGTTTTGTCGGCAAGGCGAATGACGCGTCAACATTTATTAAGTTGATATAAGTTCAACGAACCGGTAAACTCCACAAACTGCAACCCATTCTCTGTCTCTTCAAAGCACTCTCTTGTCTCTGTGACTCACATTCATCCAACTCTCTCTAGGTAAAGATCCATATCCATTTCTGATCGTTATCTGTTCTTGCGTTGATCCTTATCTGTATTTGATCTAGAAGAAGGTGATGATTAGATCAAGTTTTGCTGATTCTGACTTTATTCTTACCGATCTGATTGACCTTTCGCTTGATCTAACGCTATGATCTGTTAGATCGTGTTTTCTTGGTTCATGTGATCTGATCATTGTTGTTGTACTTCATACATGCAATGTATGTTCTTGTGCTATGGGATTATAAAGTGTTGTCACGGTCTCATAGACTTTTATCATCTAGTTGATTAGATCTACTGTGATACGAGTTCTTCTTCATGGTGTTTGGTAGATAGTCTTTTCCTTTTTCATTTTTGTATGCTTGGACTGTGTGTCTTCGTGCCTTGTTCTTAGGGCCTGATCTGAAAATTTGAGATCATAAATATACTTTTGATTTTTTCATAATTTAGGGACCTAATCCCATGTAAAAAATGTCAAAAAATTAAGAGATCAAAGCCAGTAGTTCGTTAGGTTTGACCCAAATCTGGTCATGCGGCCGGATCTGGGTCGGACCCAATGAAATATTGATTTTATTCTCCAAAATTTAGACGTATGTCCACAAATTACGAAAAAACAACTGTAAAAGTTTTTAAAAAGGTTTATAGCCTCCAAATTCTCTGATCTTTGTCATGTCCTGGGTGTAGTCAGTATAGCCTTAAACAACTGGTAAAAAAATGTTTGGTTTGTCTTTTTGTATGTGTTCTTGTAATGATGTCTCCTTGCTGCTTCTCAGCTATGTCTACATCCGAGAACAAAGTTGAAATAGTCGACAGAGGCCACAAGGAGGAAGAACAAGAAGAAGGCAAAGGAGGCTTCCTCGACAAGGTCAAAGACTTCATCCACGACATCGGCGAAAAATCGAAGAAACCATCGGCTTCGGGAAGCCAACAGCCGACGTCTCCGCCATCCACATCCCCAAGATCAACCTCGAGAGAGCCGACATCGTCGTGGACGTCCTCGTCAAGAACCCCAACCCAGTCCCCATCCCTCTCATCGACATCGACTACCTCGTCGAGAGCGACGGGCGAAAACTCGTCTCGGGCCTCATCCCCGACGCAGGAACCCTCAAGGCCCACGGGGAAGAGACCGTCAAGATCCCCTGTCGTTGATCTACGACGACATCAACAGCACTTACAACGACATCAACCCCGGATGATCATACCTTACAGGATCAAAGTCGACCTCATCGTCGACGTGCCGGTGCTAGGAGGCTGACGTTGCCCTTGGAGAAGCGCGGAGAGATCCCGATACCGAAGAAGCCTGATGTGGACATCGAGAAGATCAAGTTCGGGAAGTTTTCTCTGGAGGAGACCGTGGCGATTTTGCACGTGAGGCTTGAGAACATGAACGACTTCGACTTGGGGCTGAACGACTTGGACTGCGAGGTGTGGCTGTGCGACGTGAGTATTGGGAAAGCTGAGATATCGGATTCTATTAAGCTTGATAAGAACGGGAGCGGGTTGGTTAATGTGCCGATCACGTTTAGGCCCAAGGACTTTGGTTCCGCGCTTTGGGATATGATACGTGGGAAAGGGACGGGGTATACTATTAAAGGGAATGTGGATGTTGATACGCCGTTTGGTGCTATGAAGTTGCCTATTATTAAGGAAGGTGGTGAGACTCGTTTGAAGAAGGAAGATGATGATGATGAGGTTGGTATATGTTCTTCTTGTCTTTTTACTTATAAGATTGAACATTGTGTTGTATGATTGTTTTGGCTCATGGAACTATGTTTGTTTTCTTTTCAGGAGTAAGGGAAAGAGCTCAAGAGAATGAGTGTGTGTTGAGTACTGAATCTTCCATCTTTAAGAATAATGTTTTAAGTTAAAACTGAGGACTTGTTTGGTGTGTGTGCTTTTGATTACTGTTGGATCAGACTTATGAGTAGTGCTGTCTTTTTATGGGACTTCCTATATCAATGTGGTCTATTTCGGTTTATTATGTTTTCTAGCCAAATTATACCGATTTATTATACTAAACAAAATTGCTCTCTAAATTTTGAATCAAACTAACCAAAATAATTGAACTAACCGGTTCGATTTAGTTTGGTAATCGATTAGTTCAATTTTTAAACCAAAATGTTTTGATGTACCAAACTAGCCTTATTGAAACTGGACTAATTGTAATTTGGCAAAGCCTAGATGCATGAACATAAATAAATTGTTAGATGGATAGATGACAAAAAAAAAAAAAGAACAAAAGGACTTTTGCGTATCTTATTCATAACCAAAACTTGTTCCATACACATACACATATATATAATACATATTTTTTACACTACGTCCACTTTTCATAGCAACTTGATCTTGGACAAAGACAAAAGCGGAGAGAGAGGGCAGCAAATAGCAAAGAGAGTTGGAGATAGGGCTTTCTTTCGGATGATATGGCACTGTGTGTTAGCTTTAATTTTATGACTAGCGAGATTCATAACACTGGAGGAGATAACTCTTTGATCACGTCATGTGTGATACGCCCAAACACTTGATTTTTTTTTGTATTTAAAATTTGACCCAAGATTGTTTAAATAGAATTGAAAAGGTATGAGTGGTCCCTCGCCTCTATGGCCGTGGGTACTTTGGCAGCTGTGGAAATCTAGAAACCTGCTGTTGTTTGATAACAGAGCCTTCTCTGCACAGGAAACGGCACTGAAATGTGTTTTGGATGCAAAGGAATGGTCTGTGGCGCAGGTTCGCAAACGACAAGGCCCTTTGGACACTGATCCGTCCCCACAGCTTTTCTTTTCTGGTCGTCGCTCTGTTCCACCTCCGTCTTTTGCTGCTGATGTGCTAGTGTGTAAGGTAGATGCAGCATGGAATAAGCTCTCAGGTGAATGTGGATTAGGGGGCATCTTCTCGGGGAATAATACTAAGTCCATCCCGGACCTGAGTGAGTCCCGCTCACATGTATCTTCAGCTCTCATGGCAGAGGCCTTAGCTGTTCGTCTTGCGGTTGTTACAGCCGTCTATTCAAACGTCCGATCCCTGGCCGTTCTAACCGATTCGCTTTCCCTCGTCTCTTTGTTGAAGAAGGAAGCTACCCAACCTGAACTGTTCGGTATCATGTTTGATATCTATCATGCTTTGTCGTATTTCGAGAATATTTCCTTTCATTTTATCTCTAGGACTTTTAATGGCGAGGCCGACTTGGTGGCAAAGTCTGCTTGCCCATCTCTCTGTAAACCTCCCTGATGGGAGTTGAACCTCCATTTGAATGAATGCATTGTTGTTTGACCAAAAAAAAGGTATGAGTGGTAAAGTATGCAACCTTTCGAAACTTAACGGTTTAATACAAACAGATATATATACATATATATATATATATATATATATAAATATAACAATTAATAGAAAATTGCAACAGTAAAACATTAAAACTAATCAAATTGAAAATGTATGAGTATTGAGTAGTAAAATGTGCAACTTTAAATAAGTTAAGCGGTTAGGTACAATTGTACAAATATTAGGATGCAATCCTTGGTGACATTTTTATTTCACAACCTTTTATAACTATTGCATGTGAAAAGTCACGTATTTATAGGAAGATATATCATTTCAAAATTTTAGATTTCTTAAAGATTAATCACAAAATTTTATAATGAAAAGATACAACTTTTCACATTAAATAGGATTGTTATTGACCTTTGGAATTAATTTGGATTAATGAAAAACACAATCTTTAACAAGTAAGAGACACATCTTTTAATAAAAAAACACATTAATCAGTAAACACAATTCTTATCAAAGAAGAGACACAACCTTTCTAATTTTTTAAAAATATTTATTTATTAATAACCTTTAGAATTTTAATGAAAAAACACAAATTTTAACAATTAAGAGACACAACCTTTGTGAAAAAACACCTTAATGAAAAGACACAATTTTTATCAAAGAAGAGACACAACCTTTTACAAAAAATACCTTAAGAATTGTGATTCCTATAAAACACACGGCAATTAATTGGGATTCTTATTATTAGTAGATATTTAAGTTAATATATGTGGGGTTTATAAATGATTGCAGATTTGTTTTCCAGCTTTTACTCCCAAAGTTTTAAACATTATTAGCAATTTCAAATATGGTGTAATAATGGTGGAATTGTTACGATTGGTGTTTTGATTAGGAAAATTGAAAAGATATTATTACCATTTCTACATTTTTTGTTTGTCAAACAACTACTAGCATTACCGAAAAGACTTGTCCAATATTATTACCATTTCTACATATCTCGAGTTTTTAATATAAGAAATTGATGTACTTAAAATCTCGTTATCCATTTCATAAAAAGACCAAAATATTTAGCTGTAATATCCTAGATATGTAATGAAATACACATTCATTTATATCATGCATAAAACGTTATATGATCAATTTGGAAGAACTTGTGGTAACAACGCCGCATTCTTATCCATAGTGTGAGCAAGTGGAATCAGTGGCCCTAGTTTCACTCTATTATTCACAAGTGAACATGCGCGGCTCCAGAATCATTGTTGGACACCTTTTCTGAGGTCACAAAGATAAGGGGACCAGAAAATTCAATATGAGCAATAAGATAAAGACAAATGTACAACCTAATTTCCACCCACAGTGAATTATCCAGCATTTTAGTACACACACTTAGTCGAAGTGAACACGACATCGTTTAGTTTAAAACACAAAACGACAAAAAAGTTTGAAGTGTGAATGTGTTACACGTCTCATTGTCTTTTAGGTATGCCGAATTTCACCAACGTGAAAAACGATGCATGGGACACTCTCAATCTGCCAGCTTTTTCAGTTCACTGATAGTTAATTTCTAATGCTAAACCTTTTTTAATCTTTCTTGTTTCACAATGAATATATGTTTCAGTACAATGGATTAAATCTAGTGATGAAGATGGATTGTTTTTCAAGTTCAAAAAAAAAAAAAAGATGGATTGTTTTTCTACCTTGCGTTGTATCTGCAAACTGCAAGCAAGTTCGTTACCAGGCATAGAGTCATAGAGATTACTTTAAATCCTAAATCAAAAGCTCCTCATCATAGCTACAAAAACATATAAACAAGTTTGATTATCTTTTAACCAAAGAAAGGCATATAGGGAATTTCAGAGTTATATGAAAAGATTAATTTAAAGAGAAGATAAAGACTAACTACGCTGAGACTAATACTTCCCAAGGAGGTCCATCAACACGAATCCTCTAATTGGATAACATAATTCGATATTAAAATGCAATGATCTATATATATCTTATATCGGTGAGATAACAGGAAACATCAATGTTATAAGCTCTCCACCAGGATTAAAGAGAGCATGTATACGTTTTGCCCATGGAGGTCGCACTTTAGGTTCAAAGGCACAGAAGAAGCTGCGAGAATCATCAAAATATTGTAGAAAATCAATCAGGTGGCGTTTTGTTGTGTTCTTTCATTTGAACATAGTGACCAAAACGTATCTATACAAAATATCAGGTAACAAAGTATCTATAACCAATGCACCAAGCAGCCATGACGCATGCATGAATAAACTCAACAAGACTTTCTCAACCTGCTGGATATATATGTGACAAGCACAACGCAAACCGAATATTCGCAATTTACTAACTGTAAAGGGGAAAATGTTTTGAATATTACATACATTTTATTCAAATATTGTGTGTACAAAATACACGTTTAGTTCACCAGTTAAAAAAGATCACAAACCATTCAGACTTGAAGCTTCTTCTGTCATCACACTTCACAAGGTGGAACGAAACGTTGGAGATCTCTTCTTCCATCTGCCAATCTTCTCTACTCCCTGAACATTGATTCCAAAGGTTAGCATTATCTCATTATCTCAAGGCTTATTGGAAAGCTGAAGTGTTGATATTTTCACCTTGCGTGGTCTTATAGCAAGTGCGTTATCCACAATGGAGATAGCCTCAAACCCCAATGGAATCAGAACCTTCTCGTAACTGCAACATTTAAAGATTACAGAGTGAAGATTTTGCCACAACATTTAAGTGATGTTAAAGATAGTAAGAGACATAACAAGGAGAACACATTACTCAGACACAGACACTTTGTAGGGAGGACCTCCAGAACGCTCATCAATCTGCCAAAAGAAAAGACATCAAATGTTTTTCAGGTTTCAGCGTTAGGAAACGTATCAGAGAATGGATATACAATGATGCTTACAGGAAACATCAATGTAATAAGCTCTCCACTTGGTTTCAGAAGCTTTTCTATTCTCTGTGCCCATAGTGGTCTCACGCTAGCTTCAAATGCACAGAAGAAACTGAAAAAACGGTCATCATATAATGCAGATATACATAAGCAAAAAGCCTATAATGTTGTGTACAGAACCAGAAACAGAGATTAAGATTATAAACACACATACGTATAGTCGAAAATGAGATCGAACTTTTCATCTGGCTCCCAAGTGAAGAAGTCTTCACTCAAGAAAGAGAAGTATTTTGCATTGGGCAAAGAAGAAAATCTCTACATATGAGATGAAAACAAAATGTGTTAGATCCTGTAAAATGCAACACAAAGTGCTAATAAGAGATGTAAAGACAAGACTCTCTGCCTCAAAAACAAAGCTTAGTTCAAAGCTACATACATATATGAGAACACTGTTCACACCTTTGATGATTGTTCAATCACAGTTTTTGATATATCTAATCCAATGACATAACGATCAGGGCAGGCCATTGCCACCACATCATAACCCTGCAAAGAACCAAACATGTTTCATCCAAACAAACATCATTTTAACCTTTAACAATCAAAGAAGAAGATTAAGGCAGTTTGAGTTCAAATGTTGACACATTATAGCAAAGAGACAGAGACACAAAAGTGGTTGTCTAAGAACATACGGTTCCACAACCAGGAACTAGAGCTCTGCCTTTAGGCAATGAACCAGTCTCTGCGAGATGCTTAATGATCGGAGTTGGTCCACCTAAGTCCCATGGAGTTGCTCCTGCTTTCCATGTCTTCTCCCAACCACCTTCAAAGCCAATACACATCAACCACCGACCAAGATCGCTTCAGGGAAGATAGATCAATCACTATATTTAGAGAAGATTATGTTTCATTACCAGAAGAATCCTCTCTCACCAACCGTTGGAAGATATCACTCGGCGATTCTACAGCCGGAGCTTTGCCGGAGTTTCCCATCAGTTTCACCGACACGCAGACCAAGGAACTGGCGTGTTAAGCTAGTTAAAGATAGTGACGTGGATATGGAAGTGAAGCTTCTAGCTCGCTTAGAAGGTTTAATGTAACGGTTGCATGATTAAGATAATGATCATCTTCTTAATTGTTGTTTTTGATTACATAAATAAGCTTAAAATATCTTGAGATGCATAGACACAATTTTATAACCGATGTAATGTTACAAAATCGCTTGAGAAAAAAAAATCCTATAAAAATCATAATTTAGACAAAAGAATGATGATAAGTTTTTTTTTATGAGATTCACAATTTACTAGACTTGTATCTTGTCTGTGTTCCTTGAGGAAGATATGGTGGAATCAATCAAGGTAGAAGAGTGACGATCTTGCGGAGATTTTAGCTTCTTGACATGTCTCCATGAGAAGTTTACTGTCATGAAACGCGAAGCAGATCACTTGCTGTACCTGTGATATGATGTCCATATTACACAGCCTGCACCAAAAACAAACAACACTCAGTTTCATTATGTGTATAGTTAAGTTGGTAACCAAACCATCTTCAGTCACCAAACCTGCTGGCTTCTAGTAATGGCAAATGATCATTATACGGCTTTTCTACAACGTTTTGTACCTGTTTGAGTGACATAGCAAAAAAAAGAAGAAGAGTTTTCAGTTTGTATGTTGGAAGATGCAAAACAATCTAAACGATATGCTTTACTTTAGACAAGAGTTCTTGGCTCTCAGGAGGTTGTTTTTTCAAACTTTGAGGTAAAATCACTGTGAGAAGCTCTGGTCTCTCTGCTCGCAATGCGCCTCTGATAACAGCCGCGTTGGTTCCAGATGCACCTGAAGTGTATATATGATTTTTCTGCAAGAAGAACCAGAATATGATCAGAGATATGTTTTAAGGAGCCAACCAACCACATAAGATGACTTACTGTAATAACCATGGCGTAGCTAAGTATCTCGATGAGTTCCTGATGCATGAAACCCATGTTCCTTGTACCAAAGAAACCAATTGATCTAGGCCCTTGTTGCTGTATCGCCAACAGCTCCTATTTTGATTTAAACATAATACGGTTACATCTACACCTCATTGACACTGCACGGTAAATATATAGAGAAAGTAGTGTGGTCTTTTACTTGTATGTAATCTACATCAGCGGCGGGTTTAAGCTCTGAGACAGCAACTGAGCCAGAGCCTTCAACTATAGCCTGAGCCTGAGTTGGAATCCGAAGCCCCCCGGAATCTTCATCAGATTCAAGCCCACATGTGACAAGATCATCTTCATTTCTCCAAATATCTAAGTTCTCTTGGCCTTTAGGAAAGCACTGTACACATCAAACAAGAGAAATGAATCAGTAGTCCAAAAGCTCAAAACTAACAAGCACAAAGAAACAGAGCAAAATGCTTTCAAGGCCAAGACAATAATGCGTCCATGGTAAAGATAGAATGTGGTGTTATGATGAAACACTAGAGGCTTAGAGATACACAGATACAATCATTGATACACGTTTTAATAGAAACGACATGAGTTGGAAAAAAAGTCAGAAAAAGCTATTAAAACTGGAGCTGACACACCATGAATAATAAATGAAGACAAAACATGAATCAGTCTAACAGAACCTGTCGGAATGCGACCACTTTCCGAAACTGATCAAAAGACTTAAACACTTTTCAGGTATAAATCGAACATGATGAAGACAAAACATGGATCAGTCGGACACAATCTGTCGGAAAGTTGATCGAAAACAAAGTCTGGTCCAATAATAAAGCAAGCAATCAGTGAAAAAAATCGGAGATTAACCATAGGAATAGACGGAGAGTAGGATCTGAATCTCTGTCTTCGCTCAGAGAAAAGCTGACACTGAGAAGAAGAACACGCTGTAGTAGTAGTAGTAGAAGAAGAGGAGGAGCGGAAACTGAAATTAAGGTTTTGCGATCTGAGCGGAGAAGGAGAAAGCAAGGAAGGTGTCAGAGGAGAAGGAGTCTCAGAGGTGTAGACGAGCTCATCATCTTTTCAACACTTCGATTGGATTTTGCAAACACAAATAATAAAAATCAAAACTTTTAATTAGAACAGGCATTTTATCCGTTAAATTTGATTCGATTCGTTATTCGTTGCTATTCGATCCGAAAATTCCGGATATCCGTAAGCTTTCGAAGCAAAGCAAATACTAAAATTCAATATCCGTTAAAATCGAAGCAAATCACAAATATTAAAATTTTGGGAAGCGAATATCCGATCCGATCCGTCAATATATAAATATATGTATATTTTGATTATATTTAAAGTTTTAAATGTATAAAATTATATAATTATTATTCTAACATATGATTTGATAGATTATATTCACATTATTACTTATATAAAAGTATTACATAAAAAGAAGAGAAAACATTTATGACAATTATAATTTTTTCCTTATGGTTTGTGTTATTATAATTTTTAACTAAGTTTAAAAATTTACAAAATATGAACATTCAATACTTCTTTTAATTTTTATCTTTTATATCATGCAAAAAATATTTTTACAAAACAAATCGGTATCAAATTTTTAAGATTAATTGTATTAATCAAAACAAATGAGATATCCGTAAGTATCCGCGAATATCCGCAAATATCTATTTATTTTCCGGATATCCGTTTTTCCGAATATCCGTATTTTTCCGAAGCAAAGCAAATCGAAAAATTAGATATCCGTAGCGTGCGAAGCAAATCACAAATACCTTAAAAAAAACGGATATCCGATCCGTGCCCAGGCCTACTTTTAATCTGGAGAATATTATGTTATAGTCCAATGAAACAGCTGTAGTTACAAAAGCCATGTAGAACTTTTTTTTTTTAAATTATAGTTGGTAAAAAAGATTCTAACACGCTTAACTGTTACACGCACGTGTCAAACATGTTTCTTTGTTTCAACTTACAGAGAAGAAAGACAATTTGCAAACTCAAAGATGATTATTCTCTAATCTTTTATTATAGTGGTTTTATTTTATAGTATTACAGAAGTGTAAAATGAGATTGTGATCATATGTCCCATCTTTTCTTGACTCGAAACATCAAGACTGATGTCTTGATGTCATCTTGTGGAACTTGGAGCATGAACTGGACTTTCATCTTCATTGGTGTCGTTTTCACTTTCCCAGCTTCATCCCCCACCTGTTGCAATATAACCAAACACAACAGACTCAGAGGCTTAGCACAAGAGCAAGGGTATGTGTCCTTAGGTACAATATCACCCCCAATTTTAACACAGACTGATCCTCAGGTGCTATGTTATATTAGCTAGGATTGTGTTGTGGTGAATGATTTATATTCTATATACATCAGAATCATACTATGACTATGTTTTTGGGGGATTAAGATAAGAGTGGAAAAGGGGTTCGCAGAGAAAAGAATAGAAAAGTTTGGTGCTTTACCCAGAGAGAAGCCCAGCCAAGGCGTACTTCAGAATCATAGCCAGCTTTGAACTTGTAGTCTTTACCATATGTGCGTTTGTAAACAGCACTCCACATGTTTGAATCAAACTTGTACCAGTAGCTGCATGCATAGCAAGTCATCATCATGATATTTGTATACTTCCACAATGTCAATATGCAACTAAATTTAACAGATGACACAAAAAGAGAAAGGAGTAGAAACAGAGAGGCCACTAACCTCAACTTATCTGAAGGGCTAAACCTGCGCTTGAATGCAAATGAAGCAGCGTTGGAAGGAAGGGAGATGGTTGGGATGAAAGACAACGCTTCATCCTGTATGAAACAAAAACAAGTAAAGCCTTGATGTCACATCCAAAAGATAGCCAAGTAATGATTATTCTCCTTACAGGTGTACCTTTTACGAGTTATAGCATAATTAAACAAAAAGCAGAGAAGGAAATTTGGTAAAAGTTCAAAACCTTATAAGCATATCTCAGCCTCAACTCTTCATCTGTGTATAAAGCGGAACAAACACCATCCATAACTTGACGTTTGAGGATCCCACTAACAGATAACATTCTCTTATTCTTATCCTCTTCCTCCTCTTCTTCTCTCTCTTGTATCGAAACTTCACCTAATGGGAATTTAAGAGTCGCTCTTGGCTGCAAGAAGAGAAAACCGTACAGGCATTACATAAAAGCTTTTAACGGCAACAAGTTGCAAAGTACTAGACCAAATGGACAATCTAAGAGATGGTACTCACGTAACCGATAGGAACAGGTGATGAAAGCTCGAGAGAGTAGCCAGGCTCAGCCAAGTTTGCCTCCATAGCAACCTCTCCTTGTTGTGCCTACAACAACATACAGTTAAACGACCTAACATCAATGACATATATAATCAAGAACAGAACATAACAAGCCTACAAACGTAATCCTGAGCTGTATAATCAAGAACAGAACATAACAAGCCTTACAAACGCTAAGTTTCGATAGCTAATGATAGTTAGTTGATTGAACAGCTCTCAGATGTGCTGGACAGATAGTTCATCCCACTCAAAAACAATCAAATGGCAATGATACGACATAGTACAAATCCTATCAACACCATTTCACTGAAACATTCTCAAAGCACAGAACCTGTTCTGTTCCATAGAAGACAACTAATTTAATTCAAAAGAAGTGTTTTTTTCTTTCCCTAATAGCGATCAAAACCAAACACAGAGTTAACTAACTGTGATAATAGGCAAGAAACAGAGGAAAGATTCAATCTTTATTACATTAACATTATGAAGAGCACGGAGCTGAAGGCGCGGGGAAACGTCGACGGTGCTCTTGATGAAAGTGTTCTTCTCCTCAACATCGTAGAGAACAGAGAGGTACTTGGAAGTGAGAGACACCTGAGGCTGCGTAACCTCTCGCTGAGAGTTGTTCTGAAACGAGAGCTTGAGCTTGGCGAGGTTGTCGAAAAGCTTACAAGACACTTTGTTCAAGAAGAGGAGACTGTCGCTGTCGAATTCAGACGTCACGCGGAGCTTCGGTCTGCTGTTCAGAGACTTGAGGAAGGGGAAGAGGGAGGAGCGAGTCGGTGGAGGAGGCGGTGGTTCCGAGGCTGTTGATTGAAGGGTAGGTGGAGGAGGAGGTGGGGAAGTGGAAAGGGTGAGGCTTTGAGGAGATGAATCCGCCATTTTGAAAGTGGAGTTTTGGGAGAATCTATCGCAAAGTCGTAACACGAGATTCAAGTACTAGAGAGAGAGAGAGTATAAAACTCGACGGTTCTTGTTTTTCTGGTAAATTAAAAAAAAAAATCAGAAATTTTACGATTTAAATTTATAAAAATATATCTGACTGCAATTTTGAAATTCAACATGAAACTCATTCATATAAATAGCAGAGTTATACTTAATATTATAGTTGCAGTTTTTACAGATTATTTTATTCTATTAAAAATGGAAAAAATTATCAACTTATTTTTATTATAATTACTTTATTTTAATGCTAAATTATAAAACTTGAAATTAATGCGAGATGTATAATAAAACAGATGATTATGTTTTGATTCTCCCATATAATTGTATAGTATTATTTAAAATTTTATTACATAATTCCAAAACCTGATAAATGTTATATATTTGAACATATTTTATTATGTAAAAAATAAAATATTATAATTCAACACAATGTATATTAAATTTATTAGAAGTGAAGTATTATAATTTCTCTTATTAAATGGCAGAATGTCTTTGTACATTCAGCTTTTGAAACATGGAACTCAAAGAAGGAAAATGTCTTGTGCGGAAATCAGTCTTTGAGCCTTTCTTATAGCTTGCAGTTGAGGAACTTGTTCAATGAACTAGTATCAAACCGAGGTAACAGAGGCTCACTCCTTTGCTCTGTAACTTCTATAAACTATGGATACCAATAAGACTTCAATGATTCAAAAAAAGGAGAGTAACCTTGATGGTAAAATGGTTAACATGAACAGTACAATGGAAAGTTCTTAAATAGACCAAAAAAGAGCTACAGAACATCAGTTATGTAATTGCAAACAACCCTAGTGGTTTCAAAAGCCGGTCTGAAAGGCAGAAGAAGAAAGTGGTATCCAAACATCTAACTTTCACAGCTGATGACTGATGATTTGGTAAATCTATGTCAGCTCTTCTGGAACCACCAGTTGTCAACGCACCTACAAAACTTGGAAGCTTCAACGCATGTTTCCTCTCTCAAAACATCGATCATGTTGTAGATTCTCTGGTCTGCTTTCAACCGAATCTGCATTTCACAAAAGTGTTGAAACAACAATTAGCATCGTTTAGATAAGAGGTGAGAGACTAATAAGATAGCTGAGTCACAGTAATACTGTGAGCAAAAAAGGAGTAAGCTATAGAACCTTTTTGGCAAGGAAAAGAACGGCATCGACTGTACCCTCAGCGTATATTGATCTGCCACAGACATTGTGCTGGAACTCAAAGGAGACACTACAAAGAAAAAGACAAAGCTAGTTATGGAACATACACACTTTTACAAAAGAGATCAAAGCTATACAATGATGTCTTCCATACTGCATTACGTTTCATCAGGTGATGTCAAGTGATAGAGATGGAAAGCGTGGCCAGAGACATGCTCTTCAGGAACTCCAACCATCTCAACTTGCTGTTTAGGATCCCTAATCAATTGTATCTACCACAACAACAAAAAGTTGTACACAAAGAAAATTCATATTCAGAGATCAAATGAGCCAAGTAGTTGCCGAAATGTTACAAGCAATGCACCTGATCCATGTCATAAGACACTCCCAAGTCTTGGAAGCAAGAGATGACAGCTTTTGCAGTTCCGGATGCATCCAGTTTGCTAGCTTGATGAGACTCCATCACCTACATATACACATTGGCTTTTGACTAAACGTGCGAAGAAGCAAAAAATGGAATACAAAAGTACCTCCAAGGAATAACCAGAAAAGGCTCCAGGAAACTGCTCAGCCATGATCTCCATGGCCGCAAGAAAAGCAACAACCTAATGAAACCAACAAAGCAAAGAGACATGAGCCAAAAGATCTTAAAATTCACTTTACTTTCTACCAGAAACACATTACCTGTTTACCCAT
This sequence comes from Brassica carinata, assembly GCA_016771965.1. Lineage (NCBI taxonomy): Eukaryota > Viridiplantae > Streptophyta > Magnoliopsida > Brassicales > Brassicaceae > Brassica > Brassica carinata. The sequence continues at coordinate 53,152,580 of CM028692.1, forward strand.
CTGTGGGGAAATCACAGCATAGATCCTTGCTCTTTCAACAGTCTCATACAGTTTATTCCTGTCTCCACCAGTTGTTCCCATTACAAAAGGAACACCTACTTTGCTATACAGCTCCGCATTATCTACACATTATCACTCAATGAGAGACCAGTTTTTTTCAAGCAAAATCAAGAAATGAGAGAGGTTCCTGGAGTTGTTACCATTAACAGCAGCGGGAACGGTGTAGTCGACAGCAATAAGCTCAGGGTGCTTCTCAAACACCGAAGCAAGAACCTCTTCTCTCTCTGTAGGACCGTGCACAGTGATCTCTTTTCCACACACCTCAACAGTCTGCCCAGCCTCAGCAGCAGATCCAAAGGAAGTGGGAACGATGTTTACTCCAGCAGAGTCTGCTGCTTTGATCACAGCCTTCCCCATTTTGCCACTACATCCATTCACCTGAAATGCAAGAGATAATGACCAAAGCATAAGACACTTGAGAGTTCTTTCTACAGTGTTGTAACTTAATTGTATATACCATGATGGATATGCCATTTCCAGGCAAAACAGACTTCACGGCTCCCTCAAACTCCGGCTCCTCCGCCGCCGCCATTGATAAAACCACCGGAAGACGACGACGTTTCGGATTGCCGAGAAAGCTAACACTGCTTTTACCTAAATTTTGATTCTTTCTAGAAGCAAATGGTAGACGAGGGTTGTTCCCTGTGCGATGAAGGAACACACTTGGAGACGCCACTAGCCTGTGTGGATCAATTACAATGTTTATCTCTCAATAGATTCATCTTTAAAAGAGTTAAAAGATTCGAAATGGTACCAGTTCGTCGTAGCCATATCCTATATGGTTTCAAGACTTCTCTTCTTCCAAAAGATGAAAGCTTTGTTCTTTGTTGCGGCGGACAAGGAAAGTTATCTTTTCACTTTTGTGTTTTGTCTGAAAATTCCGACCGGCGAGAGATTGAGACTTTAGGGTAGGTGGGTTCGGGTAATTTAGATTGGTACTTCGGTTTTCTCGGTTAGTTCGGTTCAACATAAATTTTATTGAATTAAATCTGAAAAAAAGTTTGATTTTGTTTCGGTTATGTTCTGATTTAATTTGTTAGTTTGATTAGTTTATGTTAAATTTTATAAATTCGATTATTTCAGTTAATTCACTTTGAAATTTGGTTTAGTCAGGTTTTTATATGATTTGGTTATATTTTTTTTTTGTTTTTAAAGAAAACCGAAGTAATCGATGGTGAACTGAACCGCAATGAATTTAAAAAAAAAAAATTTACCGAGACGAACTCTTAACCAAACTATTTGAAAATTCAATCAACCGGAAATCTCGAAACCAAACCATTGGATTCATTACTAAACCGGAATTAATTTTTAAATAGCTAAACCAACGATAAGAACGATCTTTCCAAAGCACTCACTCACTCCACTCCTAACCGCAGCCAGGAGAACGAAAAATGAAGTCGTTAGCTTCGCCGCCTTGTCTCCGCCTAACTCCGACGACACGTCATCACCTCCATCCTCGTCAATCGTCTTCCACTGTAATCAAATCCAACAGCTTATCATTCTCCTCTTCCCCATCCGGTAACGCTTTGACTTCCCTCACACTCTCTCTCTTGAAAGCTCGATACTTTTCGAAGATGCTAAGGTTTTCTGTCTCAGGTTTCGCGTCACCACTCTCTGTAGAGAAGGAGCTACGCTTACAGACGGCGGCTGTGCGCCACGTCACTGGGTCGCTAATCAGAGGAGAAGGTCTTAGATTCGCCATCGTGAGTGTGTTCTCTTTCCCTTTCGTTTATAAAGTCTTCACCTTTTTTTTTCAAGATTTTGAAAGATTCGTTTTTTTTTTGTTTGGTATCTTCGAGGTTGTTGCTCGTTTTAATGAGGTTGTGACGAAGTTGCTTTTGGAAGGAGCTGTTGAGACTTTCAAGAAGTACTCTGTTAGAGAAGAAGACATCGAGGTTATCTTAATCGTAATGATTAAAGATGGGAGCTTTATTACATCCTTGGCAACTGAAGCTAGTGAAACTCTTTTTTTTTTTTGAATCAGGTTATATGGGTTCCTGGCAGCTTTGAGATTGGTGTTGTTGCACAGAATCTTGGGAAGTCAGGAAAGTTTCATGCCGTTTTATGTATCGGTGCTGTGGTATGATGGCTCTTGCTTTTTAACATACTCTTAGCCTAGATGATTGTATGTGTTGAGGAAGTAGTTTGCTTTATGTTGCTGAGACATGTTTAGAGTTGGGGTTTTGATTCTAGGGCTTTGTTGTGTGTTAGATAAGAGGAGATACTACTCATTATGATGCTGTTGCCAACTCTGCTGCATCTGGAGTACTTTCTGCTGGCATAAATTCAGGTTTGTCTCGAACATCATTTGCGTCATCTGCATTTTATGTCATCTTCTCTTGCATTTAGATTTAGCTTTGCAGTAGTAGATGTAACGCTTTGGATTCCCAATATTGCAGGTGTTCCATGCATTTTTGGTGTGCTGACATGCGAGGACATGGATCAGGTTAGCTTTTGTTTATTTAAGAATTGATGATATGTAGCTGATTCATCATAATGGATAAAATATTGAAATTATTTAACTGAAACTATAGGCTCTGAATCGATCTGGTGGCAAAGCTGGAAACAAGGGAGCTGAAACTGCTTTGACGGCGGTAAGTATCATCATGATGATCAATCCTTTACTCTTAGAACAAGATGTAGAAGTTACAGATAATGGTGGTGTCATGTTACCACCATTTGAGTTCTTGTATCTTATGCAAAGTCCTTGAATGTTCTCTCCTTTTTTCTTTTTGCAGCTGGAGATGGCGTCCTTGTTTGAGCACCACCTGAAATAGCTGCTCGTTCCATGGGAGGAGCAATGATCATCACATCCAATCTCTGAAAATGTACCTGAAAAGATTGTCAAAATGTTTTCTTTACCTCAGTGAAAAATATTTAAACGTTTTTTTTGTAAGCTTCATGTCTTGTTTTTGAATCGTGTAATAATAGTTCCTCTGGATTTTAGGGGACGAGTGGGTTCCAGCAATCATTTATGTTATTCTAATTCTCGTAATATCATGAAAATTAGGAGTCAAAATGAAATTAAAGAGGCTTTATAAAAGCCAATGGCCCAATCGTGACTTTACACGTTGTTTTGTCGGCAAGGCGAAGATGACGCGTCAACATTTATTAAGTTGATATAAGTTCAACGAACCGGTAAACTCCACAAACTGCAACCCATTCTCTGTCTCTTCAAAGCACTCTCTTGTCTCTGTGACTCACATTCATCCAACTCTCTAGGTAAAGATTCAAATCCACTTGTGATCGTTATCTGTTCTTGCGTTGATCCTTATCTGTATTTGATCTAGAAGAAGGTGATGCTTAGATCAAGTTTTTACTGATTCTGACCTCATTTTTACCGATCTGTTTGACCTTTCGCTTGATCTAACGCTATGATCGTTAGATCGTGTTTTCTTGGTTCATGTGATCTGATCATTGTTGTTGTACTTCATACATGCAATGTATGTTCTTGTGTTCGAGCTATATGAATGGGATGTTGTCTTGTCTTGGTTTCACTTTTTATCATCTAGTTGATTAGATCTACTGTGATACGAGTTCTTCTTCATGGTGTTTGGTAGATAGTCTTTTCCTTTTTCATTTTTGTATGCTTGGACTGTGTGTCTTCGTGCCTTGTTCTTAGGGCCTGATCTGAAAATTTGGGATTATTTTTATAAAATTATTTTCATAATTTAGGGACCTAATCCCATGTAAAAAAATGTCAAAAAAAATTAAGAGATCAAAGCCAGTATTTCGTTGGGTTTGACCCAAATCTGGTCATGCGGCCGGATCTGGGTCGGACCCAATGAAATATTGATTTTATTCTCCAAAATTTAGACGTATGTCCACAAATTACGAAAAAAAACAACTGTAAAAGTTTTTAAAAAAGGTTTATAGCCTCCAAATTCTCTGATCTTTGTCATGTCCTGGGTGTAGTCAGTATAGCCTTAAACAACTGGTAAAAAAAATGTTTGGTTTGTCTTTTTTTGTATGTGTTCTTGTAATGATGTCTCCTTGCTGCTTCTCAGCTATGTCGACATCCGAGAACAAAGTGGAAATCGTGGACAGAAGCCACAAAGAAGAAGAAGAAAAAGAAGAAGGCAAAGGTGGAGGATTCCTCGACAAGGTCAAAGACTTCATCCACGACATCGGCGAAAAAATCGAAGAAACCATCGGCTTCGGGAAACCAACCGCCGACGTCTCCGCCATCCACATCCCCAAGATCAACCTCGAGAGAGCAGACATCATCGTCGACGTCCTCGTCAAGAACCCCAACCCGGTCCCCATCCCTCTCATCGACATCGACTACCTAGTCGAGAGCGACGGGAGGAAACTCGTCTCGGGCCTGATTCCCGACGCGGGAACCCTCAAGGCCCACGGGGAAGAGACCGTCAAGATCCCTTTGACTCTCATCTACGAGGACATTAAAAACACTTACAACGACATCAACCCCGGGATGATCATACCTTACCGGATCAAAGTCGATCTCATCGTCGACGTGCCGGTGCTAGGGAGGCTGACGTTGCCCTTGGAGAAGCGCGGAGAGATCCCGATACCGAAGAAGCCTGATGTGGACATCGAGAAGATCAAGTTCGGGAAGTTTTCTCTGGAGGAGACCGTGGCGGTTCTCCACGTGAGGCTTGAGAACATGAATGATTTTGACTTGGGGCTTAACGATTTGGACTGTGAGGTTTGGCTGTGTGATGTGAGTATCGGGAGAGCTGAGATATCGGATTCTATTAAGCTCGATAAGAACGGGAGCGGGTTGGTTAATGTGCCGATCACGTTTAGGCCCAAGGACTTTGGTTCCGCGCTTTGGGATATGATCCGTGGGAAAGGGACGGGGTATACGATTAAAGGGAATGTGGATGTTGATACGCCGTTTGGTGCTATGAAGCTTCCTATTATCAAGGAAGGTGGTGAGACTCGTTTGAAGAAGGAAGATGATGATGATGACGATGAGGTTAGTATAATGTTCTTCTCTTTTTGCTTTATAGCTTCTGCATTGGTTTTATGATCGTTTTGCTCACAGTACCATCTTTGTTTTCATTTGCAGGAGTAAGTGAAGGAGCTCAAGAGGATGAGTGTGTGTTGGGTTCTGAATCTCCCATCTTTAAAAATAATGTTTTAAGTTTAACTGAGAACTTGTTTGGTGTGTGTGCTTTTGATGACTGTTGGATCAGACTTATGAGTAGTGCTGTCTTTTTTATGGGACTTCCTATATCAATGTGGTCTATTTCGGTTTATTATGTTTTCTAGCCAAATTATACCGATTTATTATACTAAACAAAATTGCTCTCTAAATTTTGAAGCAAACTATCCGAAATATTCGAACTAGCCAGATTTAATTTGAAATTACCGGGATTTGTAACTAAACTACCTGCATGGTTGTATCCAAAATGATAAATCGAGTAGAGAAGAACAATGCATGTTAAGGTACTTTATAGGACTTTGGTAATGGTCGTGTATACTATCTGCGTGGTTCTTCTATAACTAGCAGGACCGGTCTTGGGTTATGCATGGTGAAACATTTGCAACAGGCCCCCGAAATTTTTAAAGAAAACTACATAGACATAAGCTTCCAAATATTTTTTTAAGCCCCAAAATATTTTTTTACATTGACATTGCAACAGGCTCCCAAAATCTCAGGGCCGATCCTGATAACTAGGGTTGAGTTATGATGAGTATATACATCTAACTTGCTTAAGGAGATCACATTAATATGTATTGGTATATGGTAGTTTAGGGAAGTGCTTGATATAGTTTCCATCAGGTGACACAAGGTGGATCAACTCCAGTTGCCGTGCTACGATTGGTACAGTGTCGAACCCGTCTCGTGGAGTGAAGAAGAAGCTGAGGAAAGCAGGAGAGAGTAGGTGGCTGGGGATAAGACCAAAAGTGAGACGCGGGGCGAATAATCCTTGTGATCATACATAGGGTAGTGGTGAAGGGAAAAGCATAAGTAGTTGAAGCATAGGAAGGACATCGGTTACTCCGTGGGGGAAACCGTGCAAAGGTGGGTACAAGTCAGCTTGTGTCAAAAAGAAGAAGAAGAGATTGGCTGCTAGAGAAGCCAAGATGATGTGATACGATGAATCTTTTGAGAGTGATGAAGATGGTTGGAACGTTGGTTCCGTGTCTTTTTGTTTATTGATTTGAAATAAAACGTTTGGAACGTGCACCACGTTTTAATAAACGCGTTTTAACGTATAAAATGAGTTGCGGTTGTCCTGATCAGCTGAGCCAAACTTTAGAAGTTGTTTTATTTATTACGCTTCTGTAAAGAGACTGCAGTAGTAGTAGAAGGTTGGGTCGAGGAAAGCGACCAAAGACAAAGGATAATAATTAAAAAATGGAGGTCAGAGAAGGAGTCAAAAGGTTGGAACCATGCACTGAATCAATCCCCACGATAAAAAACACTCAAAACATATTTCTTTGACTTGCCTTACTTTAAAATATTCCCGATTTTGGAAAAAATAATTTATGTATAGTAAAATAATATATTTAACTTCAAAATCTTATAAGGTCGAATGTTAGTATATATCAGAGTTAGAGATTAATAGTTAATATAAATAAACACACTACACATTTGACAATATCTTTCTTTAATACTTGTGTAATACGTACTCTTAATAAGTCTTTTTCTGCCTGGTATACATAAGTAATACTCCCATGTAATGTAAGATGTTATACCCAAAACACACGAAAATTAAGCAATTCACTTTTCACTACAAACATCATTAAAAATATAAACTAAAAGTAATTCAATCAATCATAAAAACACTATAAAATTTTATTAGTTGAGCAGTTTTTAATAAAATTCAAATTAACATAAAAATCTCAAAACATTTTATATTTTGAAACACCAAAAAACCTTCTAAATATCATATATTACATGAGTTTTTGGTAAAAATTGTACATAAATTTGTTTTAGATGGCTTTTGTTGTAAAGTAAAAAATCAAGATGGCTCTTCTAAAAAGAATCAAGAAAGCCAATTTGACATTTTCCATGTCTATTCTAAACAACCTACTGTTTGAAAAGCTTTACGGGTGTTTTGAAAGAAAAAATGAAAAGACAAGAATGGTATTAGATTTTAGAAGGGGAAATAGAGAAGGGAGGAGCACATAGAATTTGAAGAGTATGAGATTGTAAACACACAACAGAGTAGCCACCGTGCTTGCCGTCTTGGGTCCTACTCCATATTTATTCATCGTTTCATCTCTTTTCTATTATTCCTGTTTTTTACTAGTTTTTAATTTATTAGTTTTCACGTTTTAGAATATATCCACAAAAAAATGTAGTGGTATACTAAAAATAATAATGGATTGACAATTCGAGACATTTTATAATGGCTGAAGTGAAGTAAGTAAAAGTTGTTTTAAGTAACAGTTAGAAGTAGGGCTGGGCATCATTACTCGTTACTCGCCTTATACTCGTGACTTGATCCGTATTCGTCTTGAAAAACCGAGTACTCGCATTAGCAAGGCAAGTAACAAGTCAACAAATTTCACTACTCGTAAGGACAAGGCAAATATCAAGTATCGTTTCATTTTTTGGTACTTGCCTCGTTACTCATTATTTGTTACTCGTTCTATAAAATACTCGTTAGTTTAGCTTCAGATGCTTATGAAAATTTGGTCCAAGGAATTGCTTAACTCTGGATGAAGAATAAAAGTTTAGAATATATCTTGTCATCTTATATTGTCTTGTATTATCATATACGTTTGGTTTGCATGTAAGTACTTTCTTTTGTAGGAACAAAATGTATTTTGATTTTGTAGAAGCAAAACATGATCAAGAAGTAGACAAAAAACTTTTTTGGAACACCGAAATAAAATGGAAGAACAATGAGTTTCATATGGTTTTTCAATATTTTGAATGCTTATTTTTATTTTTGTCTCTATTTTTTCTAAATTCATATGACTATTGGATGTTAAAAATTTAGAATATGTGTTTTTTTTATGTAATCAAGAGCCAATTACTTAGTTTATCAAATAACAAGGCAAAGCAAATTACTTGCAAGTATCAATTTTTTTTCCAAGTACTTGATAAAGCAAGTATTTGTTTGAAGCAAGTCAAGTATCAAGTCGAAAAACAAATTACTCGAGAATTGGCAAATAATTGCCTTGTGCCCACTCCTAGTTAGATGCAATTAATTGTTCATTTTCAAATGTCACATGAATGGTATGCTGTTTTCTTTGAAAGGTGATCTCACAGACAAAACAAAAAGTTACCCCAATCTCTCAATTAAGTGATTGTGTTTCACATCTAATATACTAATCGTTGAATTAGTTTACCAAATCTCGTCTGACTGTGTTTTAACTTTACATTATTCAAATAATAATCTACATCTCAGTGAATCATAAGAAAACATCGGTAATAGTTGATTGATATTATGTCTTGAATGATATGTAGAAATTTATGTTTAATTTGTTTTCCCTCTTTTATGTCAAGGTAGGGGAAAGGAAAACGAATCATCAAGATATGCAAAGTGCAATGAATCCAAATAGCCTCACTAGCAGATGCATGAATTTTGTTTGTTTTTTTTTTATGTTATCATATCCTTTTAATTCCCTTTTCAGTCTGGTCATATCTTTGGTCAGACTTCATTACAAACCTGAATAAAAAACGACAAAGTATACGTTCCCAATATAGTATATTTTTTTATGTGTATCCGGAAAAAAATTACTTTAGCCTTAACTATGACACTGTAGAAGAATAAGTTTAACAATTAGTTCCTAGATTAATTTTATACTGATTAGGTGATTGAAGATCCACATTGTAGTACCTAACAGCTAGTGTTGGGAATATGAGTCATTAGTTGCAGGTTCCGTCCCGTATGACTCGCCTTAACCGGTTTAAAAATTTTGAATTGCAGGGTGTGAGTGCGGATTAAGCTTATTTTAAGCGCGTTTGGTATATGTTGACTTAATTCGAATTATATGCAATTTTTTAAAAAAGTTTTTTTTTAATAATAATAATATATTTCGTAAAAATATATAAACTATTGCAAAATTTGATATTATTTTAACTACAAGTATATTTTTGTAATTATTTTCAAAAACTAATATTTAATTAAAATATTTGTATCATATTTAATATCATTCGTGAATTTCTTGGGTTACTCGGTAAATTTCGTATGGCTAATGTAGATATAACATTTTTCTTTATGAGTTATATGGTTGGATTTTTAAATTTTCAAATAAAAACTCAATCTATGAGTTGATAGGTCAAGCGGGGCGGATTTAACCTACAACCTAACTCTACTGATAATCAATACCGTTTAAGCAAGATAGGCACACCTCGATAAAAAAAATTAGATGACTATAAAGTTCTGGATCTCTAAACACGTACATCTCTATATGAAGGTGAGGCTGTTATAATTACTCTCATTAGGAGATTAGATGCCCCCAACGGAAATCAAACATATATTTTTTAAACATCAGTTATATGATCGAAAAGTTGTAGCCACTATCTCCATAGACATTTATAAGAAACAATTGATCTTTGATTATTTCTATAAGGGGCAATTATACAACAATATGCTTATATTTATAAAATAGTTAAAAGTAGTTCAAATAACTAATTTAACATAGAAAGTTCATTGGATCTCTCAAACTACAAATTTGATATATAAAATCAGTCGACTGGTGCAACGATTTAAATACCATAAATGTAAGAGTGTGATTGCTAAAAGACTAAAAGTTGAGTAAAATAGAGAAAAAATATTATGAAAAAGAACTGAAAAGAAAATGGTGGAAAAGAGAGAGAAAATAAGAAGTAGAGTAAATGTTTTAATCTGATAAACTATGGAGGAGTAAAACTGAATGTGTGTTTTTCTTGTTTAAGTAGTAACTAGAGTAATATGGTGAAAATTTTATTTCACTTGATTGATAAAATTTTGGTGGAACACAGAATAACACAAAACTTAAATAAATATTTACTCTTTATATACTAACTATACAGTCAAAGCATAAGTGTTATTTAGAACTAAGATTAGTTTATGGTTCAGTACATAGCTGCCTACTTATACAAAAATTAATATTAATTTATTTTCACAATGTTGTATACTATATACCATTTGTGTTAACTTTATACTATACACAACTATGAAAAAAGGAAGAGAAAATGAAAATGTATACGTAGAAGTAAGAGATTGGAGAGTTGTACGAGGAATATTAATAAGACAAGTTGGTTGAGATATGCACTGAACCGATGGAAACGAGCCACGTGACAACGACATGTGCAATTTCATCCACATTATATACCTTTTTGAATCAACATTTTATTATTAGCCTAATGCAACTATATTCTTTTCAATATATCCCTACGCAATACCACCAAAATTATTAAACCAGAAAACAGAATAGTCTTAATGGAGAATAATAGTTTCAAGTATGTGATGAAACTGTGGGCATATCATATAAACTCGTTATTGAGATAATAATGCCTATGCATTATTCAAATACATAATAATTCTATAAAGTAATTATATATGTTGAATATTGTTGCAGCAGGTCCACTGCCACTAGACAAGCAATCTAATGGAAGGGTTTGCGATGTTCAAGGCAATCATGCATGGGTTGCCATTTCTATATTGCTTTCCCTTTCCACCATTTTTTATTTTTTATTTTTTATTTCTTGAAACTGAATATAATACTAACAGAATCCACAATTTGTTTCCGTAAGAAATTCTACTGTTTTCTTGTTCACCTTAAGAAAATATTTATATCTTTCTTGGTTTTGCTTACGAATAAAAATCTTCTTTGATCTGGATAAGAGATTGCGATCTCTTGTAACTACATGACTATGGTTTTAATATGCATGTGAACTTCATTATATTATATACAAACGTATGTTTGTATCTACTGACAATTAGATTGCTGATCTTGAGTAGAGACTCCTACCGAATATTTGTTATTATATCTGTAATCTTCGCACGTTAATAGTCTACAAAAAGTTGATGAAATTCGATTCGGATTTGATCTTTCTTTTACTCTAATAATTATTCATGAATATGTTTCCAGTACAAGCTAAAAAATATTACAAAACTGCATGTAAACAGATGTGATCGATTTAAATCGTCAGATAGCAAAATTCTCTACCACAGAAAATGCATTTTATATAAAATATACTTCGAAGCATAACGTCTACGTACACATTTTCATATTTATTTAGGAATGTGTGGCATCGATCCTAACGATTGGATCAAGTACATATCCGCAAAACAAAATGAATATCTTTAATTGTTGGAAAGATATAACTCTAACAGCCATTTCTTCCGTAAGATTTTATGTCTGCATGCTAATTTTTAGCGTGGTTAATTTTTTTTTGAATTGAGGTAAGGTTGTTTTTTTTGTCACTGAGGTAAGGTTGTTTAATAATTTATAGAGTTAAATTAGAACAATGATGTCATCTAGTTAGTGTTTGATACACATAAATATATTTTGAAAGTACTTAGACAAAAAAAAAATCAGTCATAGTATAGTTGATGTAAAATATGTGATTCATTGAATTTGAAGTTATTAATGCATAGGTATAACCTGTCAACTGATTAATACCAGAAAGGCCAAACAAGGAGCTGCTTACACCAAATATCATGTCCCTCGTTAATCACGCAACCAAAATATAAGTCTCATCAATTCAGAGCATATGCAATGAAATATTGTACTATCGCCTCCAAATTTTAAAAATAATTTACATAAATATCAATGACTAAAATTGTAAAAAAATGATTTAACTCTTAAATAAATTGCCTATATCCCCAAAAATACTAATTCTATTTTTGCACTGCTTTTAATTTAAATTATTAATATTTTGCAATAAGATAATATTTTAGTGATTAATCAAAAATATAAAAACCCCAAAAAATTGCACCAACTGTCCCACTAGGAAACATGAGATAATATGATATATCCACCACATGAAATGCCGTAGAGAAGAATGACATCATGGGTCCTTATTGGTCGATAAACATACAAACCATTATTTTTTAGGTGGAAAATATAACTATATGACTTTTAATAATTTTTATGTGAATGTATTTGAGGAAAATAAATTGATAATTTCAGTATAATTCAATCTGTAATCATTAATTTTTTTCTCTCTTGTATTCAGCTCTAGTGCCCCCATCCATAGTTTCAATAGATTACAATCCTGAATAATAATGGTATCTATGTGATAAACTATGCAAAACAAGCATAATATATATAGAACACAGATTAAGTGATATATATTACTTTTAAAGAGAGTAATATATTTGTTTCTAGCATTTTTAGTGGCTAATTTTGTTGTCAAATTGTCAATGAAGACATAAATAACGCAATCACATTCCAAAATCTCTGCAACAAAAGAAGGAACTAGCTTCTACTTTTTTTGTTTAAAAACATCAAGTAGTTAACATTTTGGTATAATTTTATTGTATTCATATTACCAACGATGATTAATTAAAATCATTTAAATAACAAGAGACTATTAAAGCCCACAATTCTTTTTTTTTTAGAACAACTAAAGCCACAACTCATAAAGGAAAAAATACGACTGTTTTTTTTGGATAAACAAAAACAATATGACTACATAAAAACACCATTGAATATTCTCAAAAGAAACTTAAAGCCTCTACATCAGAGAGAGACTTACCCAAATATTCCAGTCTACGTCAGATTCTACTCTTAAGGAAGAGAGATAAAGTGTCTAGGGGAGAAGAACCAACTGTGATTGTGGGGAGGAGAGAGAGAGAGAGAGAAACAAAAGTATTCTAAATTTGCAGGCAGGCCTTCCAGAATCAGCAACTTGTCACCCCCAATAGAGAAAAAAATAACCAAAAATTAATTTCTTTTTTAAAAACATTATTGCTCTGTCTTTTGAAATAAAAGATCTGTAAATTCAATGAACCTTCCCTTCCTCTCTTTCCTGATTCCACAGTCCAATCTCCAAAAAGATTATTTATTTATTTGCTACTTGTCTTCCTTCATCTCACACCTTTTTATACCAAAACCACACCCACTTTCCTTTTCCTTCTGTATTCTCCTTTACAAAGCAAAGAAAAGTTTCAAACTTTCTCTCTGTTCCTCAAAGCTTTGAGCCAAGATCTCCATTTCTAACGTTGTATCATCATCATCTTCTTCTCTTTCAAGGAGTTTGGCTACAAGAACCTGTAAAGGTAACATCTTTCACAAGAAAAGAACGCAACTTTTTTAGATGATTCGTGAAATCTCCAGTCTACAAAACGTACAACATCATTCTTCAAGCAACAACAACAACAACAAGATCATGGACATGAGAAGAGATAACCGAAAAGACATGACTTTCCGCGGACTAGCTCAAGCTCCTATGATGAGCAAGCAAGAATATTTTCGGACATTGTCGTCTCAGAACAGTCCGAGGAGGCTGATCTCAGCTAGTTACTTCAGTATAGAGTCGATGGTTGTACTTGTTGGTCTCACAGCATCTCTCTTGATCCTTCCCTTGATTCTTCCACCGTTACCTCCTCCTCCCTTCATGCTGCTTTTGATTCCTATTGGGATTATGGTTCTGCTTATGGTTCTTGCTTTGATGCCTTCTTCATCTTCTTCGTCTGGTTCTTCTAATGCCAAACATGTAACAAGAACTTATATGTAACACAAAGGAAAATGAGGTTTTGTTTTTTTTTTGTTTTATCTACTGTTAATTTTGTTATTACATAAGGTTTCAGGGTAAGAGATTTTGTATAACTATTTCATTTGTAAAATTCTGTAGTACTATAAAATTCCATGATTTTATCTACATTGTCCTCAAGATGGGATCAGAGCATTTGAAAATCCAAAGCAAAAGGGTAACAGATTTCATTTTATATACATTCAATTAGGCTTGAGCTTTTGGTTTTTGTTTTTGGGTAATCGTTTGGTTATTCACAAATTTTGGTTCGGTTTTGTTATTTCGATTTTTGATTGAATCCATATAGCAAAGCTAGGAAATATCTAATATCCAAAAAAATCTGGTCCAATTAGATTTTAATTTTTTCAGATAATTTGGATAAATTTAAATATTTGAATAATTTTTTTTTGGATAATTCAGATTTTTGGGTATTTCGGTTCATAAATAGTATTTTTATAATATTTAGTTATTTAGAAACTAGAACATAATCTATATTTTTAAAATTCAGGTATTCATTCGAGTTTCAGCTCAGTTTAGATTTTTTAATTCTAGAGATATATAATTCATATGTTTATTTATAAATTCGGTTTAGTTTCTATTTCGATTCGGTCATTCAGTTCTAGATAAATGTGCCAATACCTATGATCATAGGAGATTAAAGTCAGACACAACAGGAGTAAGACTTTTTTTTTTTTTTTAATACAAACACAGGAGTAAGACTATATCTTTTACTTTTCTTGTACTTGAAATAATAATGTAAAATTATCATCTCCCATGGGTTAGGAGATAGAGAAAGAGGCTTGACAAAGACATTCTCATAGACTTGGATCCGGATCCAAAGGTTAAACCCCAATAACTAGGATGCTGGATCCATTCCTGCTCAGTGTGAAGAAGCTTTGACCAAAAAAAAGAGGAAGGTGATGCTCCAACACTGTTATGAGTTGATGACGACCTTTGTATACTTCTTGTACGTCCACATCAAGCCCATCCGGGTCTAAACGAGGTAGAGAAGAGTGTGAGAGGGAAGCAAGCTGCATTAAAGGCTTCTGTAAAACGAGGTAGAGAAGAGTCGTCCCAGTTCGATCCTATCATGTCTACTACTAAGCTTCTTCTTCTCTTTCCCTAGATTACCACCACCACAATTTAAAGTTGTTAATAACCTTTTATTCCTGTCCTAAACAGAGTTATGATTATACAACACACTTTGATACAACTCTTTTTTAGTGTGTTGAACATGTATAAATTGATCACTGGAAACGTATATGTTTTTTTTTTTTTTTGCATTAACCTGACATCTTCTGCGAGCTGGAAGTGATCAACTCTTTGTGTTACAGGAACTGGATCTTAGTAACACAGCTAGTGCCGCAGAGGAATGATGTGCAAACAATAATTTTTTTTCTCCCATCTTAAAAAGTTCTCTCACTTGTTTTCCTCTCTATGTTTTCTGTTAGAACTCAAAAAAATCAGATTGATCTCATCATGTTCCCGGTTTATCTCATGGTGTCTCTGTTCCTTTCCTAAAACCAAAAAAATGTTGGTTCCATTGTTTCTGTTCGGTGTGGCCTATATAAGAAACCAACCTACGTATGTTGAAAGAAGAGTATGATCTTCTTGACAAAAGCAAATCTTGCATTCAATCAAAAAGGCAGAGACTTAAAATAATATTCTTACAACACCGTTAAATCAGTTTTGTATATTACACAAAGCCAACGAAGTATTTTTGTCTGAAAAACAGAAAGCTTTTGTTTTAGGACGTATAACTGTGTAAGAGCTATTTTTCCTCAACGATCTCAGGTTTCTTCTCAGAGAGGTGACTTTTCTGAGAGGAGCCTTTCCCTAGCAGCGACTGCAACTGGATAGACCGCGGTGAAGGAGTGGCTGTAGGGTTTGGACTGCCACCATGACTGGAACCTGCATGAGTTGAGCCGCCTTTCTTTTTTGCCATCTTTGCAGACTTTGCCCATCCAGCAATCTGTTGCTGCGCCTGGTCGGTGAATATTGCACCTTTGAACGAACTTCCCATCTTGCCACCAAAAGACCAGACAAGAAAAAGAAGAAGAAGAGTAAGAACTGTGGTGGTTTTGAATTTATGTCTCTATCAAGTTGGTATCAGAACACAAGAATCTGTACCTGAGCAACGAGGGCGTAGAGCGGTAAGGTACTGTAACTGCAGAGAAGCTGAACCAATACCCTGAAGAGGGAAAAAAAACAGTCAAAATGATTCTACATTTGAAGGAGATGTAAGAAGGTTTGGCTATTACCCAATGACGAGTCTTGGAATTATGAACTTAACTTGTCCCATGATGCAAGAATCAAAACCATATTGAGCCTGTTGTTTTGTTACATGGTGCATTAATCTTTTTGAGAGGCATGTGTTTTCTTTAATTTGGTTTAGTTTCATTATGGTAAAGAGCACTTACAAAGATAAAGAAGATGAAGGCCAGTTCAAATGAGTTTTGGAACAGAATGAAATGGATCAAGAAGAGAACTAGCCGCGGACTTTTGAACCAGAACAGATCATCTGATGGTCTCACTACCAAATCTCCCTCTACAGCAATGTGTTTCTCTGCAACTTCATGAGCCAAATCTGTGATGATATGCTCCAGCTTCATCCCCACAGCAAGCAAAAGCTGAGGAGACAAAAAAAAATAGCCTTAAACCTACCGATCTCAAGATGGATATGAAGGATACATGGAGTGTGGTTTAGGGACTTACAATCAAAGGAACAAAAGCTAGCCAGAAGTAAACATGCCATGCTACAAGAAAGATGGATTTGTATGATCATTAACCAGAGGAAAAAAAAAAGATTAGGAAAGTGACTTGGATCGCAAGTTAAAAGATATCAGCAGCTCACCAGCAATGTTTAGAAGCAAGAAGAGAACCACAAACACCCAAAGGTACCAACTGCAATTTTATATAATATACTTTAGCACAAAATCAAAGAACACAATTTGAATACGTTTGGTTTTTTTAGATTGTGACCTGATACCAACAACTTTCTTGAAATCTGAATTTAGGGCACGTATTAGATACTTGTGGAAATTGAATTTTGGATTGGTCTTGCAATGTGTCTATATATAAAAGAAGAAGAAAATAAGGTTGTTAACTTATCATAAGAGTTTATTGTAGAGGGAAACTCAAATTTGTAGAATAAAGAAAGCTTACCGTGACGAACCCTAGCCTCATTGTGATGTAATGAGCACCATGACTTATGATCTTCCCAATCAACCCCGTGATCCCCTGTAACTCTCCTCTGTGGTCAAGAACCAAATAGAATCTAAGCTAATACACAGCAGATCGTTCAAAGTCTGCATATCAGCTAAATGAATCATCCTCTCTGAAAGCTCCCAGTCTTGTGAGCTAACAGAACCTTGGAAGAGTCGTCCTAGTTCAATCCTGTCCTGTCTATTAAGCTTCTTGTCTCTCACTATATCACTCACGCTCTCCTTCTTCTCCATCATCACTCACTGAACAACTAAACAAGCTAAAGCTTCTTCCTTTCAATAGTTAAGCAGACAATAACACTAGTCTCGTACCAACTGATCAAGAACAAGCCCTGAGATTGGAAAGATGAAAAGTATAGAGCTTTTTTAACAAAATTGGATTCGTGGAAAAGGAGACAACTTTATGAATTTGCGTATACATTGATATGAGGAATGAGAGAGAAGGGGGAGAGGCGCGAACCTGGAGAAAGATCTTCGTTGCGAGGCTAAAGAGACGGAGGAAAATGAGGTTTGAGAGAAACCCTGCGCCGTTGGGCTCTGTCTTTTTTTTTTTAATGATATATAAATTATTCGAGAGTGATACCCCATCTAAGAAAAAAAAATCTTTAAAATTCCCACTTTTATTTTAAGTTACAGGAGAGAAAATAACTAAATTATGGAGAAAAAATTGAAATTTATAAAAACCTAATTTTTAACGAAAAATAAATAAATTTGTTTTCTATTTCCAAAGATAAACCAAATTTGATATTTAAAACTTAAAAGTGTTATTAACACTATTTAAGATTATCTAAAATTTAGTTACTTTTATTTTAAAATAAAATTAGAAATTTCAAGATTATTTTGTGAATTTTAAAGATTTTTACGATTTTGTTTGAAACTTATTAATATTTTTGATTAAAATAAACATAATTTGGGTATTAAAATGAGCATTGTTTTAAAAGTTTCTGTACTAAAATGGAAAAAAAAATTAGTTGAGGTATTAAAGTGGGTAGCAAAAAAGTTTGAGTATTAAAAAGTTTAGCAAAATTTAGTTATAGTATTTTTATAATATTTAGTTATTTAGAAACTAGAACATAATCTATATTTTTAAAATTCAGGTATTCATTCGAGTTTCAGCTCAGTTTAGATTTTTAATTCTAGAGATATATAATTCATATGTTTATTTATAAATTCGGTTTAGTTTCTATTTCGATTCGGTCATTCAGTTCTAGATAAATGTGCCAATACCTATGATCATAGGAGATTAAAGTCAGACACAACAGGAGTAAGACTTTTTTTAATACAAACACAGGAGTAAGACTATATCTTTTACTTTTCTTGTACTTGAAATAATAATGTAAAATTATCATCTCCCATGGGTTAGGAGATAGAGAAAGAGGCTTGACAAAGACATTCTCATAGACTTGGATCCGGATCCAAAGGTTAAACCCCAATAACTAGGATGCTGGATCCATTCCTGCTCAGTGTGAAGAAGCTTTGACCAAAAAAGAGGAAGGTGATGCTCCAACACTGTTATGAGTTGATGACGACCTTTGTATACTTTTGTACGTCCACATCAAGCCCATCCGGGTCTAAACGAGGTAGAGAAGAGTGTGAGAGGGAAGCAAGCTGCATTAAAGGCTTCTGTAAAACGAGGTAGAGAAGAGTCGTCCCAGTTCGATCCTATCATGTCTACTACTAAGCTTCTTCTTCCTAGATTACCACCACCACAATTTAAAGTTGTTAATAACCTTTTATTCCTGTCCTAAACAGAGTTATGATTATACAACACACTTTGATACAACTCTTTTTTAGTGTGTTGAACATGTATAAATTGATCACTGGAAACGTATATGTTTTTTTTTTTTTTTGCATTAACCTGACATCTTCTGCGAGCTGGAAGTGATCAACTCTTTGTGTTACAGGAACTGGATCTTAGTAACACAGCTAGTGCCGCAGAGGAATGATGTGCAAACAATAATTTTTTTTCTCCCATCTTAAAAAGTTCTCTCACTTGTTTTCCTCTCTATGTTTTCTGTTAGAACTCAAAAAATCAGATTGATCTCATCATGTTCCCGGTTTATCTCATGGTGTCTCTGTTCCTTTCCTAAAACCAAAAATGTTGGTTCCATTGTTTCTGTTCGGTGTGGCCTATATAAGAAACCAACCTACGTATGTTGAAAGAAGAGTATGATCTTCTTGACAAAAGCAAATCTTGCATTCAATCAAAAAGGCAGAGACTTAAAATAATATTCTTACAACACCGTTAAATCAGTTTTGTATATTACACAAAGCCAGTGAAGTGTTTTTTGTTGTCTGAAAACAGAAAGCTTTTGTTTTAGGATGTATAACTGTGTAAAGAGTTATTTTTCCTCAACAATCTCAGGTTTCTTCTCAGAGAGGTGACTTTGTTGAGAGGAGCCTTTCCTAGCAGCGACTGCAACTGGATAGACTTCGGTGAAGGAGTGGCTATAGGATTTAGACTGCCACCATGACTGGAACCTGCGTGAGTCGAGCCTTTCTTTTAGCCATCTTTGCTGACTTTGCCCATCCAGCAATCTGTTGCTGCGCCTGATCAGTGAATATTGCACCTTTGAACGAACTCCCATCTTATCACCAAAAGAAGACCAGACAAGAAAAAGAAGAAGAAGAGTAAGAACTGTGGTGGTTTTGAATTTATGTCTCTATCCAGTTTGTATCAGAACACAAGAATATGTACCTGAGCAACGAGGGCGTATAGTGGTAAGGTACTGTAACTACAGAGAAGCTGAACCAATACCCTAAGCAGAGAAAACACAGAGTCAAAACATGATTAAGAAACTTTCAAAGGAGAAGTAAGAAGCTTTGGCTATATTACCCAATGACAAGTCTTGGAATTATGAACTTGACTTGTCCCATGATGCAAGAATCAAAACCATATTGGGCCTGTTGTTTTGTTATGTGTGAAGCAATCTTTGTGAGAGGCATGTGTTTTCATTGTTTTGGTTTAGTTTCATTATGGTAAGAGCACTTACAAAGATAAAGAAGATGAATGCTAACTCAAATGAGTTTTGGAAAAGAATGAAGTGGATCAAGAAGAGAACTAGCCGGGGACTTTTGAACCAGAACAGATCATCTGATGGTCGTACTACCAAATCTCCCTCTACAGCAATGTGTTTCTCTGCAACTTCATGAGCCAAATCTGTGATGATATGCTCCAGCTTCATCCCCACAGCAAGCAAAAGCTGAGGACCAAAAAAATTAGTCTAAACAGACCAATCTCAAGATGGATTTGAATGATATACATGGAGTGGTTTAGGGACTTACAATCAAAGGAAGAAAAGCTAGCCAGAAGTAAACATGCCATGCTACAAGAAAGATGGAGTTTATGATCATTAACCAAGGGGAAAAGAGAGTAGGAAAGTGAATTGGATCGCAAGTTAAAAGATATTAGCAGCTTACCAGCAATGTTTAGAAGCAAGAAGAACCACAAACACCCAAAGGTACCAACTGCAATTTGATATATACATTAATTAGCATAGAATGAGTAACACGATATGAATACTTTTGGTTTTAGATTACCTGATACCAACAACTTTTTGAAATCTGAATTTAAGGCACGTATGAGATACTTGTGGAAATTAAACTTTGGATTGGTCTTGCAATGAGTCTATATATAAACCAAGAAGAATATATAGTTGTGACTAGAGATTCTAGTAGAGTAAAACTCAAATTTGTAGACTAAAGAAAACTCGAGATATCTACCGTGACGAATCCTAGCCTCATTGTGATGTAATCCGATTCATTGACTGATGCAAGAAACTGCTTCATAAACGAATGCTACAAAACACACTCAAAGACTCAATTAACTTGCATGTAGTACATACAAACATGTCTTGCCAGTCAAGATAACTTTATTAGAAGGCCAAAGAAAAACACTCACCCATCCAAAGCAAGCATCAGCTTTTCCAACTCCAAGAAACCGTCCCTGATGAAGTCATGTTCTCGGACCGCTGTATATTTCTTCTGGATCACTGTGTATATAGATGCATGGGGTTAATGTCGTAACGTTAAGAGATTACAGGTTAGAGTTGTTAATAACCTTTTATTCCTGTCCTAAACAGAGTTATGATTATACAACACACTTTGATACAACTCTTTTTAGTGTGTTGAACATGTATAAATTGATCACTGGAAACGTATATGTTTTTTTTTTGCATTAACCTGACATCTTCTGCGAGCTGGAAGTGATCAACTCTTTGTGTTACAGGAACTGGATCTTAGTAACACAGCTAGTGCCGCAGAGGAATGATGTGCAAACAATAATTTTTTTCTCCCATCTTAAAAGTTCTCTCACTTGTTTTCCTCTCTATGTTTTCTGTTAGAACTCAAAAAATCAGATTGATCTCATCATGTTCCCGGTTTATCTCATGGTGTCTCTGTTCCTTTCCTAAAACCAAAAATGTTGGTTCCATTGTTTCTGTTCGGTGTGGCCTATATAAGAAACCAACCTACGTATGTTGAAAGAAGAGTATGATCTTCTTGACAAAAGCAAATCTTGCATTCAATCAAAAAGGCAGAGACTTAAAATAATATTCTTACAACACCGTTAAATCAGTTTTGTATATTACACAAAGCCAACGAAGTATTTTTGTCTGAAAAACAGAAAGCTTTTGTTTTAGGACGTATAACTGTGTAAGAGCTATTTTTCCTCAACGATCTCAGGTTTCTTCTCAGAGAGGTGACTTTTCTGAGAGGAGCCTTTCCCTAGCAGCGACTGCAACTGGATAGACCGCGGTGAAGGAGTGGCTGTAGGGTTTGGACTGCCACCATGACTGGAACCTGCATGAGTTGAGCCGCCTTTCTTTTTTGCCATCTTTGCAGACTTTGCCCATCCAGCAATCTGTTGCTGCGCCTGGTCGGTGAATATTGCACCTTTGAACGAACTTCCCATCTTGCCACCAAAAGACCAGACAAGAAAAAGAAGAAGAAGAGTAAGAACTGTGGTGGTTTTGAATTTATGTCTCTATCAAGTTGGTATCAGAACACAAGAATCTGTACCTGAGCAACGAGGGCGTAGAGCGGTAAGGTACTGTAACTGCAGAGAAGCTGAACCAATACCCTGAAGAGGGAAAAACAGTCAAAATGATTCTACATTTGAAGGAGATGTAAGAAGGTTTGGCTATTACCCAATGACGAGTCTTGGAATTATGAACTTAACTTGTCCCATGATGCAAGAATCAAAACCATATTGAGCCTGTTGTTTTGTTACATGGTGCATTAATCTTTTTGAGAGGCATGTGTTTTCTTTAATTTGGTTTAGTTTCATTATGGTAAAGAGCACTTACAAAGATAAAGAAGATGAAGGCCAGTTCAAATGAGTTTTGGAACAGAATGAAATGGATCAAGAAGAGAACTAGCCGCGGACTTTTGAACCAGAACAGATCATCTGATGGTCTCACTACCAAATCTCCCTCTACAGCAATGTGTTTCTCTGCAACTTCATGAGCCAAATCTGTGATGATATGCTCCAGCTTCATCCCCACAGCAAGCAAAAGCTGAGGAGACAAAAAAAAATAGCCTTAAACCTACCGATCTCAAGATGGATATGAAGGATACATGGAGTGTGGTTTAGGGACTTACAATCAAAGGAACAAAAGCTAGCCAGAAGTAAACATGCCATGCTACAAGAAAGATGGATTTGTATGATCATTAACCAGAGGAAAAAAAAAAAAAGATTAGGAAAGTGACTTGGATCGCAAGTTAAAAAGATATCAGCAGCTCACCAGCAATGTTTAGAAGCAAGAAGAGAACCACAAACACCCAAAGGTACCAACTGCAATTTTATATAATATACTTTAGCACAAAATCAAAGAACACAATTTGAATACGTTTGGTTTTTTTAGATTGTGACCTGATACCAACAACTTTCTTGAAATCTGAATTTAGGGCACGTATTAGATACTTGTGGAAATTGAATTTTGGATTGGTCTTGCAATGTGTCTATATATAAAAGAAGAAGAAAATAAGGTTGTTAACTTATCATAAGAGTTTATTGTAGAGGGAAACTCAAATTTGTAGAATAAAGAAAGCTTACCGTGACGAACCCTAGCCTCATTGTGATGTAATCGGATTCATTGACTGATGCAACAAACTGCTTCACAAACGAATGCTACAAGAACACACTCAAATTAAAGAGTAAAAGACTTGCATACTATACATACAAACATGTCTTGCGAGTCAAGATAACTTATTACAAAACAGAAAACAAACTCACCACCCATCCAAAAAGCATCAGCTTTTCCAACTCCAAGAAATCGTCCCTGATGAAGTCATGTTCACGAACCGCTGTATATTTCTTCTGAATCACTGTGTATATTGATGAGATTAATGACTTAACGTTAAAAGATGACATATTAAGAATTAGTCATATTTTTTTTATATTAGTTAGTTATTTCTCTAACTTTCATTCATTAACATTACCAATTCACAAATGAGAATGCTTCTACTATAATTTTTTTTAATGCTTCTACTATAAATATTTACTTTGCATATTTACTATACCTTCGTCTGCGTTGTAGTCTTTTTCTAAAACTTTATCCTCCCATTTTCTCCATTGCATTATCTATGCAATAATGTATTGTTATGATCATTTGACGTATATCACAAGGAACTTCTTATGCCCTAATATGTATAACTTATCTGTTTAGGATAATTAAGTAAATATACCTTCATGGTACCAAAAAGAATGGTCAAGAGGCAGAAAATAATGTGAGCAATAGCTAACACGAAGATGAATATATGAAGCTCATGCAGAGCTGATATTGACATTAATGGAGCCTTTCCCTGAATTTAAAACATTATCACCAAAGTTAATTTTTTTTTAAATGATTATGTCACTAGTTCACAATACATGTTAATTACTTAATTGTATGCACGTCTTAAAAACGTGTAGGACAATAAGAGATAATTGTTGGGGTTGACCTAAAATAATCAAAGTTTTATATACCTTTTGAGAGCAGTAGTCACCGGCGCCGGAGTCTCCGGCAAGGAGATGACGCCCGGTGAAGCTGAGCTGGAAATGAGAGTTGTCTTCGAGTGACTTGTCTTCTTTGGTTTCTTACATGGGAGAAGCTTTTCACTTAACTCCTTTGATATGCAAATCTTTGCTATTCTAGACTGGCTTACTGATAGCAGTAACGATATGAACCCTAGCAGCATAAGTTCTGTTTCATTTCCAAACGATCCCACGGTTTTTATTACAAGAATCATGTTAGAAACAATGATCAAATGATGTAACAATACATATTAAAATCAGATGTTTGTTGGACTAAAAGAACATGAAATAACCTTCTTTGACCTTCTGTAATGCCCCAGAAAGCTGCTTCTGATTGTTCTTATCAAAGTGCTGTATTTCAAATGATATATATACACATAGTCAACAACGTATAAAGTATATTACCTGTAAATGTTGTATGCTAAATATATATAACCTTTCCGGCACGGTGGAGGCCACGCTCGACGGCGAAGGAGATGGAGACGATGACTGAGCAGACTAGAGCCACCACCCAAGTTGGTGTGTATTCTAAGGTCGTTCCTCCTCCCGCCATTCTTGCTCCGGTGATTCTTAAAATTTGTTTTTGATCAATTGTTGGTTGGTCTATATATTTTGCAGTGTGTTGACCAAACTATTTGTTTTTATTAAATTGCGGTTTTCAAATGGACGATCTCGTTCCCTTGGAACGTGTCTTTTATAAAAATAAAGGAATTAACATTCTGTTACAGGTTGTATTCATACACTTGATAATACATTGGATATTATGTGTATGTACGTGGCGTCAGTGTGTATGTTTGAATTTTCTAATGGGAATAAACATATTTAGACAATTAATATATCCACTTTTTAATTCCATCAAAGTGATTTTTTTAATAAACACACGAAAATAGAATATATATATATATTAATATATAAAATATATAATAAATAAATATATATTGTTAACAACTTGACATTTAGGTCCCGGATTTCAAATAATCGGTATACAAAGCGTTAGTTACCTTTCTTGAATCTTGGTTAATATCATTGAGATATTCATATATGCCAATATGATTAGGTCTGAGCGTTCGGGTACCCCTTCGGATATGCATATTATCCATTCGGATATCGAATTTTTTTGGATTTTAAAAAATTGTCTCATTCGGATATTACAAAAAACCGGGCCGGGTTCGAGTCGGATCCTCCCGGATCCAGGTGGGTTCGGCTTTTAACCGAAGTAACCAAACTACCCGATTCGATTCGGGTATTTTATATTCAAACTACTTAAACTTAGCTAAAATAACTTAAAATCCCAAAAATTCTCAATTTTATAGTTTGAATTGGTTATTTTTTATCCAAAAGTAACCATGTATATAATATTATTTGAGTATTTTTATCCAAAACATCTATTTTCATCTATAAATACCTAAAATAACTAATATATTTGATTTATAATTGTAACTTTAGGTATTAATACTATTATAAATGTAACTTAAAATAATATTTTATATAGATATTTATATGTTTGGATATATTCGGATATTTATTCGGTTCTCGGTTCGGATCGGATTCGGTTTTTTTTTTTTTTGGGTTTTTGAAAAATGATATTTATTTAGGCAGGATCCGACCGGATAGGATATCCTATTTTCCAGATCGGTTCTGATAAATACTTTGGGTATGGATATTATGTCCAGCCCTAAATATGACAAATACTAATGTTATCGAGATGCCAAAGTTAACTGAGAGGCCATCTGACCCCTCATAAACCCCAATATAAAAAGGATAAGTGATATAGAATCATACGTCAAATGGATTAGTTAGACGTCCTCAATCGTACCTCTTAACCGGTTAATTAATCGGTCAATCGATAAAAACAAAATTGGACAAACTGACAACACATAAGCGACCGACCAACTTTTACAGTATAGATAAAAATACGTCAAGTCAACGATGTCCCTGTCGGAGTATTAATCGTCAAGTCAACGATACCCCTGTTCTCATCCGGTTACAATCAATCATGTTCTGGTATGATTGGAATTATAAAAGAACCGGTCCAAACCGGAGATTTCTCATTTTGATGAGAAGAACATGATAAGAAAATACTCATAACAGTCTGTGATTGATACAACAAGAAAAAAAAATCCAAAAATCTATTGAAGGTGGAAAGATAAAAAGAAGAAAGCTTTTGATCATCAGTTCATTCTCCTGACAAGCTCGTTGATGAAGTTCTCCCTGTTTCCAGCATCACCACCTTCAACGTAGTGGTTCCTCTTCTTCTTAAGACCACCGAGCGGTGCCTTCAACTGGAACGGCCACAGGAAGTTGTTTGCTTCTTTGAAGTGAGGTCCAACGGTCATGATCTCGTGGATCAGATCCTCCACGCAGATGATGTTGTGCTTTCCTAGACCTTGACTCACTATCGAGTTGTCTGTGAGCGCTATCCTCTGGTGGTTCAGCTTTCCAAATCCTCTCTTGTAGATCAGTTCCTTGACACTCTTCAGGTTTGGGTACCCGTAAGTCACGTAAGGTTCAACACGACGCAACATGTTGATTGTTGCCTTGTTCACCTTAAGGAACACACCGTTGAAGATCTGACACACACACAACAAAGTTAACAGACATATCTAGCAATAATCATATGATGTCTTGAGTCTTTAGACTTACTTGTCTCAAACGCAAGAGCTGCAGAATCTTCTTGGTTTTTGGGTCAATAGCGTTGATTCTGCAAAAAGACAATTCATGTAAGGACACAACATAAAACTGTCTGGAACTGGAACCTAACAACAAACATACCCACGGATACGAATGATAAAGAGCAGTTTAGCTTCTGGATCAACATAGAACCCTCCTTTCAACTTAGCCTCTCGCTTCAACCTGATCAACTCATTATCCTAAACAACCAAACACATCATTAAAAAACAAGAAAACACACAAAAAAAGTGTGTATTATTATTACAACCTTCTCAGCATATTCTTTGGAGTATTGCTCAGCTCTCTTGAAGATAAGCTTGCGGGTCTCAACGTTCTTCTTCTTAGCAGCTTCAGCTTCTTGCTTCTTGGCCAGTGCCCATTGCTCTTCTCTTTTGATCTTTTTCAAGACAGACTCTGGAACAACCATCTTAGATTCTGCCATTTCTTCCTGCATAGAAACAAAATGCTATAAGAAGACACATCTATGTAATGACTGGAACCAAACAGTATGACACAAGTTAGGTTCAGATTCCATCCACTAATCTAATAAGTGAAGTTTCTACAAAAAGAAGCTTATCTATCTCAAATGTATACAAACCTAAGAAAGGGAGCTATCAATGGATGCAAGACAACACTTATGTTTCGAGGCGAGAGTATTCGATGGAGATCGGAGAAGCTTACTTTGAGAGGAAGGTATTATCTGAGTGAGAGTGAGCGCGGCGCAGAGAGGAAGAACAAAAAATGGGTTTAGGGTTTTTAATTTCATAACCTTGTTTTAATGGGCCATTTATCTTATTTTATTGGGCTTAGTGGGCTTAAACGCTGGCCTGGATGATTATCAACAATGAATGAACAGCATTTGAAAAAGTTTGAATAGGGATGATTTACACATTGAAGAATTGTGTGATGAACTAGCAATTTTGTATTGCTACTTTTTTTTTTCTGGTGAATGTTGTGGTGTCTTCATATTGTTGTTACTTTTTGGCTTGCAAATAAACTTATATGATTAGGACCTCTTAACATTTTCTTATATTCTAGTCGTATCTCTATCTAATACCAACATAGTTCACAAATACGTTGTATAATGAGTTTGTTAATTTGTGATATTACCTTAGATGAATGTTTATTACGTCTGAAAAGCCTTATACAAAATAACATTTTGTGATACCTTAGAAGATGAATGATCTAACATCTGTCATTAATTAATTATGTTTTTTGATAGAGACCTACTTTTTTTACAGTAGAGTTCTATGTTTGTATAAAATAATTTAATCTTTTGTGATATAATATAACTCTATAAATGACAGGGAAAACAGTTTTTTTTTTAATCTCAGGCGAAATTTGCTCTAGTATGAAATGAATTCATTTGAGATGATAACAGTAGTAAACAAGAAAGCTTAGGATCCAAGTAATTTTGAAGATTTGTGATTAGTGTACATTCCTATTTGAATATTATAATTATCATTAAAAAAATTAAAGTGATTATAATGAAAGTGGACGTAGTCAGTGTTACCACCGAACTTCTTGGGGCGTCTGTTACTATAAATCAGTTATTACAAGAACCTGTAACAAACTTCACTTTGTAACCGGAGAAGATGAAGGTGATAGATAAGATCAAGTCATGGACCGACGAAGGCAAAACGACCTTCTCCTTCGAGTTCTTCCCACCGAGGACGGAGGATGGAGTCGACAATCTCTTCGAGCGTATGGACCGTCTCGTCGCTTACGGTCCGGCCTTCTGCGACATCACGTGGGGTGCTGGTGGGTCCACGGCGGATCTCACGCTCGACATCGTCTCGAGGATGCAGAACGTTGTCTGCGTGGAGAGTATGATGCATCTCACGTGCACTAACATGCCTGTCGAGAAGATAGATCATGCGCTTGAGACGATACGGTCTAATGGGATTCAGAACGTTCTTGCGCTTAGAGGTGATCCTCCTCATGGTGAGAACAAGTTTGTTCAGGTTGAAGGTGGGTTTGGCTGTGCTTTGGATCTTGTGAATCATATTAGGAGCAAGTATGGTGATTACTTTGGTGTCGCCGTTGCTGGTTACCCTGGTACTCTCTCTCTGTCCCTCTTGTCCATATAACCGGTTCTGTGCACAACTCTCTTGTCCATAACCGGTTTTCTGGACACAACTCTTTTGTCTAGAACCGGTTTTGGATACAACTCTCTTGTACAAGGCTGGTTATAGGCACAACATTAGTTTTTTTTTCAAATTTTTAAATAATGATTACATATAGGTCACATAAGCCTAATTATTGAATTTTTTATTTATTAAGATTGACCTAAAATTGTTTATAGTCTCATAATCTCATATATATCCGGTTCTGCTTTTGTTAGTGTAAATCTGATCTCTTTTGATATACAGAGGCTCATCCTGATGTCATTGGTGAAAATGGTGTTGCCTCAAAGGAAGCTTATCAGAGTGACCTTGAGTACCTTAAGAAAAAGGTCTTGTTCTTTGTTAAGTTCTTGCATTGTGTATATGAATATGGATCGTTTCTTGGAAACAGGTTGACGCTGGAGCTGATCTGATTGTTACTCAGCTTTTCTTTGACACTGATATGCTCCTAAAATTTGTGAATGACTGTCGGCAAATTGGTATCAAGTGTCCCATTGTTCCTGGAATCATGCCCATTAATAACTACAAAGGGTTCTTGCGTATGATTGGTTTTTGCAAGACCAAGGTATGTTTCCATCTCTTAGTGTAACATCAAGACTTAACTTTGAAGCTGATGATATTAATGTAGATACCAGCTGAGGTCATGGCAGCCTTGGAGCCTATCCAGGACAATGAAGAAGCTGTGAAAGCCTATGGTATTCACCTTGGAACAGAGATGTGTAAAAAGATCTTGGCTCATGGGATCAAGTCTCTTCATCTCTACACATTGAACATGGAGAAATCAGCTCTTGCAATTTTAATGGTTGGTCCTCATTGTACTACTGAAATTTACGTTAAAAGTATCCTAACCATTATCATGCTGATGCTGTAGAATCTTGGTATGATTGAAGAGTCCAAAATTTCGCTCTTTACCATGGAGACGTCCTGCAAATGTTTTCCGTATTAAGGAAGATGTGCGTCCCATTTTCTGGTAACCACCACACTTAGTTTTCTTGCGTTCTGATTATGCCACATAGAATCTTTATTCTTAAATCTTTTGAAGGGCAAACCGTCCAAAGAGTTACATTTCTAGAACCAAAGCCTGGGAAGACTTCCCACAAGGCCGTTGGGGTGATTCACGCAGTGCCTCGTACGGTGCACTCACTGATCATCAGGTACTAACTAGATTTGTCTTATTGATTGCTATATGTAACGTGTTCTTGTGAACTAAATGGTTTTTTACTGTTTGTCAGTTCTCACGTCCACGAGCACGTGACAAGAAGCTTCAACAAGAATGGGTTGTCCCATTAAAAAGCGTTGAAGATATTCACGAGGTAATAAATAATAATAAACTTGACTTTTTTCACTTGATACTTGCAATATTAATCTTGTGAAACACGTTAACAGAGATTCAAGGAGCTCTGTCTTGGAAACTTAAAAAGCAGTCCATGGTCCGAACTGGATGGACTCCAGCCAGAGACAAAGATCATAAACGAGCAGCTGGTGAAAATCAACACCAAAGGCTTCTTGACCATCAACAGCCAACCACCAGTCAATGCAGAGAGATCCGATTCTTCAACTGTTGGTAAGCTTCTACACATAACTAGTGCTATTATTTGACTCAAGCCTCCATCAAAATCCTTGATTTGCAGGATGGGGTGGTCCTGGTGGATATGTATACCAAAAGGCTTACCTAGAGTTCTTCTGCTCAAAGGACAAGTTAGATGAAGTTGTTGAGATATGCAAAGCGTTGCCATCTATCACTTACATAGCTATGAACAAAGGTGAAAACTGGGTGTCAAACACTTCACCATCTGATGTGAACGCTGTTACTTGGGGTGTTTTCCCGGCTAAGGAGATTGTTCAACCAACCATTGTTGATCCTTCTAGCTTCAATGTCTGGAAAGATGAAGCGTTTGAGACTTGGTCAAGAAACTGGGCTCACTTGTACCCTGAAGCTGACCCTTCTAGAAACTTGCTTGAGGAGGTGAAGAACAGCTACTATTTGGTAAGTTTGGTAGAGAATGACTACATCAATGGTAACATATTCAAAGTCTTTGCTGATCTTTGAGTAAAACTCAGTAAACAGTGCTATTCCTGTTTCCTTACTACTTTCAAGTTTTGCTATATTTGGATTCTTTGCCTTGTTATCATTATAATATTGATTTTCCAATAAAGTTATTGATAAAAAGAAAGCATCAGTTTCATTAACCTTAAAGATATAAAACTACAACAAGTCTTTGGCTCTTCTGAGCTATTAATCAAACACCACTTCATGAAGAGGCATGCATGACTTCAAGAACCATCTCTTTGGGTTTAACGAGTCTGAAAGTGCACAAATCTCCAACAGCTAAACCGTAGCCCTTTGCCAAAACCTCCATCCGCTGGAAAACAACTTTGATCCATTACTTGGAACGTAGGCCACATCCCATGACTTTCCTTGGGATCATGTATGACAAACTTAGCCCTTCCCTTTGGCATGTGCTCCTTTGCAAAAGTTACCGGTATGGACTGATCAAATAAAATAAAAACAACCATTCCAAGTAACATAATATCGTTAGTACAAAACCATAAATGGGTACTTGTGTATTGGTTAAATCTTACCAACAGTAGGAGATGTGATTTCTTGATGGTGAGACTGAATGTTGCAGCCGAGGAAGAAGAAGAAGAAGCTCCATAGACATTACTATCCACTTTCTTCTTCATCTTCTTAGATTCAGCTATTACAGGATCAACACAGAACCCTCCTTTCAACTTAGCCTCTCGCTTCAACCTGATCAACTCATTATCCTAAACAACCAAACACATCATTAAAACAAGAAAACACACAAAAAGTGTGTATTATTATTACAACCTTCTCAGCATATTCTTTGGAGTATTGCTCAGCTCTCTTGAAGATAAGCTTGCGGGTCTCAACGTTCTTCTTCTTAGCAGCTTCAGCTTCTTGCTTCTTGGCCAGTGCCCATTGCTCTTCTCTTTTGATCTTTTTCAAGACGGACTCTGGAACCACCACCTTAGATTCCACCATTTCTTCCTGCATAGAAACAAAATGCTATAAGAAGACACATCTATGTAATGACTGGAACCAAACAGTATGACACAAGTTAGGTTTAGATTCCATCCATTAACCTAATAAGTGAAGTTTCTACAATGTATACAAACCTAGGAAAGGGAGCTACCACTGGAGACAAGATAACACTTATGTTTCGAGGCGAGAGTATTCGATGGAGATCGGAGAAGCTTACTTTGAGAGGAAGGTATTGTCTGAGAGAGAGGGGCACGGCGCAGAGAGGAAGAAGAAGAAAAATGGGTTTAGGGTTTTTAATTCGTAACCTTGTGTTGATGGGCCATTTATCAGGAGGCCTGTTTTATCTTATTTTATTGGGCTTCGTGGGATTAAACGCCGGCCTGGATGATTATCAACAATGAATGAACAGCATTTGAAAAAGTTTGAATAGGGATGATTTACACATTGAAGAATTGTGTGATGAACTAGCAATTTTGTATTGCTACTTTTTTTTTTCTGGTGAATGTTGTGGTGTCTTCATATTGTTGTTACTTTTTGGCAAATAAACTTATATGATTAGGACCTCTTAACATTTTCTTATATTCTAGTCGTATCTCTATCTAATACCAACATAGTTCACAAATACGTTGTATAATGAGTTTGTTAATTTGTGATATTACCTTAGATGAATGTTTATTACGTCTGAAAAGCCTTATACAAAATAACATTTTGTGATACCTTAGAAGATGAATGATCTAACATCTGTCATTAATTAATTATGTTTTTGATAGAGACCTACTTTTTACAGTAGAGTTCTATGTTTGTATAAAATAATTTAATCTTTTGTGATATAATATAACTCTATAAATGACAGGAAAACAGTTTTTTAATCTCAGGCGAAATTTGCTCTAGTATGAAATGAATTCATTTGAGATGATAACAGTAGTAAACAAGAAAGCTTAGGATCCAAGTAATTTTGAAGATTTGTGATTAGTGTACATTCCTATTTGAATATTATAATTATCATTAAAAAAATTAAAGTGATTATAATGAAAGTGGACGTAGTCAGTGTTACCACCGAACTTCTTGGGGCGTCTGTTACTATAAATCAGTTATTACAAGAACCTGTAACAAACTTCACTTTGTAACCGGAGAAGATGAAGGTGATAGATAAGATCAAGTCATGGACCGACGAAGGCAAAACGACCTTCTCCTTCGAGTTCTTCCCACCGAGGACGGAGGATGGAGTCGACAATCTCTTCGAGCGTATGGACCGTCTCGTCGCTTACGGTCCGGCCTTCTGCGACATCACGTGGGGTGCTGGTGGGTCCACGGCGGATCTCACGCTCGACATCGTCTCGAGGATGCAGAACGTTGTCTGCGTGGAGAGTATGATGCATCTCACGTGCACTAACATGCCTGTCGAGAAGATAGATCATGCGCTTGAGACGATACGGTCTAATGGGATTCAGAACGTTCTTGCGCTTAGAGGTGATCCTCCTCATGGTGAGAACAAGTTTGTTCAGGTTGAAGGTGGGTTTGGCTGTGCTTTGGATCTTGTGAATCATATTAGGAGCAAGTATGGTGATTACTTTGGTGTCGCCGTTGCTGGTTATCCTGGTAACTCTCTCTCTCTCTGTCCCTCTTGTCCATATAACCGGTTCTGTGCACAACTCTCTTGTCCATAACCGGTTTTCTGGACACAACTCTTTTGTCTAGAACCGGTTTTGGATACAACTCTCTTGTACAAGGCTGGTTATAGGCACAACATTAGTTTTTTCAAATTTTTAAATAATGATTACATATAGGTCACATAAGCCTAATTATTGAATTTTTTATTTATTAAGATTGACCTAAAATTGTTTATAGTCTCATAATCTCATATATATCCGGTTCTGCTTTTGTTAGTGTAAATCTGATCTCTTTTGATATACAGAGGCTCATCCTGATGTCATTGGTGAAAATGGTGTTGCCTCAAAGGAAGCTTATCAGAGTGACCTTGAGTACCTTAAGAAAAAGGTCTTGTTTTGTTTCATCATTTACTTTGTAAAGGCTCTTGCATTGTGTATTTGAATATGGATCGTTTTCTTGGAACAGGTTGATGCTGGAGCTGATCTAATCGTTACTCAGCTTTTCTTTGACACTGATATGTTACTCAAATTTGTGAATGACTGTCGGCAAATTGGTATCAAGTGTCCCATTGTTCCTGGAATCATGCCCATTAATAACTACAAAGGGTTCTTGCGTATGATTGGTTTTTGCAAGACCAAGGTATGTTTCCATCTCTTAGTGTAACATCAAGACTTAACTTTGAAGCTGATGATATTAATGTAGATACCAGCTGAGGTCATGGCAGCCTTGGAGCCTATCCAGGACAATGAAGAAGCTGTGAAAGCCTATGGTATTCACCTTGGAACAGAGATGTGTAAAAAGATCTTGGCTCATGGGATAAAGTCTCTTCATCTCTACACATTGAACATGGAGAAATCAGCTCTTGCAATTTTAATGGTTGGTCCTCATTGTACTACTGAAATTTACGTTAAAAGTATCCTAACCATTATCATGCTGATGCTGTAGAATCTTGGTATGATTGAAGAGTCCAAAATTTCTCGCTCTTTACCATGGAGACGTCCTGCAAATGTTTTCCGTATTAAGGAAGATGTGCGTCCCATTTTCTGGTAACCACCACACTTAGTTTTCTTGCGTTCTGATTATGCCACATAGAATCTTTATTCTTAAATCTTTTGAAGGGCAAACCGTCCAAAGAGTTACATTTCTAGAACCAAAGCCTGGGAAGACTTCCCACAAGGCCGTTGGGGTGATTCACGCAGTGCCTCGTACGGTGCACTCACTGATCATCAGGTACTAACTAGATTTGTCTTATTGATTGCTATATGTAACGTGTTCTTGTGAACTAAATGGTTTTTTACTGTTTGTCAGTTCTCACGTCCACGAGCACGTGACAAGAAGCTTCAACAAGAATGGGTTGTCCCATTAAAAAGCGTTGAAGATATTCACGAGGTAATAAATAATAATAAACTTGACTTTTTTCACTTGATACTTGCAATATTAATCTTGTGAAACACGTTAACAGAGATTCAAGGAGCTCTGTCTTGGAAACTTAAAGAGCAGTCCATGGTCTGAACTGGATGGACTCCAGCCAGAGACAAAGATCATAAACGAGCAGCTGGTGAAAGTAAACTCCAAAGGCTTCTTGACCATCAATAGCCAACCATCAGTCAATGCTGAGAGATCTGATTCTTCAACCGTTGGTAAGTTTCTTCTCATAACTAGTGCTATTATTTGACTCAAGCCTCCATCAAAATCCTTGATTTTCAGGATGGGGTGGTCCTGGTGGATATGTATACCAAAAGGCTTACCTAGAGTTCTTTTGCTCAAAGGACAAGTTAGATGCACTTGTTGAGATATGCAAAGCTTTGCCATCCATAACTTACATAGCTATGAACAAAGGTGAAACTTGGGTGTCAAACACTTCACAATCTGATGTGAATGCTGTTACTTGGGGTGTTTTCCCGGCTAAGGAGATCATTCAACCAACCATTGTTGATCCTTCTAGCTTCAATGTCTGGAAAGATGAAGCGTTTGAGACTTGGTCAAGAAACTGGGCTCACTTGTACCCTGAAGCAGCTGACCCTTCTAGAAACTTGCTTGAGGAGGTGAAGAACAGCTACTATTTGGTAAGTTTGGTAGAGAATGACTACATCAATGGTAACATATTCAAAGTCTTTGCTGATCTTTGAGTAAAACTCAGTAAACAGTGCTATTCCTGTTTCCTTACTACTTTCAAGTTTTGCTATATTTGGATTCTTTGCCTTGTTATCATTATAATATTGATTTTCCAATAAAGTTATTGATAAAGAAAGCATCAGTTTCATTAACCTTAAAGATATAAAACTACAACAAGTCTTTGGCTCTTCTGAGCTATTAATCAAACACCACTTCATGAAGAGGCATGCATGACTTCAAGAACCATCTCTTTGGGTTTAACGAGTCTGAAAGTGCACAAATCTCCAACAGCTAAACCGTAGCCCTTGCCAAAAACCTCCATCCGCTGGAAAACAACTTTGATCCATTACTTGGAACGTAGGCCACATCCCATGACTTTCCCTTGGGATCATGTATGACAAACTTAGCCCTTCCCTTTGGCATGTGCTCCTTTGCAAAATTCACCGGTATGGTCTGATCAAATGAAATAAAAACAACCATTCCAAGTCACATAATATCGTTAACCATAAATGGGTACTTGTGTATTGGTTAAATCTTACCAACAGTAGGAGATGTGATTTCTTGATGGTGAGACTGAATGTTGCAGCCGAGGAAGAAGAAGAAGAAGCTCCATAGACATTACTATCCACTTTCTTCTTCATCTTCTTAGATTCAGCTATTACAGGATCAACACAGCTCATCTCTTCATTCTTGGCATCTTCATAGCCATCAAAAGATCTCACAGTGGATTAGAAAGAAACAACTATCCACAAAATCAAAAAGCTACTCAAGAACTTACTGGAAGAAGAAGAAGCTTTTAGTGGCTTGAGAATCTCTAGACAATTCTTCTGGAAGATGTCAACGGTTATGCAATCGTTTCCTTGGTTTGTGAAGGTCAGAACCTCGTCGTCTCCTAACTGATTGTCGCTTAGAAACTTCTCCCATCCCTTTCTCTCCATAAGGTAATATCCCATGAATGTTGAGAGCTTCACTGTCCAAGAACTTCCCAAGCCACCTTCAAGGTCACCTTAGGTGGGAGATTCTTGCACTCACTTCTTCTCCAGAACTTGTGTGGAATCAACCTCTTTGGACACACACACATAATGAAGATATCAAAAAGGAGAAACATGCCCGTTAAAATCTTTTACTATTGTAGTAACCAGAAACTCAAAACAAAAGACACATTGTTCATTTAACATACAAAATGTAGTAAAAAAAGTTTTCAAACTCATTAAACATGTAGGGCAAAGAGAAACTGGTGAAGAACAGAGCAAAATGTAATAAAATCTATGTTCTAATTAGACACATCAAACATGGAAGATCAAAAGATCTGACCTTTCAACATTTCAGACCAGGAAAAAAACAAAACTATTAGGAGGATTAAGAACATGACTACCATGGATTCAGAGGAAAGATCTTCATCTGCAAGAATCTTGAAGAATCCTGTCTTCTTCCGCTCCTCTTGAAGCCTACTACCAAATGCTCTGTTTCTAGCCATCTCATGAAGACAACTCCTTCTTTCTCTTCTTCTCCTCCTTTACTGTGCTCTATCTGTGGTGGGAGAAACCTCCAAGAGAGCCAACCCTAAATGACCTTTCTATTT
Organism: Brassica carinata; assembly: GCA_016771965.1. Taxonomy (NCBI): domain Eukaryota; kingdom Viridiplantae; phylum Streptophyta; class Magnoliopsida; order Brassicales; family Brassicaceae; genus Brassica; species Brassica carinata. The sequence continues at coordinate 53,189,605 of CM028692.1, forward strand.
CTGTAGTAAAGAGGAAAACATTATTAAGACTCTGTACACACGCAAAAGGAAAAAGTCTTTTTGCTTTATTTTAGTAACTGTGTCTCGCTCTGTTACAAAAAGATGAAAGGACTCGATAGTTTCTACTTTTGGTTTCACAATTTAATTTCTATTCTTTATCTATAGACTATAGTAATTATAAGCAGACGACCACATTGCATTACTGATATTTACAAACAACATCAACATTGATTACAAAGAAAATACAGAGTATTTGAGAACAAGAAACCTTACTTTTCTACACAAATTTCTACACCTTACAAAACCAACACAGCTACATAGAATCTAGTCTAGACAAACTTTTTTACTGTTAAAAAAAAACTTTTTTACTGTCGATTTTAAGATACTGCAGGCTGCTCTTCAGAGCATCTCTAAAAAAATTCTATAATTTTATATATAGAGTTTTTTACTCTCCAAGAAAAAACTTCAAACTTCAAATTTAGAGTTTTATGGAATGAAACTTCAAATATGAAGTTCATTAATCAAAAATTTTATATGTATTTTTCGTTTATCATTTGAATCCTTAAAATTTTTATATGTCATAATTGTTTCAGATTTATTTTTATAAATTCAAATTTTACATATAAAGTTAAATAAAATCTATATTATTTTAAAACTAGAATTAGACAACAAGAATATTATTAAAAAAACTTAATAGAAATTATTTTTTTAAAGGATACAAGAACACATAATTATTATACAAATTTAAATATTACAACAACACTAATAGTCTACTAAATTTGCTCTGGAACCTCCAAAATATTGTCCAAAAAAATTATGTCACAGAAGAAGGAGCATTACAAAATAATTTATGAAATAATGTGGTATTTTGTTTGTAGTTTAATATTTAATTATGTATTTCTATTTATATTTCATATTTTATTGTAAGATTTTATTAATTGATATATCTGTAATATTTTTATATATGTGTTAGTTATTCATAAAAGTTTTATAGATTTAAATTAATTATGATAAATTAAAAGAACTATATAAAGTAAAATATAAATAATTTTGAAGTTACGTTTGAAGTTTTAAAAATACCACAAAACTTTAAAGATAGAGTTTTGCAAACTTTAAACCAGAGAGTCTCTTTTTTTGAGATATTCCTAGAGGGTTTTGACTGGTTTTCCGCTACCACTAAACGCAGCCTTTTATTGGCTAGGCAGATATAGCTTCAAAACAATCATACTGCATCTACAAACGCTTCAAACCGCTCGAACCTCTTAAAATCAAAAGCTGGTTCCAGCTACCGCTATGCATTATGGGTTATGTCATGTTGGATAAAAATATAAAATTATTTTTTCTAAATATTTTAAAATTAAAATTAAAAATCAAAAATAGAAATATTATAAATAAAAATATATATATATATATATATATATATATATATATATATATATATATATATATATATATATATATATATATATATATATATATATATATATATATATATATATATATATATATATATATATATATATATATATATATATATATATATATATATATATATATATATATATATATATATATATATATATATATATATATATATATATATATATATATATATATATATATATATATATATATATATATATATATATATATATATATATATATATATATATATATATATATATATATATATATATATATATATATATATATATATATATATATATATATATATATATATATATATATATATATATATATATATATATATATATATATATATATATATATATATATATATATATATATATATATATATATATATATATATATATATATATATATATATATATATATATATATATATATATATATATATATATATATATATATATATATATATATATATATATATATATATATATATATATATATATATATATATATATATATATATATATATATATATATATATATATATATATATATATATATATATATATATATATATATATATATATATATATATATATATATATATATATATATATATATATATATATATATATATATATATATATATATATATATATATATATATATATATATATATATATATATATATATATATATATATATATATATATATATATATATATATATATATATATATATATATATATATATATATATATATATATATATATATATATATATATATATATATATATATATATATATATATATATATATATATATATATATATATATATATATATATATATATATATATATATATATATATATATATATATATATATATATATATATATATATATATATATATGCACATGAGGGAGGAGATAAGCAGCGATCTCCACTGCTCGAAGTTGCTGCCGTGAGAGCCAAGCAAAGCTCCATTTCCGGCAGCCTCTTTTCACAAACCATTCCACAACTTGCACACAGCCTCTCCGCTGCTCTCATCAAAGGACTCAAGAAAGCAACGGCGTTGCCTTCTTCCACAAGGCAGTCCATCGTTTCGATTTTACTGTAATGAGAGGCGAAACCTAGTGCTAAGTCTACATCCACATCTAAGCTATTCCTCTGAGCAATCTAACACCAAGAGAAAAAACACAAAGTTAAAGAGTGCACTGCAAGCAACCACATAAAAGAATAGGGTTTACCTGCAGCAAGATTCTCACAAGCTCCGTGCTTCCAAACCGAGAAGCTTCAAGAAAGCATTGGTTCACGTTATCCGCGCCTCCTTCCACCGGCATACCGAGCAATCCATGTACCACACTAGCTGAGATTCCAGAAGCCCATCCGGGGCTAAACGAGGTGGAGAAGAGTGAGAAGCAAGCTGCGTCAAAGGCTTCTGTGAAGTCTTTTCCTGATAGATTGTTTCCTGCAAGATCCAAGAACGTCTTGAAAGCAGAGAGCTGGAGTTGGATCTCAGCAGCAGCAGCTGAGTCTTGGTTAGCTTTATCTCTAGCGCTATGAGAGTGGAAACCAATGCACTTGAAGGCCCATTCAGTAAACTTTCGAACTTTGTCACCTGCTTCTGCTTTTAAGACTTTATCACCGTCACACTCTTGGAGACGCTCGTGCAACCTGGATACAACCAAGATGGAGCAACTCTTAAGATCTAACAAATCACTGTAATAAAGTCTGTTGCCGTTAGGCCTGGGCATTTGCCGGACCCAAAAATCAGAACAGGAACCGACCGAGAAGGGTCCTACCGAGACCTGATCTGCCGAAAGACTCGAAACTTCTGGTATATATTATGTATATTTGGATGTTTGGTATATTTTTGTACAGATTTTTAAGTTTTGGGTTCGGGTTTGGGTATTTTTGGGTTTAAGTTTACTTATTATGGTTTAGTATTTAGTGGGTGGGTTGCATTATGATTTAAAATGTACGATAATTTAGTTTTTGTTTGTGTTGATAAATATTATGTTGGAAATTTTAATTTTGAAGTATTATTCTTGTGACAAAAACTAAAAAAATGTTATATATGAATTTTTCCCTAAAAAAACGTTTTGTTTTGTTTTTATAGTTGTGTTCAACAAGGAGTAAGATGTTGCTGCTAACATGATCAGAACAGTGATGATCCAAGGACTTTAAACAAAGCCCTCTACATCAGGCCTCCAAAGAACACTCTATCAATGAACGAATTTGTCCTTGGGAGAAAAAAGATCGGCAAGTCGCTTGAGAAGAAGCCAGTGGCGGACCCAGCATTACTTTTACGTGAGTTCAATTTATGGCTTTAAGAAAAAATATAAAGAAAAAAGGGGTCAAGGAGAGTTTGAACCCAGATTTTAGAGGGGTCAACAAGTGAATTTAACCAACTGGACTGCATGTTCTCTACCATTTATAATCTTAACTAAATGTTTTTAAACATTTCTGTGGTGTCAGGTGACCCCACACCTTCCTTACTGGGTCCGCCACTGAGAAGAGAAGAGTCGCATGTCAGAAGAACAAGTGCTTAAAACCATCCGAGGTTTTTGAAAGATTAAAACCACATCACTACAGATATGTTCTTTCTTTTTGTTAGCTGAATATTAAAAAAGGATATGTTATTTTTGGCAGTGTCTCCGGTTGTTCCGGCGACTATCCTTCTGTCGATAAACCACTCGGTGTTTGTGAAGCGAGATCAGACCAATTTCACTATAGAGCCTACGCTCAGTGTTGAAGCCTCTGAGGTTTACCCCCATGTCAAGTACACGAGCATTGAGGAGTATCTCAGTCACTTCGCTTGAGAAATTTAGTAAAACGCTTAAATTACCACGACCATGACCCGAGTTTCATATTGCAACCATAAAATGTGATTCTTTTTAATGATGAAGAACGTGTGTGTATGCGTTGTTAGTGTCTTATCAAAGAGTCTTCCTTCTGTTTCCGATCATTTGTAAAACTTTGAGAAAAGTACTTAGGTTGACACACATTCATCGATGTATTATTAGATTAGTGAAAGATCATCTAACTCATATAATACCTAGTATTGATGATCAAAATAATCGTTTGACAAGGAATCATATAGCAAATTCCATTATTATATTTGAGGAATCATAATACCTCGTATTGTTTTCAGTAATTACAATTCACAACTATTTCCATTATTATTTAATTTACACATTTAGATTTAAAATTAAATAGTTCTAAGTGAAAACAAATAAATCAGTCTATTCATGGATATTGCCTGAATATTACAAAGTGGTTCATGGCTTTTGCATCAGCCTTATGATATATGAGGGTCTGAAAAGACTCTTATATGCCCTGCCCCCTTATACTTAAAGAGGAATTCTAGGTTTTGGCTGCTTTGTTAGGAAACATTGTCTTCTAACTAAATCAACTCGTACGATAGTTAGAAAGCATAGATCCGTCATGGTTTACCAATTGTCTCTGTTTCTTTATCTAAAACGTTTTACACTCTTGTGGTAATTATGTACAGTAAGTTTTGGGCTTTCTTTATGTTGTGTTTGTGTAAAACATGTCAACTTGGACCAAAAACTTAAAGTCTCAAATTCACAAATAAAGACTCTCTCCTCTTTTGGCAAGATTGATTATGGTGATAGGTACGATTTCAGGATTCTGTGACAGCAGAGAATAAAGGTAATGGCGGAGGTAGGGCTTCGGGAGTTGGGTCTTCCCCTTGAGCCCGGTGTTTGTGAAAGGGATTTGACGGTTCATCATGTGGGGATCTCTGAACTGGTCTTGGACATGCAAAGCAGAGTCTAATTGATGGATGCTTCAGAGCCTTGGTGGTCCCCTGTCTTCTTTCCCATGCATACTATACCCTTTTCTTCGATCTATTGTTTTTTTTCTTTGCTAGCTTATCCTTATTCTTTGAAATCTTAGAGCACCTCCATTGGGCAGGTTCTCTTTATTTATGTGTCAGAAAAAATTGTTAAACAAATGTAAAAGTAGAGAGAGGTAATGAATCCGGTTCTTAAATTGGCACGGGAGGATACGTCTCTTACACATATTAGCTAGATGTCAGATTTTCAGTGGTTTGCATTTAAAAAAAACAATAATAATTATTCAGTAAATACATATTAAAATAATGTTATTATGAAGCTAATATACCCATTATAACACCTGCCCGATGGAGGTGGTCTTAGATGTCGTTGTTTTCCCATTACGTGATCCCCTATAACTATTCTGATTTTCCCATTTTTGGGGTTATTAAATATAATTATTAATTAAATAAATAAGTTCCACACAATTGCACTTTCTTGGTTTAGTTGGGTTGAGTTTGGTTTAACCACCATGGTTTGATCCAGATTATACGGAACTATATTAATTTGTGTTCAAAGTAAAATAATGGTAAAAATGAAACAAATAAATTAGACATTATAGAATAATCCAAAATATATGGGAACAGATAAATTTGTGATAAAAACTTAATAGATCTATAGTAGTATTAAGTAAATATGTGGCTAAAATAAATAAACATGTTTATAATAAATGTTAATATGTGCGTAGAAATAAATAAATTTGTGTAAATGATTTACTATGTAATTATTTGGTCAAAAAGTCAAATATATCAAATTTTATTTCGTTTTGTCAAAATTAGTGAATTTATCACAAAAGAAAATAAATTTATAAAAAATTGTGAAAATCTTAACGTATATCTGTCAAAATTATATATATATATATATATATATATATATATATATAACTCAAAACAGTTTTATAATAAATATGTTGTATCATGTAAGTATGTAACTTTCTAATATATTTTTTGTCAAACACAACTTTCTAATGTGATAATAAGATACTGTCAATAAAGTAGTTTACATTTATGTTTTGAAATAAATGTTAAATTATTTATGTGGCTAAAAATAAATAAATTTGTGTAAATATTTGGTCAAAAGAGTAAAATATATCAAAATTAATTAATTATGTCGAGAAAAAATGAATCTATCACAAAAGAAAACAAATTTGTAAAAGTATTGTGAGGAGTCTATCTGTGAAAATTAAATAAATATGTTGTTTTATGTAATTTTTTAACAGTGTTTTTTTGGTCAAACGCAATTTTCTAATAATATACTCCCTCTGTCCCACTTTAAATGGTGTCTAAGGATTTTTATTTTGTTTCATAATAAGTGATGTTCTCACAATCATAAATACAATTTATAATTATTTGAAAATTTTAACCAACTACAAAATATTACATCTTTTTTTTATTGGTTGAATTAGTTTAATTTAATACTAATACATAAAAATTTGTATTTTTTTAATCTTCGTGCAAAAAACTTAAACACCTGTTAAAATGGTAGGAGGGAGTAATAAGTTGCTGTCACTAAAGTAATTTACATTTATGTTTTGAAATAAATAACTAAATATGTCATTGAATGGTCAATAAGTATATTCAAAAGATATGTTCAAATACACAAATAAATGTAATTAATTTTGTGCCCAAATTGATTTTTGACTAACATAAAAGACATAAATTAATTTGAGATTTCCCAAGACCATTTGAGTATAAAATGAGCCTTTGTTGAGATCTAAGTTCACACATCATTCTTATCAATTGACTCTTGTACAAAATATAATTATCAATGGGTGTCCTAAAAACCTTGATGACTTTTCTTCTCCTTGTCATATTAGGAGTTTCGTTATCCAACCAGATTGTTTTTACCTCAGGTATTTCTTCAATTTTTACTTTCGTTATATCCTAACTAGCATCGGTAATGATCATATCTATATATATGGATCATATAAAGCATATATATAAGGCCTCGACAAAGGAGGAAAAAACTATTGTTTGGACTCACGTACATTTTTAATATGATGTAGGCGCAGAGATGGAGAAATTTTCGTATGATCATTGCTCCACTTTATGCGTGGATGGGAAATACGGATCACATTATTGCTTTCAGGACTGTATTGTCAAGGGATTTAGATTTGGTGACTGTGCTTCTCCAAATCGTAATGGCCCATTTCGGTGTTGTTGTTATAATTAGTTTTTTTTTTTAAAAAAAGCATGATCGGGATATTCAAGCATGACATAATCGGGAGTAGTATTTTATAATTTGGGGGACTTAAAAGATGATGTCATTATGTTGGTTTGTAATCAGTGTGGCTAAACATCGTCACATATAAAATATATTAAAAAAACACACAATAACTAGCATTCTCTCTCTTTTTTGACACAACACAATAACTAGCATTCGATTTCAACCTTTTGATATCTATTGGCTATGATCATGCCTATGTTTGACCTTTGAGAATCTACCATCGTTAACTTTTTCATACGCATGATCATAGCCGTAGGATCCCTGTTTAGTCTAAAAAATTGCTAAATGGAAAGTCAAAAGCTTCTACGATTACCAACATCATTAATTGGTTAAAATAAACAGTAGATAATCAAGCAACATATTTGAAGGTGGTTTGACGGTGCATCGTGTGGGGATCTTGTGTTCGTTGGAGTGGAGCCTCGGTGCTTTACCGTCTTATTTTCCATGCCTGCCAACCCTCTTCTTAGATCTACTTTTCTTTTTTTGTTCTTAACTTATTCATCGGAATTTTAAATGTCGTTTTTTCTGGTTACCGGATCCACAGTAACTATTCTGATTTGTCCATTTTTGAGTTATTAAATATTTAAAGAAAAAAATTTCACACAATCGCACTGTTTTGGGTTAGTTAGTTGAATTCGGTTTAACCAACATGGTTTGATACAGCTTATACGGAATTAAATCAATTAGTGTTCAAAATAAAATTAGGGTAAAAAACAAAAAAAAAGTAGACATTAATTAAAATAATCCAAAATATATGGGAAACAGACAACTTTGTGAAAAAAAAAAACTAAACAAACATATGTGGCTAAAATAAATAATCAGGTTAAAAACGTTAAAGTAAATATGTGGCTAAAAATAAAACAGGTTTAAAATAAATGTTAAAGTAAATATGTGGCTAAAAATAAAGCTGCGTAAATTAGTTACTACTCCCTCTATTTTATAATAAGTTTTGTTTAATGTTTTTATACAAAATAAGACAACTATCAAATTTTCTGTTTTATCTCTATTAATACATTATTTTGTTAATTGATATGCTAAAACAAAGATAAAAATAGAAAATATATTTAATTTATGTATTGAAAACATAAAATACACTTATAATGAAACAAAATTTAAAGATTAGAATAATATTTAATAAGAAACGGATGAAATATGTAAATACCGGTTAAAAGAGTCAAAAATATCAAATTTTAATTATTTTTTCAAATTAAATTAATCTATCAAAGAAAAAAATTTGAAAAAGTTGCTATGGAGGGATTTAAAACTGGTGACTGTGCCACTTCAACCCCTTCGGTGTTGTTGTTATAATTAGTTTTTTTTAAAAAGCATGATCGGGATATTCAAGCATGACATAATCGGGAGTAGTATTTTATAATTTGGGGACTTAAAAGATGATGTCATTATGTTGGTTTGTAATCAGTGTGGCTAAACATCGTCACATATAAAATATATTAAAAAAACACACAATAACTAGCATTCTCTCTCTTTTTTGACACAACACAATAACTAGCATTCGATTTCAACCTTTTGATATCTATTGGCTATGATCATGCCTATGTTTGACCTTTGAGAATCTACCATCGTTAACTTTTTCATACGCATGATCATAGCCGTAGGATCCCTGTTTAGTCTAAAAAATTGCTAAATGGAAAGTCAAAAGCTTCTACGATTACCAACATCATTAATTGGTTAAAATAAACAGTAGATAATCAAGCAACATATTTGAAGGTGGTTTGACGGTGCATCGTGTGGGGATCTTGTGTTCGTTGGAGTGGAGCCTCGGTGCTTTACCGTCTTATTTTCCATGCCTGCCAACCCTCTTCTTAGATCTACTTTTCTTTTTTTGTTCTTAACTTATTCATCGGAATTTTAAATGTCGTTTTTTCTGGTTACCGGATCCACAGTAACTATTCTGATTTGTCCATTTTGAGTTATTAAATATTTAAAGAAAAAATTTCACACAATCGCACTGTTTTGGGTTAGTTAGTTGAATTCGGTTTAACCAACATGGTTTGATACAGCTTATACGGAATTAAATCAATTAGTGTTCAAAATAAAATTAGGGTAAAAAACAAAAAAAAAGTAGACATTAATTAAAATAATCCAAAATATATGGGAAACAGACAACTTTGTGAAAAAAAAAAACTAAACAAACATATGTGGCTAAAATAAATAATCAGGTTAAAAACGTTAAAGTAAATATGTGGCTAAAATAAAAACAGGTTTAAAATAAATGTTAAAGTAAATATGTGGCTAAAAATAAAGCTGCGTAAATTAGTTACTACTCCCTCTATTTTATAATAAGTTTTGTTTAATGTTTTTATACAAAATAAGACAACTATCAAATTTTCTGTTTTATCTCTATTAATACATTATTTTGTTAATTGATATGCTAAAACAAAGATAAAAATAGAAAATATATTTAATTTATGTATTGAAAACATAAAATACACTTATAATGAAACAAAATTTAAAGATTAGAATAATATTTAATAAGAAACGGATGAAATATGTAAATACCGGTTAAAAGAGTCAAAAATATCAAATTTTAATTATTTTTTCAAATTAAATTAATCTATCAAAGAAAAAAAATTTGAAAAAGTTGCTATGGAGGGATTTAAAACTGGTGACTGTGCCACTTCAACCCCCTTCGGTGTTGTTGTTATAATTAGTTTTTTTTTAAAAAAAAAGCATGATCGGGATATTCAAGCGTTACATTATACTAGGATTTTATAATTTAAAGACTTAAAAGATGATGTCATCATATTGGTTTGTAATCGGTGCGTGTGACTAAACATCGTCGTATACAAAAAAAAACACAATAACTAGCATTCCATTTGAACTTCTGATATTTATTGGCTATAATCATGCTTATGTTGACCTTTGAGAATCTACCATCGTTTAACTTTTCCATACGCATGATCATAGCCATAGGATCCTCTTTTCCAAAACAAAATTGCCAAATGGAATCCAACGGTCTAACCAGAAATCAATAGCTTCTACGATTGCCAACATCATTAATTGGTTAAAAAAACAGTAGATAATCAAGCAACATATCTTACTTTCACAAACTAAACACACAACCTTTTACCAAAAGAAGTGACCACTAGGCCTGGGCATATTTCCCGGATCCGAAAATCCGAACCGGTATTTATCCGAAAAATCGGGTTTCGGATCGGGTTCGGTTCTGTAAAAATACCCGATCGGATGAGCTTTTAATTTTGGTCGGGTACCGGGTCGAATATGGATATATCCAAGATAAATACGGGTATCCGAAGGAACCCGAGTTAAAGCTCAGTTAATGAGTAACCCTAAAGTAGATGTAGTTAATCCCACGCCTCCACCGCTCCACGCCTCCTCCATTTTCGATTTCCAGAACCCAATCTTCTCTTGATTATCGTATTAGGCGTTTCTTCTTCCCGACAGAGCCGTCCGTTGCGATTTCTGATGCTCTTCTTCATCTGTATATAAGGAGCAGACTTGTAGAGGAGATGAATATCCGAAACTCATCTCAAATTCATTCTCTTTCTTCTGATTCGAATCATCGAGAGACTTATCTCAAGTAAGAATCTACTTTGTCTTACATCATTGATTCTGTTTCTTTATCTTCTTTTGATCTATTTAGGCTAGTTAATTGATTTGCATCATTGTCGATTTTGATCATTGATTCCGAATCCGATTCTGTTCTTCTCAAGAATCTACTTGAATATGATTTTTTATTTTATTTTGTAGAACTAGAATTGAGATTGAATTCGATTTTATTTTATAGAGTTGAGATTGAAATCATTTTTTTTTAAATCATTATACTCTTATTATTGAAATGTCATTGTAATTAGCATTCTTCTCTTATTGATGTTCTTTCTCGTTTTATTTGTAGATGGATTCTTCACCATTGCCGGATAACATTGACTCTGAGACTGAGAATGGAGTTGAAGAACCCCAAGAAGAGATAGCACGCCGTGATAGGAAAGGCAAAAGGAAGGTTTGTTCAAGAGGTAGCTCTCGTCCAGCTGTAAAAAAGCAATCAAGCACGAGATCAGACGTCTGGGAACACTACACAAGAACAGAGGACGACCATGACAAGTGCAGATGCAACCATTGTCAGCGTATCTTTGGTTGTGCGTCTTCACAAGGAACTTCAAACCTTAGGAAGCATCTACTCTCATGTAAGTCTCACCTGGCGTGGAAACAGACCCAAGCTCCTGGTTAAACTGTGATCACCAATGATGGAGGTCTGACTAATGCAAAAGTATCTGAAGCTGTCTTCAGAGAGGCGACTAATGAGCTGGTGGTGTTGGGTCAGTTGCCACTTTCTTTCACTGAAAGTGTTGCGTGGAGACACTTCTGTGATCGGGCTGGTCTCTACAAACCGCATTCAAGAAGAACTGCAACCAGGGACATCGTCCAGATGTATGTGAGGAAGAAGGAGGCTCGAAGAATTGGTTTAAGGTCAGAAACGAGGGTTTCACTTACGACGACATTTGGACAGCAAATCCTACGAGCGAGCTACATGGTGGTTACGCTCATTTTGTTGATGAGAGTTGGGTGCTAAGGAAGCTAATCATCGGGTTTAAGCATGTGTGTGATCACAGAGGCCGGCGATTGCTCTGTTCGCTGGAGTGTTTGGCTGAATGGGCTATAGAGAAGGTGTTCACCATCACGGTTGACAACGCAACAGCTAACACGTCTGCTCTTCAGAAATTTCACAGGGAGTTCATTCTTCTTGGCGATGAAGCATTGGTGATGGATGGCAACTTCTTGCATATGCGGTGTGCAGCTCACATTATCAACCTCGTTGTGAGAGATGGTTTGCAAGATGTTGATGGGAACGTGGAAGCAATACGGAATGCTGTGCAGTATGTGAGGTCTTCTACTCAGAGATAGAAGTCATTTGAGCTGAGAGTCGAGACGGGAAAGATGAGTCGAGGCAGTCTACCGTTGGACGTCAAAACGAGGTGGAATTCTACTTATCTCATGCTTCAGAGAGCTATCAAGTTCAAGGTGGCTTTTGATAAAATGGAGCAAGAAGACAGGCTCTACAATAACTTCTTTAGCGAAGTTGAGAATGGGAACAAAAGGATTTGACCTCCTGCGTCTTTGGATTGGAATGCAGTGGAGAGGTTAGTGAAGTTTCTTATCATCTTCTACAACTCTACATTGGTTGTCTCAGCTTCCACATCAGTCTGTTCTCACAAATGCTACGGTGAGATAGTCACTATAGAGAGTAATCTTGTACGGCTTAGTCAGAGTTTAGATAAGGAGCTCAAGAGCAAGGCTGATGTCATGAAGGGAAAGTTTGATAAGTATTGGGGTGGCATGAAGAATGTCAACAAGATGCTTATTGTGGCTTCTGTCTTTGATCCGAGTAAAAAATGCAGTTTGTGAAGCTCTGTTTTGAGAGGCTCTACGGCAAGGAAGCAGCTGAGGCTAAGGCGATGCATCAGTCAGTTCTTGTGTCTTGGTGATATGTTCAAAGAGTACAGTCTTCGCCAGAGGAAAGAGCCAACTGCTGGACCATCATCACAGTCTACTCAAACCTCGTCATCAAATGGAGCTGATCAAGATCAGGAGCAACTGTTACGAGAAGACATTGAAGAAGCAATGGATTTGGTTGATGATCTCGGTTATGAGAGGATGGATTTTACTTATACTGCAATGGTTGCTGACATAGGAGTTGAAGAACCAACAGATGAGTTAGAGTTGTATTTGAAAGAGAAGGTAGAGAATCCCAAAATCTTTCTTGGAACCGAGTTTGATGTGTTGTCTTGGTGTAAGCTTAACTCTAAGAAGTATCCGGTCTTGGCAGAGATGGCCAAAGATGTACTTGCAATGCAAGTTTCCTGTTGCATCGAGAGTGCTTTCAGCACCGGTGGTCGACTTATTGATCCATTTAGGAGCTGCTTGACACACTACATGATTGAGGTGTTGATGTGCACAGAGCAATGGATGCAGTCTGCAACCGTTAATTATTTGGTTACTTCAGATGTACCGGATCCGAACCGGATCCGACAGGTACCGAACCGTATCCAAACCGGAATTTAAAATTATCCGAATGGTACCAATTTCTCTCTAACCGAAAAATCCGAAATCCGAAAATCCGACCCGGATCCGAACCGGTAATCCGAATGCCCAGTCCTAGTGAACTCGCTCATCAAAGCTCGACCCTCCTTATTGGGCCCATTAACTAAAGGCCCGCAAAAATTAATCAGGAGTTAACCGATTAATTTTAATTCCCGTTTAGTTAGTTAACTAATTAAACCTCATCGTTCGGACAAGAACAGAACCGTTGTCCTCTGTGAACATTAACTCAACGGCTACTTCTCTATTAGTCCCTCTTCTCCCTCTGAATCAATCCAGTTCGGATCATTTCTCACCAATTGTCAAACTGTTTGTGATGATTTATTCATTCGATCAACGTGAGTATATATACAACTTTAGAGATCAAGCTCTGTTCCTAGATATTAGGAGATAACAACAAGTTTATCCTTATCACAATAATATTCTAGCTTATCGCTAATACCAATTCGATTCTAATGGAGTCGAGAATCTGCCGATCTATTCAAGACCACCCATCCACACCGGCGGTAACCGCGCCTGTTCCTGTTCCGCTTCCTCCGCCTTCGTCCCGGCGTCCAAGGGTGAGAGAAGTCAGCTCCAGATTCATGTCTCCGGTTACTTCCTCCTCCGTAGGAGGTCTCCATCTACCGACTTCGAATTCTCCCAGACATCATCAGAAGTCGAGAAGGCAGTTAAAACTAGCGGACGGCGGCGACGAGAACCGCCCTCCGGAGACGACGGCGGCGCGTGGCATAGACTCGCCGTTTCCTCTCGACGGAGGAAAAAACCAGCGGCGGAACCGATCCGAGCCGCTGAGAGAGAACGGACACCGTCTCGACGCTGCTCCTGCTCCGACGTTGCCGCCTCCGTCATGATCTAGATTGGACCAACAGCGTTTGCTTACTTCATCAGCCGCCGCTAGGCTTCTCCGGTTATCCGTCTCCACGGACGGTGAAGAAGATCTGTTACCAAAGCTCTCGCCTCTTCGTCGATGCCTGAGTTCATCTTGCGACGATCCGTCGTCGTTTCGATCTTCTCTTAAAAACGGTGTTGGCTTGTCATTGCCTCCGGTGGCACCAAAGATTCAAGCAGATGCAAAGAGACAGAAGAAAATTTTAGGACAACAAGCCGATGCACATTCTCTGAAACTGCTACATAACCGCTTCTTGCAATGGAGATTCGCAAATGCAAATGCTGACGTCAAGACACAAGCTCAGAAAGCTGAAGCCGAGGTCCGTAAGATGAGTTAGTTAGTTAGTTAGTTAGTTAGTTAGTTAGTTAGTTAGTTAGTTAGTTAGTTAGTTAGTTAGTTAGTTAGTTAGTTAGTTAGTTAGTTAGTTAGTTAGTTAGTTAGTTAGTTAGTTAGTTAGTCACTGTTGAAACACTATAGTAGTCTCTAATTTCAACGGTGAATAAACTTTTCTTGCAGAGAATGTTTTGCTCCCTTGGTTTGAAAATGTCTGAGCTCTCCGACTCTGTACATAAGAAACGCACAGAACTTCAAGGATTAATGAGAGTAAAAGCTCTTGAGGAGATTGTGGAGCCTCAAGTAAGTCAGATTTGATATCTCATTAGACAAGTAAAAGTGCTTGAGAGAACATGTCATTAGTAGTAGTTGGTGGGTGACTAACCTCTTTATAACTCTCTATGCAGATGCCTTTATTGGAACAATGGACAGCTTTTGAAAAAGACTACTCAACTTCACTATCGGAGACATCGGTAGCTTTATTGAATGCTTCCTTGCGGCTCCCTCTAGATGTCGATATCAAGGTTTATATTGTCCGGATTAACATTGTTCTCTTTTGTGTATCTTTTGCATTAATCACTTTTGATTCTCATTACCAGGTCGAGACGAAAGAGTTAGGAGAAGTACTTGCGGTTGCTTCAAAGTCCATGGAAGGCATTGTGCAGAGCATTGGACAGTTTTTGCCTAAGGTATTGCTATAGATGTTGGCTTCACAGAGAACATGGATAAGTGTATGTACTTAAATAAACGCATGTTGAAACTGAAACAATTTCTTCGATGCACTTTGCAGACACAAGAGATTGAGAGTTTGTTGTCAGAACTAGCAAGAGTAAGCAGCAGAGAAAAAGTAGCAGTAGAAGACTGTGGAGTTTCACTGCTTAAGACACATTCATCACATGTATTAACCTCTTAACATAGAATTTGATATAATCATTTGTTTCGTTTCAGTTGCTGAAATCTGCAATGTCTTGTTTGTTCTCTGAAGGTTGAAGACTGCTATCTTAGAAGTCAGCTTATACATCAGCACAAGCAGTGTGTATAATAAATGAATATGAAGCTCCCTTGTATAAATGAATCACACAAAAGAGTGGGATAATGAAAAGTTTTTTCATACAAGCATATGTTGCTGTATATATTTTTTTTTCTTTTTCTAAAAAAATAAATTACAATTTTTTGGCAATATATCAAACCTGGAAAGTAAGTTAAAAATATACATCTAAATGTTTACTAAGGTTTCATGTTAAGTTAAACATAAATTACATTGATCTGGACAGAGCACCATCAGTAGCGAAGTTGTATCTGAATCCCCTTGATAAATGTTAAGAGTGATTGGTGGACATATATCTGTTTGAGAAACCAACCATTCGAGGACAAAACTCTATGATGCTAGTGGATGTGATCGGCTAATATGAGCACATACCTCCTCTCTAACAGTCTTTGTCCAATAAACGCAGACTTCCATTTGAGAGCATGTGTGTTGTTATCATCCCCCTGCGCAGCAACCATTTCATAATGTTAACAGCCAAAGAACATAAACTGGATCACATATAGAGGCAACAGTTGATGATGATGATTCAAGGAGAAGAGAAATCCGTAGAGAAGATCGAGTCAGTGAGAAGTATAGGAATCACTCAAGAGTCATGGTGGAGACTGGAGAGGACAGAAAAGGAAAACAGAGGATTTGTTGATCTTCGGATAAGTGCGGCCTAATAGTCTTTAGGCCCATTTTGGGGTGGTCCAGTGGACCACTGGTAGTGTGTAATAATAATAACAGCTAGTGTGGGGCGTTGAAATGTGATATTGAGTCAATCCCATACCCGTGACATGTAGTTGAGCATAACACTCCAAAATTCTACTTTGGCACTTTTAAAGAAACCACGAGATGAAGCCAACTCTTTCATTTGTCTTTTTGAATATTCGCTTTCCTTTTCAAGCCTTTCGAGTAAGAAAAAGGTTTTAGTCAATAGATTATAGAGATATATTAATTAAACTAGCTAACTGAACTTGACCTATGTTTGTAGCTGTTTTAATTAAGGTCGTTGGTATGTTATAATTTGGAAATGACTTAGAGACATGATTAGAGACCAAGTTGTTAGACGTTATCATTGACCCATTGTACTTATCTTTATATTTTTTATGTTTTAGTAGAGGATATTATTCTATTTCAGTAACCGCTTATTTCGGTTATGTCTAGCTATACTAAGCAATAAAGCAGATGTTATGTTCACAAAATAATGTATAGCAGATGTTGTTACAAGCATACAATGTTTAATCTGTTTGTGTATTTAACTATTTTGTTTTTATATACACGAATGCGTGTTATAAATTTATAATAACGTGTCTGAGATGTCAGAGAGCTCCTGAATATCTCGACATTGAATGATGAAAGTTTGAATATAAACCGGGAACTAAAGAAAAATATATATATATATATATATATATATATATATATATAAAAATCATTTAATAGAAAAAGAATATAGCATACCACCCTATTTTTTCCCCTTACCATGGTATAGTTTTCTTTTTTTTTTTTTTTTTTTTTTTTTTTTTTTTTTTTTTTTTTTTTTTTTTTTTTTTTTTTTTTTTTTTTTTTTTTTTTTTTTTTTTCTAAAAAATAAATTACAATTTTTGGCAATATATCAAACCTGGAAAGTAAGTTAAAATATACATCTAAATGTTTACTAAGGTTTCATGTTAAGTTAAACATAAATTACATTGATCTGGACAGAGCACCATCAGTAGCGAAGTTGTATCTGAATCCCCTTGATAAATGTTAAGAGTGATTGGTGGACATATATCTGTTTGAGAAACCAACCATTCGAGGACAAAACTCTATGATGCTAGTGGATGTGATCGGCTAATATGAGCACATACCTCCTCTCTAACAGTCTTTGTCCAATAAACGCAGACTTCCATTTGAGAGCATGTGTGTTGTTATCATCCCCCTGCGCAGCAACCATTTCATAATGTTAACAGCCAAAGAACATAAACTGGATCACATATAGAGGCAACAGTTGATGATGATGATTCAAGGAGAAGAGAAATCCGTAGAGAAGATCGAGTCAGTGAGAAGTATAGGAATCACTCAAGAGTCATGGTGGAGACTGGAGAGGACAGAAAAAGGAAAACAGAGGATTTGTTGATCTTCGGATAAGTGCGGCCTAATAGTCTTTAGGCCCATTTTGGGGTGGTCCAGTGGACCACTGGTAGTGTGTAATAATAATAACAGCTAGTGTGGGACGTTGAAATGTGATATGAGTCAATCCATACCCGTGACATGTAGTTAAAGCATAACACTCCAAGATTCCACTTTGGCACCTTTATAGAAACCACGAGATGAAGCCAACTCTTTATTTGTCTTTTTGAATATTCGCTTTCCTTTTTCAAGCCTTTCGAGTAAGAAAAAGGTTTTAGTCAATAGATTATAGAGATATATTAATTAAACTAACTAACTGAACTTGACCTATGTTTGTAGCTGTTTTCATTAAGGTCGTTGGTATGTTATAATTTGGAAATGACTCAGAGACATGATTAGAGACCAAGTTGTTAGACGTTATCATTGACCCATTGTACTTATCTTTATATTTTTTTATGTTTTAGTAGAGGATATTATTCTATTTCAGTAACCGCTTATTTCGGTTATGTCTAGCTATACTAAGCAATAAAGCAGATGTTATGTTCACAAAATAATGTATAGCAGATGTTGTTACAAGCATACAATGTTTAATCTGTTTGTGTATTTAACTATTTTGTTTTTATATACACGAATGCGTGTTATAAATTTATAATAACGTGTCTGAGATGTCAGAGAGCTCCTGAATATCTCGACATTGAATGATGAAAGTTTGAATATAAACCGGGAACTAAAGAAAAATATATATATATATATATATATATATATATATATAAAAATCATTTAATAGAAAAAGAATATAGCATACCACCCTATTTTTTCCCCTTACCATGGTATAGTTTTCTTTTTTTTTTTTTTTTTTTTTTTTTTTTTTTTTTTTCTAAAAAATAAATTACAATTTTTGGCAATATATCAAACCTGGAAAGTAAGTTAAAATATACATCTAAATGTTTACTAAGGTTTCATGTTAAGTTAAACATAAATTACATTGATCTGGACAGAGCACCATCAGTAGCGAAGTTGTATCTGAATCCCCTTGATAAATGTTAAGAGTGATTGGTGGACATATATCTGTTTGAGAAACCAACCATTCGAGGACAAAACTCTATGATGCTAGTGGATGTGATCGGCTAATATGAGCACATACCTCCTCTCTAACAGTCTTTGTCCAATAAACGCAGACTTCCATTTGAGAGCATGTGTGTTGTTATCATCCCCCTGCGCAGCAACCATTTCATAATGTTAACAGCCAAAGAACATAAACTGGATCACATATAGAGGCAACAGTTGATGATGATGATTCAAGGAGAAGAGAAATCCGTAGAGAAGATCGAGTCAGTGAGAAGTATAGGAATCACTCAAGAGTCATGGTGGAGACTGGAGAGGACAGAAAAAGGAAAACAGAGGATTTGTTGATCTTCGGATAAGTGCGGCCTAATAGTCTTTAGGCCCATTTTGGGGTGGTCCAGTGGACCACTGGTAGTGTGTAATAATAATAACAGCTAGTGTGGGACGTTGAAATGTGATATGAGTCAATCCATACCCGTGACATGTAGTTAAAGCATAACACTCCAAGATTCCACTTTGGCACCTTTATAGAAACCACGAGATGAAGCCAACTCTTTATTTGTCTTTTTGAATATTCGCTTTCCTTTTTCAAGCCTTTCGAGTAAGAAAAAGGTTTTAGTCAATAGATTATAGAGATATATTAATTAAACTAACTAACTGAACTTGACCTATGTTTGTAGCTGTTTTCATTAAGGTCGTTGGTATGTTATAATTTGGAAATGACTCAGAGACATGATTAGAGACCAAGTTGTTAGACGTTATCATTGACCCATTGTACTTATCTTTATATTTTTTTATGTTTTAGTAGAGGATATTATTCTATTTCAGTAACCGCTTATTTCGGTTATGTCTAGCTATACTAAGCAATAAAGCAGATGTTATGTTCACAAAATAATGTATAGCAGATGTTGTTACAAGCATACAATGTTTAATCTGTTTGTGTATTTAACTATTTTGTTTTTATATACACGAATGCGTGTTATAAATTTATAATAACGTGTCTGAGATGTCAGAGAGCTCCTGAATATCTCGACATTGAATGATGAAAGTTTGAATATAAACCGGGAACTAAAGAAAAATATATATATATATATATAAAAAATCATTTAATAGAAAAAAGAATATAGCATACCACCCTATTTTTTTCCCCTTACCATGGTATAGTTTTCTTTTTTTTCATGGTATAAAATTTTAGCTGGAATTAATTTGGAAAATGGAGAAAATACTTTTCTACAGTCGAGACAGAAACCTTGAAGGCTTGAACATCACCTTGCATTTTTATATTAACTCTTGTTAATAATAACAAACGGTTTAAATACGGCAGAGAGATGCAATTTGCACACGCTTCAGAAAATCTATTGTGGCGGTGCACATAAAATCGTCATATTTCAAGAAAAATGGAAAATTAATTTGATTAAATTTTTATAAAAAGAAGAATTGTACAAATTCACAATCAAAATAGACAAATAGGTATTTTGGCCAATAAGAAGTTAATAGCATAGGACATGAGTAGTCTTTAAAGAAAGAAATACAAAATGGGAAAATGGAGATGTAACTGAATGGAAAAGGAAAGGTGTGGAGTTGATAGGGAATTGAGACAATGTATGGTCATTTGTCTTCCTAATAATATTAACCGACAGTTCGTAGCTTTATTTTTGAATTTTACACTGTTTTCATATTGTGGGTGCTCTCACTCCCACCCAATCACAGACAAATATATATTTTTTTTTTTAGACAAATATTTTTTAAATAGTGATGATATGGTAGTGGAACAACAATGCTCGAATACTTGACTCAGTAATTTTCTAAATATTATATTTATATGCTTTGTTTTTTTTACCAATACCATGTATATTTAAGGTTTAAATTGGTACTAGAAAAGTGTACGTATATATGATAGATTTAAAGGTTGTGACCTTTTCTTTGAAACTTTAAATATGGTGTCAACTAGGTATTGAAACCTGGTTTAGGGGGGTTAGGTTGTGACTTGTGAACTAGAACATGCAGATTGTTTTATGAACTTACGATGCTGATAATAAATAAGTTAGAAGATATCTAGATCTTAATTTCGTTCATAGAATTATGCTGATAGGAGTTAGACTATCTCTATCATAAATAATGCAAAATGTTTAAGATGCTAAGAAATTGATTATTGTTAATTTAAATATACATCATTAGTCAGTGAAAAAACAAAAACAAAAATGTACAGATTTGCATTTGATCCTTCCGATGATTGACACATCATTTCATTTTTAAAAATCAGTCTAGTTTCGATTTATATGAGTGTGTAACTTTTTAAATTTACTGAAGAGATTAAATATTCATTTCTCTCCAGATAAAAATTTGAAAATCCCAATATAAAACCTTAAGGCGTCAGAAACAGTGGGAATGTTCCAATTCAGTAGAATTTAATTTCTCTAAAAGCTGACAGTTAAAAAAACAAGATAATATTTTTGAAATAAAGATAAACTCCAACCTTCGAATTATCCCAGAAAAAAAGATTCTGACAAGAAATAAAAGTTTAAAACAGAGAAAAGACAGTAACCACACTTACGCAATAGAATGCAAGTTTTTTCACTTGTGTCTGATTTTTAATGAAAGGTTTAGCCAAAAGAGTTATTACTTCCCAGAAGAACCTCTCATTCTTCTCTCTTCTTCTCCAAAGAACTTTCTCTTTCTGTAAGAACCTCTCTGTGTTTCTTTCTTTCTGTAACCATGGTCACCAATTTCAAAAGGGTCAGCTTCTTGCTTGCTCTGGTAATGACGGTGGCGGCTATTCTCACTCCTTCAGTCATCTCCGGCGAAAATGGGTTTTCCGATCTTCAAATCCATAAACACTTGAAACGACTCAACAAGCCACCTCTCAAAACCATAAAGGTAAAACTTTCACAGAGATTATTAGATAAAGTTTCAATTTTTATGCAATAATTTATGGTTTAAAACAGAGCCCAGATGGAGATATGATCGACTGTGTCCCAATCACAGACCAACCAGCTTTAGCTCATCCTCTGCTCATTAACCACACTGTTCAGGTTTAGAAGCTGCTCTGTTTTTCTTCTTTCAGTTCGAACAGACTCTGTTTTGTTTTGTTTTGTTCTGACATTGTTAATGGGCTTTGTTTTGTAGATGAGGCCAAGTTTTAACCCAGAGAGTGTCTTTAGTGAGAGTAAAGTTTCATCCAAGAATCACCAGTCTAATGCTATAACTCAGCTTTGGCATGTGAATGGGAGATGCCCAGAGAACACAGTTCCCATCAGAAGAACGAGAAAGCAAGATCTTTATAGAGCTAACTCTGTTGAGAAGTTCGGTATGAAGAATCAGAAAAGTATTCCTAAGCCTACGTCTTATGAGCCAGCTAGTGTCCTCACACAAAATGGTCACCAGGTACTTTTCATTTGAAGTATCTGATAACCTTTGTGTTGTTGTGTGTTCATTAACAGTGTTTCTATCTCTTTGGATTTGATGTAGCACGCGATAATGTATGTGGAAGATGGGGTTTTCTACGGGGCTAAAGCGAAGATTAATGTATGGAATCCAGATGTGGAGATGCCTAATGAGTTTAGCTTAGCTCAGATTTGGGTTTTGGGTGGAAACTTCAACTCTGATCTTAATAGTATTGAAGCTGGCTGGCAGGTACTTCTTCTCTTCCTGAAAAAGCCTTCTTGTTGATAAGAAAAAGACTGTTTATGATTCAAAGATTTGTGTGTGTGTTTTTCAGGTCAGTCCACAGTTGTATGGTGATACTCGCACCAGGCTCTTCACTTATTGGACTGTGAGTTTCTTAATAATTTCGTTTTTTAATATACTTGTGTGTGTTTTAGTTTATCTAAGTATATCATTATTTTGGGAAAAACAGAGTGATGCATACCAAGGAACAGGCTGCTATAACCTTCTGTGCTCAGGGTTTGTTCAAATCAACAGAGAGATTGCAATGGGTGGTTCAATCTCACCTCTATCAAATTATGGAAACTCTCAGTATGACATTACCATACTTATCTGGAAGGTAAACCAGCAACAAGAATCCAAACTTGTTTCCAACCTCAATCCTTGAAAGCTTAGATGCTTTTAGTTAGCACCCTACAAACAAGAATAGAACAAAGAATATAGCTTAGTTAATACTAATATAACAATATACACTGTATAACTAAATTTATTTTAATATGTAGCCTAATGATGTCAAAAAGAATAGAAATATGTAGCCGAATGAAAAATATGGTTTCAGTGATGCTATCGGTTTATTCAGTTTGTTTAGCATAAAACTATTTCTACCCACCAGTTTTGGTTTAGCTTCGGTTTGTTTTTTCTTAGGACCCAAAAGAAGGACATTGGTGGCTACAATTTGGAGAGAAGTACATAATAGGATACTGGCCAGCTTCACTCTTCTCTTACTTATCAGAAAGTGCATCGATGATCGAATGGGGAGGTGAAGTAGTTAACTCACAGTCTGAGGAAGGACAACACACCACCACTCAGATGGGAAGTGGTCGGTTTGCAGAGGAAGGTTGGGGCAAAGCTAGTTACTTCAAGAACGTTCAAGTAGTAGATGGATCAAATGAACTGAGGAACCCTGAGAATCTTCAAGTCTTTACTGATCAAGAGAACTGTTACAATGTGAAGAGTGGTGATGGAGGTTCTTGGGGAAGTCACTTCTACTATGGTGGTCCTGGTAGAAACCCTAATTGCCCTTAAAGATCTGTCTACTTACTTGCATAGCAGGATCAGTCCTGATTTAATCATCAATTGTATAAAACATATATTATATATACACATTTTAAGTATATTGATTTTAGTTTGCAGTGAGTGGTTTAGGGGTTTGTTTCAGTGTGTGTCTTTGTTTCTATGGAGTGAAGAGAATATAAATGTCTTTAAAGAACATGGTCCCATGTGTATACTAGAATATATATATGATCATCACATTAGTTACTTGTCTTTGTTTTCCAGGTGACCTGTGTTATAATTGCTTTGTCTATGTATAACAAAACATAGAGACGGGACTTTTGGATCTTCCATTATAATTATTGGCCCAAACTTCATTAGTGTAGTGTCATAAATAAATGTATTGTTTCATAATTTAGTTGCACTAATACTCATCCAAAAACTATATTGTTTCATAATGTAGTTGTCACTAATGTGTTGCCATTTGTCTTGTGACTGACACTATCGCTTAATTTCTTTTGGAGTGAATTTAGTATGTGGTAATGAGGGCGAGGTTTGACTTCATTTCCGGTCTCTCTTTTGTGCTTATTTAGAAACAAAATCTTCTAATACAGTTATTATTTGGATGTCATATGTAAAAGAATGATGTATTTCTCTTTGGTTGGCTCATACTGTTTGAAGTTCAAACAAAAATAAAATATTTCTAATAATTTAATTTTTATGACTCTTTATGCGCGTTGAGGTGAACAAATTTTCTGTCAAAAAAGAAGAATAAATGATGATCAACATTCCATGGCATATGTGATAATTTAATAATTTAATCGTGTTGTCTTGACTTATGTAGTTTTACCACTAACAAATACTACCATAGGATGATAAAGGTTTCCAATCACTACTAATTTCAGAAAAAACTATCATAGAATGATAATGTCTTTAAGCATAATTTCAGAAAAACCTATCACATGATCTGTTAGTGGTTATGATAGTAACACAATGGGCCATGACTTAAATTTTGCATCATTCTTAGAGAAATTATTTTTATTTCTTAATTTGTTAAACTACAGTACTCTTAATTATAATCTTATTATGTTTAAGTCATGAGTCAATGTTTAGTGATTTTCTTACTTTTTATTACTGTAGCCACTGACAATTGACAAACCTATTACAAGATGATAAGGTCTTTAAGCCTTAATTCTCTTATTTAATAGAATATGTGAACAATCTCTACTCCTCTATATAAATTGGAAAGAGTAGTTGATTAAAAAGTGAAAAACGACTTACTATCTAAAAGCTTTGCTAAGGAATATCATTATCCATATAATATGGGAATGGCCGGTTTTGCGGTAGCTCTCGCAGTGATAACGACAATAATATCTCCTTGTGTCTATGGAAAAGAGTTTTCCAATTCCGATCATCCGGAAGTCAAAGTACAAAGACTTTTAAAGCTGCTCAGCAAACCTGCTCTTAAATCAATTAAGGTAATTTATACACATAATTTTTTAATTTGTTTTGGTGTTGTCCTGAGCAATACTAATAAATAAATATGATGTTGGGGATTCCAAATACATGATAAAATATACTCGACACTTGTTTAAAGCATATCTAGATACATGTTTACTATTATGTGTTCAAAACAAAGTTTATGCTAATTCTTATTATGTTCTAAATATAGGATTTTTGTGATTTTGTTATATGGAAAAGGTATGTATAATTATTATGTAAGAAACTACAAATGTGGCTTGTTCTCGAACTATGAGTCTATACTAATGAAAATATGTAGAAGATCAGTAAAGATACAAAATGATTTAATTACTCAGAACTATTTTCCAGTCAGTAATATATATTTTATGGTATATGGAAAATATTTAAGATCTTTTAATTTGATATATTATTATAGATAAAACTGAATTTGATATAACTAAACAATTTTAGATTTTATATATAAAACATGAAGCTAGTAAGTGCTGACATGAAATCTAAAAGTTTCACATACTAATCAACGATTAGTTTCTAAATATGCTATAATATATCTAGGATTCCATTTGCATCATATCCACCCTTTGGAGTTTGGATATTCGCGGACAAAAATGAGATTAATTTTTGGCTAATTAATATTTCTTACAGAGTGAAGATGGAGATATAATAGATTGTGTTCCGATAACTCGTCAGCCAGCTTTTGATCATCCTCTGCTTAAAAACCACACCATCCAGGTTTGCCTTTATTTTCGATATCTCCTTTCTTTAGACACGCATATATGATCATATGCTGAACTGGATGTTTTTGCATGTAGATGAGACCGAGTTTTATCCCGAAAGTTAATTCTACGTACACCAAGAAAGAGCCAAAGGCTATAACTCAGATGTGGCTCAAGAACGGAGAGTGTCCAGAAAACACTGTTGCTATAAGAAGAACAAAGAAAGAAGATATCTTACGAGGAAAATCCATTGAGAGTTTCGGGAAAAAGATTCATGATCAAATTGACGCCGGAGTCCATGAGGTACAGCGTTTATGCATTTTCCTTTTTGTTATTTACTCAATTGTGGCATTTTTTAAGTGGAAACAAAAGAATATTTAAATTTTAATAGTTATCTATATTTGTGTGATTACTTTTCATCGTTAAACAGGAGTAAAATATAATTGTACGTATGTTTATCAAATGTGCTTGTCATTAATTACTATTTTTACATTTTTCATATATTTAATTATAGTATCCAGATTATATATCAAATAATATTATGATAAGTTTAGATCTCAATAATGTTTTCTCTTGTATTACATTGACCATACGGCCTTAGCTTTATACATATCGAAGATCTTAACCTAATGAGATAAGGCAAGACAATATACACGTATCTATCCAAATAGGAAATATTACATATTCCCAAGACCCCCCCTCAAGTTGGAGCATGCAAATTGAGAATGCCCAACTTGGAGATAAAAATATCAAACTCTTTCCGCCCTAAAGCCTTCGTCAAGATGTCAGCCATTTGCTCCTTTGTAGACACATGATATGGCTTGATCACACCCTTAATAATCTCATCACGGACCGCATGACAATCCACTTCAATATGTTTCGTACGCTCATGAAAAACTGGATTCAAGCTAATATAAATCGCAGGCTTGCTATCACATCTTATTGTCATCGGCCCCTTATGTGTGAATCCCATCTCAAGTAGTAGCGCTTTGACCCACTGCAGCTCGCGTGTTACCTCATGCATGGCGCGATATTCAGCTTCCGCGGATGAACATGAGACAGTATCTTGCTTCCTAGTTTGCCAAGAGATAGGAGATGAACCAAGTTGTACAATCCAGCCAGTAAGGGATCTTCTTGTTAGCGGACATGCAGCCCAGTCTGAATCACACCATCCAGTAAAATGAAGAGAAGGTTTAGCACTCAGTAATATACCTTGACCCATAGTTCCTTTGAGGTATCGAACAACCTTTAAGGCTGCAAGCCAATGTTCTTGACGAGGACAATGCATAAACTGGGACAATATATGTATTGCATAAGTAAGATCAGGCCGTGTCGGAGCGAGATATATGAGGCGTCCTACTAGACGTCTGTAACTCTCTGGATCCGAAAGAAGAGGTCCGGAAGCCAAGCTCAAACGATGGTTCTGATCAATCGGTGATCCAACAGGCTTACACCCGAGAAGTCCCACTTCTGCAACAATATCAATAGCATATTTTCGTTGACACAAATATATCCCTTTGGGACTCCTAGAAACTTCCAAACCAAGAAAGTATTTTAGAACTCCAAGGTCCTTCATGTGGAAACAGGTTGACAAGTAATCTTTGAACTCTTGAATTTTTGGTGGAGAATTTCCAGAGATAATTAAGTCATCGACATACACCAAAACCCGCAGCGACACTCCTTTCTTCAAGTAAATAAAAAGAGAATAGTCTGACTTTGTCTGAGTAAATCCATCGTCATGGCGCATCAGCAAGTTTAGCAAACCAGCATCTAGGCGATTGTTTGAGCCCATAAAGTGATTTACGTAGACGGCATACTCGTGTTTCATTCGGAGAACCAAACCCTTGAGGTAGCTTCATATATACTTCCTCATCCAAATCTCCATGGAGGAAAGCATTATGTACATCCATCTGATGTACTTCATGATTCATTTTAGCTGCAAAATCCAAGAACAAGCGGACAGTGGTCATCTTAGCCACTGGTGAAAAAATCTCAGTATAATCCAGTCCCTCGGTTTGGTGATTCCCTAACACCACCAGCCTGGCTTTATATCGTTCAATAGTTCCGTCTGCTCGAAATTTTATCGTAAACACCCATTTGCTTCCCAAAGCTTTCTTGCCCGGTGGTAAGTATTCAAGATCCCGTGTGTTGGTCTTCTAGAGCTCAATTTCAATTCCTGCTGCATCACGCCATACCTTATCTTTCATGGCTTCGTTGAATGATCTCGGTTCGGCTTGAGCTGTTAATGCCATAATAAAATTTGGTGGTTTTCGAAAAATTAGCACAAGATAGATAATCTGAGATAGGATAAACCGGACCTGAGAGATGCTGTGGAGATGATGAGGGTGAGACGAGAGGGAGGCGAGGCGTACTGTATTAGCGGCGAAACCTTGAAGACGAGTGGAAGGTTTCTTAGCGATGACCTCTGCCAAGCAATTGTGTAGCAGGTTCTGGTTCAATATGTGCATGTTCTGTAGTGATAGGTGGGGTCGGAGCAGTAGTGTGATGCTCAATTTCCACTTCTGAGCTAGCATCATCATCATCCTGAGGTAGAACAGGTGACGATATAAGAGGATGTGTAGGCTGAGGCTGCATAGAGCTCGTCTGAAATGGGAATATTTTCTCTCGAAATACCACATCGCGTGATGAAAACACAAGCTTGCGTTCTAAGTCATATAGTCTCCAACCCTTCTTTCCATATGGATAGCCTAAGAACACACATCGGCGCGTCACGAGAACTGAACTTATCACCTTTGTGATCCTTGTTATCGCATAAGCGCCAGGCAGCCAAAGACTGCAAATGTTTGTACGACGGAGCCGTTCCATACAACATTTCAAACGGTGTCTTGTTGTCCAGTAGAGCAGACGGAGTTCTATTGATGAGATGGCCTGCCGCAGGATGCATTCACCCCAATATTCAATAGGTAGATGAGCCTGAAATCTCAATGCTCTCGCTATGTTAAGGATATGTCTGTGCTTCCGTTCAGCTCGACCATTCTGCTGCGGTGTGGACACATGAGGTTTCGTGTATGATCCCATGTTCCTGAAAATAACTCGTAAGACACAGAAACTCAGTGCCATTATCACTTCGAATGGTCTTGACTTTCTTGGAAAATTGACGTTCGATCATAGAAAGGAATTCTCGCAAATGTTGAGCAACTTTTGCTTTGTCGGTAACAGGTATAACCAGACTGCGTGAATAGTCATCAACAATGGTCAAAAATAACGAGATCCACAGAATGCAGTAGTACGATAAGGCCCCCATAAATCGCAATGAATCAAATCAAAAACTGCATTCGCTTTATTAGAACTTTCTGAAAAAATCTGCCGAGTTTGTTTAGCTCGTAAACACACGTCACAATTCTGAAATAAGATATCACTATCACTAGGTAGGCTACGTAAACCAGGGACCAGGCTGGTAACACGCGGAGATGGATGGCCCAGGCGACTATGCCACAAAGTAAGATCATCGCAGACTTTTGTATGTAGAGCCGCTGGAACTTCAATTCCCCGAAACCAGTACAGTCCCTCTCTCTCTCGTTCACCCACTCCAATCAGCATCCTCGAAGTGCGGTCCTGCAAAATAAGAAGTTTATCCGTTACTTGACCAACAAGATGTCTATCTGTGACGAGCTGACCAAAAGAAATCAGGTTCGTATGGAAACCAGGGACCAAGTAAACATTCATAAGAGATAAATTAGAAGTAAGCCGAATAGTGCCCTGTTTTGTAGAGAGAACAGTTGGCCCAGCAGGTAATATAACCGAGATTGGATCAATATCCTTTATCTCTTCTAGAAG
This sequence comes from Brassica carinata, assembly GCA_016771965.1. Lineage (NCBI taxonomy): Eukaryota > Viridiplantae > Streptophyta > Magnoliopsida > Brassicales > Brassicaceae > Brassica > Brassica carinata. The sequence goes on from CM028692.1 coordinate 53,219,284, forward strand.
ATCAAGTCTCCCTGTCATATGATGCGTTGCGCCGGTATCTAAAATCCAAGAAACATCATCCTTACCACTTAATCGTTCAGTAGGTTTGATGCCGTTGATAACACGCTGTATGAGCTGCCATTGCTCATCGGTGATTCCGCTTAGACCCTGACGATCAGTGTCAGTAACCGCCACATTAGAACTAGCAGACGCCAAATGGGCGTTAACAATTTGAGTTGAATTTGCACGAGGTCCATTGCCACGACCACGACCCGTCGGAGCAGTCTTGATGCGTGCCTTGTCCGGATACCAATCAGGGTATCCTATCACCCTGAAACATGCTGAAGCCTCGTGTCCCTTAGTCCGCAGACCGTGCATTGACGAGACCAATCGCGATTTCCTGGCCCAGTTCGAGGCTGGAAACCTTCAATACCACTTTGTCTTGAGACATCTTTAGTCTGGACTGTGGGAGTATTCGGAGGATAACGAGATTGCTGTGCCTGTGAGGCAAAGCTCATGACTGCTGCTTCCTGATTGACGGCAGCTCGGATTATCTCGTTCTGAAGCACAGTTTGATAGACGCTGTCGAGGTCAGGTAGAGGTGAGATGGCGCAGATTTGAGACCTAATAACTCCATGAACTGAGTCATCAAGTCCTGCTAAGAAGTCATGAACACGTAATGTTTCTGCTTCTTTTTCATGTGATGTATTAAGGTCGCAAGTACACCTCCCACATTCACAACGTTTTGTGTTTAAACACTCTGCAATACCATCCCATAATTTCGTCAATTTGCCAAAGTATTCATCCACCGTCGATCCATTCTGTTTACAAGTTGCAAGAGAGTTGCGTAGTTGTTGAAGACGAGCACCACTCTTGATAGAAAAACGCTTCTTGATAATGTCCCATAAGTCCTTAGCAACTTCGCGAGTCGAGATAGTCGAACGAAGCTTGGGCTCGATGGTTTGCTTAATCCAACCAACAAGGAGGTGGTTGTTGGCTGTCCAATCCTCGAGATAAGGAGAATCCGCAGCCGGTTTTGGTATACTACCATCGAGGAAACCAAACTTTTTACGTGAGCTAACAGCCATTCGGAAGTTAATAGCCCACTCCTCATAGTTGTTTCCATTGAGAAGAGGATGAGAAATCACTGCGCCTGGATTGTCTCCAGAGGTTAGATCATACGGAGATAGTCTTCCGCTTAGGTTCAGCAACGGTGGCCGCCATATCGAAGTTTCACAATCAAAGAAGAAGCCGAGAGGCTGTTTATGAAATTGATTAGGGATGCTCTGTTTTGTGAAGTAAAACAGAGTACGTAAACAAGAGCCGAGAGGCTTGAAAAATTTTAGGTTTTAGATCGCTTGCTCTGATACCATGATAAGTTTAGATCTCAATAATGTTTTCTCTTGTATTACATTGACCATACGGCCTTAGCTTTATACATATCGAAGATCTTAACCTAATGAGATAAGGCAAGACAATATACACGTATCTATCCAAATAGGAAATATTACATATTCCCAAGATATTACTATATGAATTTATTTATTATTAGATTTTAAAATAAATTTACTGACTTAAAAATATCGCGTCATGTAACATGATCACTTTGTTTATATCTATGTTTCTGATCTCAATAATAATGATTTATATATTATATTTTATATTCCAAAAATGATTTATATATTATTTTTAAAAAACTTGTCTTCGAGAGCATGAGAAGAAATTATAAATTTGAAAATTGTATGTCAATATAATATATATATATATATATGTATATGCCCACTAACATGCTGTTAAACTTCATAGTTCCAAAAAATATAATATATATGGTAATAGCATCAAACATATATCAGTACAAAAATTACAATCTATACTTTTATAGTTACATATTTTTCGAATAAGCTGCACGTTTAATCTTGTTCATGCTTGCGAATTTGAATAGAGGAGAAAATACAAATATTTTACAAGATTTTTATGCCACTGTTTTTAACGTTTTGGAACCGGCCGGTTCAGGTCGCGCTCATGAATTCGCTTGGAAATTATTACGGGACACAGTTTGTAATGAATATTTGGAAACCAGAAGTTGAAGTTCCCAACGAGTATAGCCTGGCTCAGACTTGGCTTGGGTCTGGATATGACTATGAACTTAACACAATTGAAGTTGGTTTGCAGGTATTTATACTTCTTTGGTCGTTTTTCCGAAATTACATCGTCTTCATACGCAAAACTTTTTTAAACAACACTACATTTGCTTGCCTTGATTTATAGGTTTATCCAGGAAAATATGGTGATAATAAAGTTAGATTATTTGTTTACTGGACAGTAAGCTCCCCTTTTCTATAAATTTATATGCAACCCTAAACCTATATACTAGTTTTAGATTCTGATCATAATATGCAACTTTGTTTTAAGCAATTCCTGATGTGAATTAATTTTATCTATTTGTATATTAATTAATTATTTTTCAAATGCCGATGTCATACTTTATTCATTTATTATTTCTCTCTCATGCTTAAACGTATGCAAGTGCAACTAAAGAAATAATACTATATTAATTGAGTTTTTCATGAGTTATACCTTAAAATTAATTAGCAATAACTAGATTGACACAAATATCTTATATATAAGTATTTGTCCTTTTAAACTTGCAATATGGGATCTAAACATATATCTGCATCTAAACTAAACCCAAAATGGATATTGTCGATTATTTAGGACTGCGGAAACTGGTGGCTAAGGGTCGGTGAAGAGATTGTTGGGTACTGGCCTGGCTCGTTGTTTACTTCTCTAAAAGATAAAGCCGAGGAAGTTTATTGGGGCGGTGGAATCGTAGACGAAATGACCGGCGGGAAGCACACAACCACCACTATGGGAAGTGGGCACTTCGCAGGGGAATGGTATAAGAAAGCGAGCTATTTCAGGAAAGTTATGACAGTTGATGGAGCCAATACTCTGAGAGAAGCAGAAAATCTTCAACCTACTGCTGATAATGATAACTGTTACAGAGCGTTAAAGAAGGAAAAAGTGGAAGTTCTTACTGGGGTACTCATTTCTTCTATGGTGGTCCTGGTCGAAACGTTAGGTGCCCTTGATATCTGGATATGTGTGTGTGTGTGTCAAAGCTTTTAAGTATGTCGCATGCTCGCATGTGTAATTTAAAATAAGAACATCTGATAGTTGTGACTTGAAAAGAAAAATTCACGTCTTGGTAGTTAAATCCTTGATATTATGTGTACGTAAAAGCTGTTTTAGATCTCAAATGTCTGTAATTTGAATAATAACATGTATGAATGTCAAAAAAATAAAAAAAGAATATGATAAGAATATGCATCCTTGATATTTTGTACATGAAAGTGTTTGGGCTAAACTGGAACTTAGGCTACGGTGGTAAAGGGTCACGGCGATGAAATCTTTAGCACGTGTTCGAATCGTCAAGGATAGGAGATCGATACATGGCAAATTCGTTCGGAACTTCAATTTTATAGATTTCTGAATTTCATTTGATGCTTTGGACGAATTGGCGGTAACAAGGTCATGATGCTTTCAGTTTTATGGAGTTCGCTTTTTCCGGGGATTTGGGGTTTTATAGGTGATTTTGTAAGCAAACCAAGTTTTTTTTTTTTTTTTGCTTAATAAGTAAACCAAGGTTGTTTTTGAAATTTCCTTTAAAATTCTACTATATGGCTTCCAACAATGTTGACATGAAATTCTATATACATGTTACTAGGTGATTCTCCCGTGCTCATGCACGGATATAAATATTTTTAAAATAAATATATTATAATAAATTAATTTATACTTTCAATTTAAATAATTTTATAATTTATATGTATAATTTATATTAATAATATTATATTTGAATGTAATTTTATATATGTAATATCTAATCAGTTTATTTTTTACTTGAGTATATTAGATTGCATTTACTTCTTTAAATTCAACCATAATATTTTATTTCTTTAATTATATTAATATTTGATAATTTTTATATATTAAATTTAAGTTGGTTATTTTCTTAAATATACTTTTGTGAGATTCTGTATAACATAATTTCTTTTTGAGAGTCAAATAAACAAAATAAATTAAAATATGGATTGACTAAAAATTACATAAAATAATGTAAAGATAATATTGAATCTCATGCATATATATTATACAATATAAATAAATTGTTAAATTTAGTTAATATGTTTTGAGGTATCCATAAACATATTTTAGTGAGATCTTCTGTAACATAATATGTTTTGAGGTATCCATAAACATATTTTAGTGAGATCTTCTGTAACATAATATGTTTTGAGGTAACCATAATTTATATGCATGAGATTCAAAATAACATAATATGTTTTGAGTTAACCATAATTTATATGCATGAGATTCAAAATAACATAATATGTTTTGAGGTAACCATAATTTATATGCATGAGATTCAAAATAACATAATATGTTTTGAGGTAACCATAATTTATATGCATGAGATTCAAAATAACATAATATGTTTTGAGTTAACCATAATTTATATGCATGAGATTCAAAATAACATAATATGTTTTGAGGTAACCATAATTTATATGCATGAGATTCAAAATAACATAATATGTTTTGAGGTATCCATAAACATATTTTAGTGAGATCTTCTGTAACATAATATGTTTTGAGGTATCCATAAACATATTTTAGTGAGATCTTCTGTAACATAATATGTTTTGAGGTAACCATAATTTATATGCATGAGATTCAAAATAACATAATATGTTTTGAGGTATCCATAAACATATTTTAGTGAGATCTTCTGTAACATAATATGTTTTGAGGTATCCATAAACATATTTTAGTGAGATCTTCTGTAACATAATATGTTTTGAGGTAACCATAATTTATATGCATGAGATTCAAAATAACATAATATGTTTTGAGTTAACCATAATTTATATGCATGAGATTCAAAATAACATAATATGTTTTGAGGTATCCATAAACATATTTTAGTGAGATCTTCTGTAACATAATATGTTTTGAGGTATCCATAAACATATTTTAGTGAGATCTTCTGTAACATAATATGTTTTGAGTTAACCATAATTTATATGCATCTAAACTAAACCCAAAATGGATATTGTCGATTATTTAGGACTGCGGAAACTGGTGGCTAAGGGTCGGTGAAGAGATTGTTGGGTACTGGCCTGGCTCGTTGTTTACTTCTCTAAAAGATAAAGCCGAGGAAGTTTATTGGGGCGGTGGAATCGTAGACGAAATGACCGGCGGGAAGCACACAACCACCACTATGGGAAGTGGGCACTTCGCAGGGGAATGGTATAAGAAAGCGAGCTATTTCAGGAAAGTTATGACAGTTGATGGAGCCAATACTCTGAGAGAAGCAGAAAATCTTCAACCTACTGCTGATAATGATAACTGTTACAGAGCGTTAAAGAAGGAAAAAGTGGAAGTTCTTACTGGGGTACTCATTTCTTCTATGGTGGTCCTGGTCGAAACGTTAGGTGCCCTTGATATCTGGATATGTGTGTGTGTGTGTCAAAGCTTTTAAGTATGTCGCATGTGTAATTTAAAATAAGAACATCTGATAGTTGTGACTTGAAAAGAAAAATTCACGTCTTGGTAGTTAAATCCTTGATATTATGTGTACGTAAAAGCTGTTTTAGATCTCAAATGTCTGTAATTTGAATAATAACATGTATGAATGTCAAAAAAATAAAAAAAGAATATGATAAGAATATGCATCCTTGATATTTTGTACATGAAAGTGTTTGGGCTAAACTGGAACTTCTAGCTCTGGTGGTAAAGGGTCCACGGCAGTGAGTACTGCCACCTGTGTTCGAATCGTCAAGGATAGGAGATCGATACATGGCAAATTCGTTCGGAACTTCAATTTTATAGATTTCTGAATTTCATTTGATGCTTTGGACGAATTGGCGGTAACAAGGTCATGATGCTTTCAGTTTTATGGAGTTCGCTTTTTCCGGGGATTTGGGGTTTTATAGGTGATTTTGTAAGCAAACCAAGTTTTTTTTTTTTTTTTGCTTAATAAGTAAACCAAGGTTGTTTTTGAAATTTCCTTTAAAATTCTACTATATGGCTTCCAACAATGTTGACATGAAATTCTATATACATGTTACTAGGTGATTCTCCCGTGCTCATGCACGGATATAAATATTTTTAAAATAAATATATTATAATAAATTAATTTATACTTTCAATTTAAATAATTTTATAATTTATATGTATAATTTATATTAATAATATTATATTTGACTTAAACATGTAATTTTATATATGTAATATCTAATCAGTTTATTTTTTACTTGAGTATATTAGATTGCATTTACTTCTTTAAATTCAACCATAATATTTTATTTCTTTAATTATATTAATATTTGATAATTTTTATATATTAAATTTAAGTTGGTTATTTTCTTAAATATACTTTTGCGAGATTCTGTATAACATAGTTTCTTTTTGAGAGTCAAATAAACAAAATAAATTAAAATATGGATTGACTAAAAATTACATAAAAGAATGTAAAGATAATATTGAATCTCATGCATATATATTATACAATATAAATAAATTGTTAAATTTAGTTAATATGTTTTGAGTTAACCATAATTTATATGCATGAGATTCAAAATAACATAATATGTTTTGAGGTATCCATAAACATATTTTAGTGAGATCTTCTGTAACATAATATGTTTTGAGGTAACCATAATTTATATGTATAAAAATTAATAAATTAATATTATAAAATAATATGTTTTATTTTATTATTTTTTATTAATATCAAGATTACTTTTATTAACTTTTCTTTTTTTATGAAATCACATTATATATAAATATTATTAAAATTTTCGCTCTTAAAAATTGTAAATATTTCCTTTTTATAATATATGTTATTGGAAAAAAATGAAACTAAATAAAATTTAATTATACTGCACTACCAAATAAAAAGGAAAACAAATTTAATAATAGTAACTAAATATAATATTTTAAATTCATTAAGGGTATCTCCGTAATTAACCATCGTGAGAATTAACGTGAGCACGACACGTAAGAAACTTACTTCTCAAATAATATTATAGAGATAGTGTGACATTTTTACTCCGAAAATATTCGTGGCATCTTTTTCAATTATTTAATTTGTATGGTTACACTTAGTAGAGTTCTAAAGATGTGTAGGGTTTTTTTTTTGTAACTGAAAAGTTGTGTAGGTTATTGAAGACCGTTTCTGTTAGTAGAGTTCTAAAGATGTTTCTGTCTTCTTTTTTTTTTGTCAACAAAGATGTTTCTGTCTTTAGTTTACTGTTTTGTCTCCCCTCTGTAAACTCTGTTTTATTTGTTTTTAATATGAAAGCTAGTTAAAAAAAAAAAAGATTATTGAAGACCGTTTACGGAGACCGATTCCTAACTAGCAAGTAGCTACTAAACATCTTACAAAATGATTTTGTAGTGGAAGTTAAATATACATAATAATTTCATACTAGTTTTATATTATTTTAACAAGTACCACGTTTTCTTTTTGCTATTGGATAAACTGTAACAAGTCGTTGTCACTTGTCATCAAAATCTCAAGTATTCCCTTGCACGATATGTAAACTGCAGAAAAAAAGAAAAGAGAAGGATATAATAAACATGTATATTTTGAATAAAACCTTGCACGACAGCTTCAGATAGATCGATAAGCATTGACTTCTACGTCTACGTTTGCGTTTTTTCTCATTAACAATGAAGAATATGCTTTACACTTATTCTCTTTGGCATTTAACTTCTCTTGCTTATGTTTATATATTCTTGACGAGTCTTTAAAAACACGAAGATACTAGAAATATATATAAACCATGACTTCAAGTTTCTACTGTTAGATTACCTTCAAATCAATCTTCCATCTCAAAATGGGAAACTGTCTTTCAATCACGGATCCTTCTCCTGAAGTTGTATTAGAAAAGATTCTCAAAGCACTTCCCGTGGAAACTCCTTTCAAGTTCCCCTCACCACTGCCTACTTTGCCTCAAGGTTTGTACTATCTATGGTTCTTCTTCATCTCTTGTTCTTCCACTTCAGAAATATGGATGAAACATGAATAATATATAAAGGACTTGAACCAATTCACTAATCGTTATTTGACTTGAATCATCAGGTAATGGGTTTGCAAAACGAACCATTGACTTAGGAGGTCTTGAGGTTAGCCAAGTTTCGACATTCAACAAGGTCTGGTCCACTTATGAAGGTGGACCAGACAATCTCGGAGCGACCTTCTTTGAGCCATCATCGGTCCCTTCCGGTTTCTCCATCCTTGGTTACTACGCTCAACCAAACAATCGTCAACTATTCGGATGGGTACTCACAGCTAGAGACCTCTCAAGCAACACCTTGAAACCACCTGTAGATTACACCCTCGTAGCAAACACCGAGTCACTCAAGATCAAACAAGACGGTCCTGGCTACATCTGGCAGCCAGTTCCGCCTGATGGATACCAAGCCGTTGGTTTAATAGTCACAACCACCTCACAAAAGCCTCCTCTAGACAAACTACGCTGTGTTCGGTCTGACTTAACCGAACAATGTGAAGCTGACACATGGATATGGGGCACAAACGGAGTCAACGTTACGAATCTAAGACCGAACATTAGAGGAACACAAGCTACAGGAGTCTGTGTCGGAACATTCACATGGCAACCTCAAAACTCATCTCCTCCATCTTTATCTTGCTTGAAGAACACGAAACTAAACTTCTCTACAATGCCAAACGGGTCCCAAATCGGAATCTTGTTCAACACGTATTCTCCATTGATCTATCTCCACCCAGACGAAGAATACCTACCTTCCTCTGTTACCTGGTACTTCAGCAACGGTGCCTTGCTTTACAAGCAAGGTCAAGAATCAAACCCTAACCCCATCGAATCCAACGGATCAAATCTCCCACAAGGCGGATCTAACGATGGATCATACTGGCTAGACCTTCCTATAGACAAAAAGGGCAAAGAGAGAGTCAAGAAAGGTGACTTGCAGAGCACGAAATCGTATCTCCACATCAAACCAATGCTCGGAGCAACGTTCACCGACATAGCCATCTGGCTATTCTACCCTTTCAATGGCCCCGCACGTGCCAAGGTCAAGTTCATCAACCTCCCGTTAGGGAGAATCGGCGAGCACATCGGTGACTGGGAACACGTGACGTTACGTATAAGCAACTTCACCGGAGAGCTGTGGAGAGTGTTCTTGTCGCAGCATAGCGGAGGAGTTTGGCTCGACGCTTGTGACTTAGAGTTCCAAGGAGGAGGAAGCAACAAGCCTGTGGCGTACGCGTCGCTTCACGGACACGCAATGTATGCTAAACCTGGACTTGTGTTGCAAGGAGACGACGATGTTGGGATAAGGAACGATACTGCGGAGATGATGAGGGTGAGACGAGAGGGAGGCGAGGTACTGTATTAGCGGCGAAACCTTGAAGACGAGTGGAAGGTTTCTTAGCGATGACCTCTGCCAAGCAATTGTGTAGCAGGTTCTGGTTCAATATGTGCATGTTCTGTAGTGATAGGTGGGGTGGAGCAGTAGTGTGATGCTCAATTTCCACTTCTGAGCTAGCATCATCATCATCCTGAGGTAGAACAGGTGACGATATAAGAGGATGTGTAGGCTGAGGCTGCATAGAGCTCGTCTGAAATGGGAATATTTTTCTCTCGAAATACCACATCGCGTGATGAAAACACAAGCTTGCGTTCTAAGTCATATAGTCTCCAACCCTTCTTTCCATATGGATAGCCTAAGAACACACATCGGCGATGCGAGAACTGAACTTATCACCTTTGTGATCCTTGTTATCGCAAGCGCCAGGCAGCCAAAGACTTCATAAATGTTTGTCACGGAGCCGTTCCATACAACATTTCAAACGGTGTCTTGTTGTCCAGTAGAGCAGACGGAGTTCTATTGATGAGATGGCCTGCCGCAAGGATGCATTCACCCCAATATTCAATAGGTAGATGAGCCTGAAATCTCAATGCTCTCGCTATGTTAAGGATATGTCTGTGCTTCCGTTCAGCTCGACCATTCTGCTGCGGAGTGTGGACACATGAGGTTTCGTGTATGATCCCATGTTCCTGAAAATAACTCGTAAGACACAGAAACTCAGTGCCATTATCACTTCGAATGGTCTTGACTTTCTTGGAAAATTGACGTTCGATCATAGAAAGGAATTCGCAAATGTTGAGCAACTTTTGCTTTGTCGTAACAGGTATAACCAGACTGCACGTGAATAGTCATCAACAATGGTCAAAAAATAACGAGATCCACAGAATGCAGTAGTACGATAAGGCCCCCATAAATCGCAATGAATCAAATCAAAAACTGCATTCGCTTTATTAGAACTTTCTGAAAAAATCTGCCGAGTTTGTTTAGCTCGTAAACACACGTCACAATTCTGAAATAAGATATCACTATCACTAGGTAGGCTACGTAAACCAGGGACCAGGCTGGTAACAGCGAGATGGATGGCCCAGGCGACTATGCCACAAAGTAAGATCATCGCAGACTTTTGTATGTAGAGCCGCTGGAACTTCAATTCCCCGAAACCAGTACAGTCCCTCTCTCTCTCGTTCACCCACTCCAATCAGCATCCTCGAAGTGCGGTCCTGCAAAATAAGAAGTTTATCCGTTACTTGACCAACAAGATGTCTATCTGTGACGAGCTGACCAAAAGAAATCAGGTTCGTATGGAAACCAGGGACCAAGTAAACATTCATAAGAGATAAATTAGAAGTAAGCCGAATAGTGCCCTGTTTTGTAGAGAGAACAGTTGGCCCAGCAGGTAATATAACCGAGATTGGATCAATATCCTTTATCTCTTCTAGAAGATCAAGTCTCCCTGTCATATGATGCGTTGCGCCGGTATCTAAAATCCAAGAAACATCATCCTTACCACTTAATCGTTCAGTAGGTTTGATGCCGTTGATAACACGCTGTATGAGCTGCCATTGCTCATCGGTGATTCCGCTTAGACCCTGACGATCAGTGTCAGTAACCGCCACATTAGAACTAGCAGACGCCAAATGGGCGTTAACAATTTGAGTTGAATTTGCACGAGGTCCATTGCCACGACCACGACCCGTCGGAGCAGTCTTGATGCGTGCCTTGTCCGGATACCAATCAGGGTATCCTATCACCCTGAAACATGCTGAAGCCTCGTGTCCCTTGCGTCCGCAGACCGTGCATTGACGAGACCAATCGCGATTTCCTGGCCCAGTTCGAGGCTGGAAACCTTCAATACCACTTTGTCTTGAGACATCTTTAGTCTGGACTGTGGGAGTATTCGGAGGATAACGAGATTGCTGTGCCTGTGAGGCAAAGCTCATGACTGCTGCTTCCTGATTGACGGCAGCTCGGATTATCTCGTTCTGAAGCACAGTTTGATAGACGCTGTCGAGGTCAGGTAGAGGTGAGATGGCGCAGATTTGAGACCTAATAACTCCATGAACTGAGTCATCAAGTCCTGCTAAGAAGTCATGAACACGTAATGTTTCTGCTTCTTTTTCATGTGATGTATTAAGGTCGCAAGTACACCTCCCACATTCACAACGTTTTGTGTTTAAACACTCTGCAATACCATCCCATAATTTCGTCAATTTGCCAAAGTATTCATCCACCGTCGATCCATTCTGTTTACAAGTTGCAAGAGAGTTGCGTAGTTGTTGAAGACGAGCACCACTCTTGATAGAAAAACGCTTCTTGATAATGTCCCATAAGTCCTTAGCAACTTCGCGAGTCGAGATAGTCGAACGAAGCTTGGGCTCGATGGTTTGCTTAATCCAACCAACAAGGAGGTGGTTGTTGGCTGTCCAATCCTCGAGATAAGGAGAATCCGCAGCCGGTTTTGGTATACTACCATCGAGGAAACCAAACTTTTTACGTGAGCTAACAGCCATTCGGAAGTTAATAGCCCACTCCTCATAGTTGTTTCCATTGAGAAGAGGATGAGAAATCACTGCGCCTGGATTGTCTCCAGAGGTTAGATCATACGGAGAGATAGTCTTCCGCTTAGGTTCAGCAACGGTGGCCGCCATATCGAAGTTTCACAATCAAAAGAAGAAGCCGAGAGGCTGTTTATGAAATTGATTAGGGATGCTCTGTTTTTGTGAAGTAAAACAGAGTACGTAAACAAGAGCCGAGAGGCTTGAAAAATTTTAGGTTTTAGATCGCTTGCTCTGATACCATGATAAGTTTAGATCTCAATAATGTTTTCTCTTGTATTACATTGACCATACGGCCTTAGCTTTATACATATCGAAGATCTTAACCTAATGAGATAAGGCAAGACAATATACACGTATCTATCCAAATAGGAAATATTACATATTCCCAAGATATTACTATATGAATTTATTTATTATTAGATTTTAAAATAAATTTACTGACTTAAAAATATCGCGTCATGTAACATGATCACTTTGTTTATATCTATGTTTCTGATCTCAATAATAATGATTTTAATACCCTTATTTTTAACGTTTGTCTTGGTGATATATATTGAGAAAAAAAATATAAATACGAAAATTATAGAATTCAATATAATAAATCTAAATAGCATCAAACATATCAGTACAAAAATTACAATCTACACGTTTAGAGTTACATAATTTTCGAATAATAAGCTGCACGTTAGATCTTTGATTCATGCTTGAATACTTAAATAGAGGAGAAAATACAAATCTTTAACAAGATTTGTTTTTAAACGTTTAAGAGCTTTCTAGTTTTGAATTAACACTTCTCCCTTTTTTGGACCCGCCCGGTTTAGGTCGCACTCATGAATTCGCTTGGAAATTATTACGGGACACAGTTTGTAATGAATATTTGGAGACCAGAAGTTGAAGTTCCCAACGAGTATAGCCTGGCTCAGCCTTGGTTTGGGTCTGGATATAACTATAAACTTAACACAATTGAAGTTGGTTTGCAGGTATTTATACTTCTTTGGTCGTCAATCCGAAACTACATATCGTCTCATCTGCAATTTTTTTTAATTAACACTACATTTGTTTTCCTTGATTTATAGGTCGATCCAGGAAAATATGGTGATAACAAAGTTAGATTATTTGTTTACTGGACGGTAAGCTCCCTTTTTTTTAATAAATTTATGTGCAACCCTAAACATACTCACTAGTTTTGGATTCTGATCATAATATGCAATTTTGTTTTTAAGCAACCTGTCCAAGCAACAATACGAAACACACATATTACCACTGTGATCTGATCAAAAGTAGGAATAGAATAGATACAGATTGTGTTGTTTGTTTTTTCTTCTTGTCCCTGCGTTAATTTTTTAAGTTTTTAATTGAATATTAACACGACGGAAGGAGAAGAATATATATAAGCAAAATATACAGCATTTAGTAAAAATAATATTACTACTAGAAAATATAGAAAATTCAGACGATCGTGGAGAGACGAGGAAGATAAAATAGTCTGGGAAAATCATGCTGTCATCATGTGTTCTTATTAGAAGTTTTTCGACATAGATTAGTTATTCACTGTTCCTCGTACTTTTTTTGACCGAAGCTGTTCCTCGTACTTTTTTTGACCGAAGCTGTTCCTCGTACTTTTTTTGACCGAAGCTGTTCCTCGTACTTTTTTTGACCGAAGCTGTTCCTCGTACTTTTTTTGACCGAAGCTGTTCCTCGTACTTTTTTTTTCTTTCTTTTTAGTCCTTTTGAAGAAAATATTTTAAGCGGGGACATATATATATATACATGTGTATATCTTAAAATATAGAAATATATTATCTTATAATTACATTTACTTTATGAATATATTATATCTCAAACAATATATATCATTTAGTTTTTATTATCCTTTATGATGTATTCTCGTAAAAATATTCATAAAAATGTATAGAAGTGTGGTTTCTTATAAAAATTTACAAAAATAATATATGAATATATAATAATATAATATTATTTGTTTTTAAACGTAAGAAATTGACATATAAAAATTATCAAAATTTTCTCATTTAATAAACTTTTGAGTAAGCTTTTCAAGTTTTTTAAAAACCAAAACAAAATTATACTATTATTGATTTTATTGTTATTTGTTAGAAGGCTCTATGTGAAACTTGTATTGATGTTGCTCATACACTTAATAAATCTAGCATGTACATAATACATGTAACCCTGATTGACACAAATATCTTATATATAAGATAGTATTAAATTTGAGTTTATCATGAGCTATACTTTTAAATCAATTAGCTATAACTAGATTGACACAAATATCTTATATATAAGATAGTATTAAATTTGAGTTTATCATGAGCTATACTTTTAAATCAATTAGCTATAACTAGATTGACACAAATATCTTATATATAAGATAGTATTAAATTTGAGTTTATCATGAGCTATACTTTTAAATCAATTAGCTATAACTAGATTGACACAAATATCTTATATATAAGATAGTATTAAATTTGAGTTTATCATGAGCTATACTTTTAAATCAATTAGCTATAACTAGATTGACACAAATATCTTATATATAAGATAGTATTAAATTTGAGTTTATCATGAGCTATACTTTTAAATCAATTAGCTATAACTAGATTGACACAAATATCTTATATATAAGATAGTATTAAATTTGAGTTTATCATGAGCTATACTTTTAAATCAATTAGCTATAACTAGATTGACACAAATATCTTATATATAAGATAGTATTAAATTTGAGTTTATCATGAGCTATACTTTTAAATCAATTAGCTATAACTAGATTGACACAAATATCTTATATATAAGATAGTATTAAATTTGAGTTTATCATGAGCTATACTTTTAAATCAATTAGCTATAACTAGATTGACACAAATATCTTATATATAAGATAGTATTAAATTTGAGTTTATCATGAGCTATACTTTTAAATCAATTAGCTATAACTAGATTGACACAAATATCTTATATATAAGATAGTATTAAATTTGAGTTTATCATGAGCTATACTTTTAAATCAATTAGCTATAACTAGATTGACACAAATATCTTATATATAAGATAGTATTAAATTTGAGTTTATCATGAGCTATACTTTTAAATCAATTAGCTATAACTAGATTGACACAAATATCTTATATATATATAAGTTTTTCCTTTTTAAATTTGCAATATGGGATCTAAGCATATATCTGCATCTAAACTAAACCCAAAATGGATTGTCTATTACTTAGGACTGTGGAAACTGGTGGCTTAGGGTCGGTGAAGAGCTTGTTGGGTACTGGCCTGGCTCGTTGTTTACTTCTCTGAAAGATAAAGCTGAGGAAGTTTATTGGGGCGGTGGAATCGCAAACGAAATGACCGGCGGGAGACACACAACCACCACTATGGGAAGTGGGCACTTCGCAGGGGAATGGTATAAGAAAGCGAGCTATTTCAGGAAAGTTATGACAGTTGATGGAGCCAATACTCTGAGAGAAGCAGAAAATCTTCATCCTACTACTGATAATGATAACTGCTACAGCGTTAAAGAAGGACAAAGTGGAAGTTCTTATTGGGGGACTCATTTCTTCTATGGTGGTCCTGGTCGAAACGCTAAGTGCCCTTGATATCTGGATATGTGTGTGTGTGTGTCAAAGCTTAAGTATGTCGCATGTGTAATTTAAAATAAGAACATGTGATAGTCATGACATGAAAAGAAAAATTCACAGTCATGGTAGTTAGATCCTTGATATTATGTGTATGTAAAAGCTTTTTTAGGTCTCAAAAGCCTGTAATTTGAATAATAATACGTATGAATGTCAAAAAAGAATATGATAAGAATATGCATGTTTGATCTGGTCGTAAGGTTTTTGTACATGATAGTGTTTGGGCTAGCAACATTTATATTTGTTCGGAACTTCAATTTTATAGATTTCTCTTAACATTTTTCACCAATTTTTTTTAAATAGATTTCTGAATATCATTTGATGCATTGGACCAACTGGCGGTAACAAGGTCATGATGCTTTCAGTTTTATGGAGTTCGCTTTTTCGTGGATTTGGGTTTTTGATTTTGTAAACAAACAAAGTTTTTTTTTTTGAAAATTTTCCTTTAATATTCTACTAGATGGATCTTCCAACAATGTTAACATAAAATATCGTTACATATATTTTATATGATTCATGTACCTATATTTTTGTATAAAATTCTATATACATGTAATGACATTTCTACTCTGAAAATGTTCGTGGCATCTTTTTCCATGATTGAATTTGTATGGTATAGAGTTCTAAAGATGTGTAGGTTATTGAAGACCGTTTCGGAGACCGATTCCTAACTACAAACATCTTACAAATGATTTTGTATTGGAAATTAAGTATATATATATTAAAATCATATTAGTTTTATATATTTTTAACAAGTACCACGTTTTTTTTTGCTATTGGATAAACTGTAACAAGTCGTTGTCCCTTGTCATCAAAATTTCAAGTATTCCCTTGCACGATATGTAAACTGCAGAAAAAAAGAAAAGAGAAGGATATAATAAACATGTATATTTTGAATAAAACCTTGCACGACATCTTCAGTTAGATCGATAAGCATTGACTTCTACGTCTACGTTTGCGTTTTTTCTCATTAACAATGAAGAATATGCTTTACACTTATTCCCTTTGGCATTTAACTTCTCTTGCTTATGTTATATATTCTTGACGAGTCTTTAAAAACATCAAGATACTGAAAATATATATAACCCATGACTTCAAGTTTCTACTGTTAGACCATTTCAAATCAATCTCCCCATCTCTGTGACAAAAAAAAATCAATCTCGCCATCTCAAAATGGGAAACTGTCTTTCAATCACGGATCCTTCTCCCGAAGCTGTATCAGAGAAGATTCTGAAAGCACTTCCGGTGGAAACTCCTTTCAAGTTTCCCTCACCACTGCCTACTTTGCCTCAAGGTTTGTACTATATATGGTTCTTGTTCATATCTTGTTGAGAATATAAAACTTCTAGGGAGTTTCGAGGAAACATGAATAATATAAAAGACTTGGATTCAGTCAACTTATCGTCAATTGGTTTTAAGTTGAAAATTCGCAAAATTTAACATTTATTGGTTTGATGATTTTTATCTGACTTGAATCTTCAGGTAACGGGTTTGCGAAACGAACCATTGACTTGGGAGGTCTTGAGGTTAGCCAAGTTTCGACATTCAACAAGGTCTGGTCCACTTATGAAGGTGGACCAGACAACCTCGGAGCAACCTTCTTTGAACCATCATCGGTCCCTTCCGGTTTCTCCATCCTCGGTTACTACGCTCAACCAAACAACCATCAACTATTCGGATGGGTACTCACAGCTAGGGATCTCTCAAGCAACACCTTGAAATCGCCTCTAGATTACACCCTCGTAGCAAAGACCGAGTCACTCAAGATCAAACAAGACGGACCTGGATACATCTGGCAGCCCGTGCCGCCTGATGGATACCAAGCCGTTGGTTTATTAGTCACAACCACCTCTCAAAAGCCTCCTCTAGACAAACTGCGTTGTGTTAGGTCAGACTTAACCGAACAGTGTGAAGCTGACACATGGATATGGGGAACAAACGGAGGCAACGTCTCAAACCTAAGACCGAACATTAGAGGGACACAAGCTACAGGAGTCTGTGTCGGAACATTCACATGGCAACCTCAAAACTCATCTCCTCCATCTTTATCTTGCTTGAAGAACACGAAACTAAACTTCTCTACCATGCCAAACGGGTCCCAAATCGGAGTCTTGTTCAACACGTATTCTCCATTGATCTATCTCCACCCAGACGAAGAATACCTACCTTCCTCTGTTAACTGGTACTTCAGCAACGGTGCCTTGCTTTACAAGCAAGGTCAAGAATCAAACCCTAACCCTATCGAATCCAACGGAACAAACCTTCCACAAGGCGGATCTAACGACGGTTCATACTGGCTAGACCTGCCTATAGACAAGAAGGCCAAAGAGAGAGTTAAGAAAGGTGACTTGCAGAACACGAAAGCGTATCTCCACATCAAACCAATGCTCGGAGCAACGTTCACCGACATAGCAATCTGGCTATTCTACCCTTTCAATGGTCCCGCACGTGCGAAAGTCAAGTTCATCAACCTACCGTTAGGGAGGATCGGCGAACACATCGGTGACTGGGAACACGTGACATTACGTATAAGCAACTTCACCGGAGAGCTATGGAGAGTGTTCTTGTCTCAGCACAGCGGAGGAGTTTGGCTCGACGCTTGTGACCTAGAGTTCCAAGGAGGAGGAAGCAACAAGCCTGTGGCTTACGCGTCGCTTCACGGACACGCAATGTATGCTAAACCTGGACTAGTGTTGCAAGGAGACGACGATGTTGGGATAAGGAACGATACGGCGAAGAGTAAGAAGGTGGTTGATACGGGGTTAGGGTACGAGGTGGTTGCGGCGGAGTATGAAGGCGGAGGAGTAGTGGAGCCGCCGTGGTTGAATTATTACAGGAAGTGGGGACCTAAGATTGATTATAGCGTTGATGATGATGTTAAGAGGGTGGCGAGGCTGTTGCCTGGGGCTTTGAAGAAGGCTTTTGTGAACTTTGCGAAGAAAATTCCTGATGAAGTGTATGGTGAAGATGGGCCTACTGGGCCTAAACTCAAGGGAAACTGGGCTGGTGATGAGAAATGATTGATTTTATTATTTACTTTTCATGAAGCTGTTTGGTTTGATTCTTTGTAATCTATATCGCATTCTTGGTATGTGTTCTAATGTAAAAAAGTTATCGCATTTGGTTTAGAGTTTTTGACTTTCTATTACACCTAAAAACACTTTTTACGTGTGACACACTTTGTTGTGGACCAGCGACAAATTATGGACAATTTTGCCCTTAATGGAAACGACACTTGTGGACACTCAAGTAATATGTGGATGAGTGATTTGTGGACGGGTGATGCGTGGTTGGGTGATTTGTGGATGGGTGATGTGTGGATGAATGATGAGTAATATGTGTACATGCGATGTTAATGTGTTTATAGTAGATAACGTAGACAAACTCTCTGTTTGATTCCATAAAACTATACAACAATACGTGGACATGGATTCATGTTACTAAAATTATACCACAAAACATGGACACAGACTCTGTTATCAAAACCCTCACCAAAAGAATTTTTTTTTGTCCATATCTAACTTCTTTGTTTTGATACGACAAGTTGTGGACTGATACAAAACCAATACATATGTTTTTGATACAATTGGTTGTCACTGCAAAGAACTTCTAAGGGATACCATTGATTTGCATAGAAACTCCTCTATTTTTTTTTTATTCTTCTCTCCCGTATGGATCTTCTGAGATTCATTACAAAAGATAATATTGAAATTTTCGTTTTACTAAAAATCCCACTAACCAACTATTTGAATGGCTTTCTCCTTAGATTTAGTACCACCACCAACGAGAGTGAAGCAGTGGGTTCGTCGTCTCCAACACGAGCACTTGGCTTATTCAGCCCAATTGATAAATTATCTGTAATTAAACTTCAATCAAGATGGGAAAGAGATGATATTGTGAGTATGAGCGGAGAGAAAAATCGAAGAAGCGTTTACCTTCTGTCGGAGAGTAATAGATCTTGCATGTAAGAGATTTTCGAACTAAGGGATCTGCACTTCGTTATGATGTGGATGGATGCAAATTTGATTACAGTTGAATTTAGATCCCGAGATGATGAATGAAATCGAAAAAATATTGTCCATGTCCACAACTAGTTTATAATTAATTTATAATTCTGTTAAGTTATACATGTCCACAACTAATTTATAATTCTGATATCCACGTTTTGGTGTCCACGTCCACATTTAGTTTTGTTTACACATTAATATTTTCATAATATATATATGAAAATGGATCTTAAGAGATAGAGAATTTTATATATAGTTTATAATGACTGTTATTTTTGTTTAATATATTTTAAAATTTGAGATAAAAGTAAATGAAAACATAAAGTAGAAAAAAAAATAAGAAGAGGAGAAATATTATCTTAAGTTTAAGGTCATAAGAGTTTTTTTTGACAAAAGAAAGTATGTCTCAAGTGATAAGTGCGTTGTAGTGTAATTGAAATGTGATAAAGTGTTTTAGATGTAAAAAATTCTTTGGTTTATCTATTTGTTTTATGTTACACACTGTTTTCTCGAGCTCTGTTTCATAAGTTGTATAACATACAAGGATGCGATAAAATTTAGCTATACAAACTTCTCCGAATCAAAGAACTAAACTCAATCCAATAATATTGAATAGTACTATTTAATTATAATGAAGCAGCAATTACACTCTTGGATTTGAATCTGAGTAATCGCTGACATAACCCAGACGATCTTCTCCTTAAGTCATACGACTCAATCCAAATCCATAAGTTAACTAACAATGAAGAAAACAACAAGGATTTATACTTTCTAAACTAGAAAGACATTAAAAAGACTCTAACTGAAACAGAGTGTTTATTATTTTAATTATTTCACCAAAGGGACTTTTTCCTTTCTGTTCACTCAAGTAGCAACGGTTGGCACAGAGGCTTTACTATTGTGCCATCAAGTTCCATAAAATACGTGACAACGACTCCAATAAAAGAGCATACAGCTGGGACAAGTCCTAATCCATATCTTGTCACCGAAAAGTCAAAACTGTGTGTGCTGTTAACAACAACTTCTGGTGAAGTCCCGCCTGCACAATACATCCAAATCACACGTCCATCAACAATTTTATCCGAGTTGATATAATATTGGTACATAAGAAGAAACTTACTTTTGTGTGACTGAAGAACATATAAAGCAATGCCACATGACATTTTATCTAAGAAACTTAAAGACCCACAAACGAAAGCACATCCGCCAAGTACTGAACCAACCAACACACTCTGCATACTAATTGCCGTCACCTGTAAAAGATTAAGATTAATCAAAAGATATTATATAGTTTCCTTATATCACATGACGACATCTGAGGTAGCAGATGAATA
Organism: Brassica carinata; assembly: GCA_016771965.1. Lineage (NCBI taxonomy): Eukaryota > Viridiplantae > Streptophyta > Magnoliopsida > Brassicales > Brassicaceae > Brassica > Brassica carinata. The sequence goes on from CM028692.1 coordinate 53,240,241, forward strand.
TGTCTTACCAGAATCAATGCATTTGCTATGCCTATAAAGACAGAGACTGCATACATGAAAGAGTTTATACTTCTTGGCAAAAAGAGGACCGATACACCACAGAACATCCATATAATACCACCAGCACAATAATAAGCCTTGAGGCGTTTCCCATTCCAAGGAATCTCCTACATTAATGGGAATATATAGTTACATAACATAAAGGTTTTAACAATGTTTAAGAAATCGCTAAGCGGTAGTTAAACGCTTTATATGAGATTATTGATTATGTAGGTGTCTAAATCGATTTTTTGAACGCCTAAGCCTTTTTTTTTAAATCGTTCTAGAAAAATTGTTTTTTGTCCAATTTTCCAGCTAGGCACCGCCTAAATCGATTTTTAGAACACTTGTTTTTAGAGATGGTGAAGACGAATAAGGTTTGAACTTCTTGTATACCTGAAGCATAACCGACACAACGAAGCTGCAGATATAGATTATTGCAGGAATCTGAAAATGAAAACATTGGTTCAGACAAGTTCGATGATCAACAGAGATTCTTCTTTCACTTACCAGAGCTTTAGCGGATTGAGCCATTTGCAAGTCATCAATAACAAAGAATGCAAGATATGCCTGTGGATATAAATGTAATCCAGGAATGTGAGTATTAATATAGATACAAGAGAAGCAAGAAAGTGAGAAACGATACATAAACTAACCTGTGAAACATTCAAGACTAGTCGTGTGAGGAGATAAACCATAGCGACTTGATAATATAGAATCTTACGGAACCAATAGGCCCATGGTATTCTTGCTCGGTTAGTTTCCTTAGAGTTATACGCAGCCTTTGAACATAAAAAGAAGACAAACTCATTTTCAATAATAATATCATCTAACCATGCATGAAACTTTGGTTAAAGTTGATTTAAGCATTTTAGAGAAATGTTTGCGTCACCGTGGTTCCTTTGTCCCCATAAGAAATACGACCACAAAGCAGCAGCCAACGGTAATGCATGAATAAGCAATCCAACGATACTATAGATTTAAAGACAGACTAATTAGAATCATATCTACAGGCATTAACTTTGACGTATATAGATCCAAAGAGGGTCTATAAAAACACAAACCTGTGATTCAGTGTTTTCTTTTGTATCAGCCTTGCTGACACCAAATACAACTAAGGCAATCGCGTATAAGGCTAAATTAGCAACCTGAAAACACACCGTCCAAGGAAAAGTCAAGAACTAAAATATATATATATATATAAGAGCCATAATAAGACTATAGGGGAAAGAGCTGACCATGCTAAACGCATTACGGGAGCTTGTTAGTGCTACTCTGCTTGTTGAGTTCAGTGTAATGTAATTTACCATAGCCCTAAAGAGTAAAGATTATGAAAATGAATACTTACTGATGTTAACCTAAAGAGAAGATAAAATGAAGAAAAGAGAAGAGTGTTTTACATGTGGGAAACCTGCGTAGCTGCCCATCCTATATTGAAGATAGCTGCAAACATGCTGTACGATAATGTTTCTAGAGTTAAAGAGTTACTATGGAGGATAGTACAAGGCAAACACCCGCCAAAAACCGATGAAAATGAGATAGCCACTAATAGGGACCCTGCGGTATGCCAGATTTTGAAATGCCCAAATCTATCAATCTGCATGTTAAGAAGACAGTGATGTGACAATATTTACATTAACTGAAACCAACATAGCCTTAAAATGACATGATACTAAGAGAACCTAAATGTCTAAAAGGAGTTCTTGAACACATTATAGCAATTACCAATAAAGAGATGTTTAGTGAGACCAAAGCAAACTCTCGCAACAAAGAAACTAAACCCAAAGTTTGTGTTATTCAAAAGATTCAAGCTTATAAAGAAGTTACCAATTCACCAACGAAGACAGTAGCAAAACCATCAGCAACTTGACCAGAGAGCATGACGATGGCAGCATCCCTACAGAACAAAAAAGCTTGATTTGATAATCTTACAAGTAGGAATGGATTTTAAGTGAAGAGTTGACCTACAAACCTTGGGGAGAGACCAATCTGAGTCAAGAACAGGAGAAGGTAAGTGAACCAACACGAAGCAGTAATGTCATTGAGCATATGCCCAACTCCATAGTAAAACACAGACAATCTCCCAAGTGGTTTTGTGAATGATACATCTTCACTCTCTCCAACAATAACCAACGACGCCATCAACCAATCGTTTATGTTCTTCTATTTAATTGAATAACGGAAGAAGAAGAATATATATATAAGCAAAAATATACAGCCTTTAGTAAAAATTATATTAGTACTATAAAATAGAAAATTTAAACGATCGTGGAGAAAAAAGGGAGATAAAATTAAAATAGTCTGCGAAATCATGCTGTCATCATTTGTTCTTATTACAGGTTTTTAGACATAAATTAGTTATTCACTGTTCCTCGTACTTCCTAGTTTTTTTTTTCTCGTACTTCCTAGTTAGCCTAATGTTTATGTCACATTCGGTAGCCAAATTATCTACAAATTAGTTGGCAATATAACAAAAACTAACCACATCGTGGTGTTATTTCCACTAGAGGAGGAGTTGCCATGTTGGTCTAAGCCAGAAATCGACTTCTTTGTAGTGCGAAATTATTAGCTCCACATGTGGCCACGCGGATATGTACCCATGTTTACGGCCCTTTTGAATACCCGGAGAAGATCCATCTGTGGGTTAAACCTCCCACCCGGGGTTAGGTCTGTGTCTAGTCATGGGCATATTATCTGAAACCCGAAAACCGAATAAACCGAACCGATCAAAAATGTCCGGTTCCTAAACGGTTCCTAAACATCCCAACCCGAATAACCGAAAACCGAATAAACCGAACCGATCAAAAATGTCCGGTTCCTAAACGGTTCCTAAACATCCCAACCCGAATAACCGAAAACCGAATAAACCGAACCGATCCGAACCGAAAACCGAATAAACCGAACCGATCAAAAATGTCCGGTTCCTAAACGGTTCCTAAACATCCCAACCCGAATAACCGAAAACCGAATAAACCGAACCGATCAAAAATGTCCGGTTCCTAAACGGTTCCTAAACATCCCAACCCGAATAACCGAAAACCGAATAAACCGAACCGATCCGAACCGAAAACCGAACCGAACGGATACCCGAATATTTTTAATATATTAAAAAATATATTATTTTTAATTTGAATATATATAAAATATAATTTATAAATAAAAAATATCTACAAAAATCCGAACTACCCGAATAACCCGGATATGTTTTCGGTTTTTTCCGGATTTAGAGCGGGTTTTCGAGAGTTTTTTGGTTTTTTGAGTTTTAAACCCGAACCAAACCCGAATTATTTGTAATACGGTTCATTTCGGGTTTTAAAAAAAAATAGAAACCCGACCCGAACCCGATATTATCCGAACCGAACCGATCCAAAAAATGTCCGGTTCCTAAACGGTTCCTAAACATCCCAACCCGAATAACCCGAAAACCGAATAAACCGAACCGATCCGAACCGAAAACCCGAATGTCCAGCACTATCTGTGTCTTTAATAGATCCGGGTTTAACCTTTTTAGTTAAAAAAAAAATATAACAAAAACTATACGAGACATAGTGAAACGTAACTCGTCTCGTATTTTGCATCATACAAAAGAAACTTGTCAGCAACGTTTCTCATTATTCATTACTAGCTTCTGAAAAGGTTATTTAACAAAATTCGTGTAATTAAATCGTATTTAATATCAGCTATATGATTCGTAAATGCATGTCTGCTTCCTTCCTGGTACGCAGTTAATGTTCATGTTGACGAGAATACGATTGTACTGTTATTTAGAAACGTCGTGAACGTGAAAATTCACAAGAAAACATTATGCATATTTTTCTCTTTTTGTTTTCAGGCCCATATTTTCAAAACATTACACTACACATAGCACATCTTCTAGTACAAGGAATGAATAGAATACTTTTTTTTTTGTTAAAAGGGCAAAATAGAATACTTTTTGTAAGGAACATTATTATTTTCTGCGATATTATGAAATTCAAACGGTCAAACCTAACATGGGAGCCCCGAGCCTGCATGGATGTATTTTTGTACTTCTTCCCAAAATTTTTTCTTATAATAAGTACTTATGCTATAATATTTTTAGATATTTTTAGTTTTTAAAAAGTATATAAAATAGATATGAAAAATGATCAAATAAAAAATTTCTTAAAATTTAAGGAATATTTATGATAAAAGAACACATAATTAGATATTTTGACAATCTCTTTAGACTAATAATTTTTTTCTATGTTTATATGTCGTTTTCCAAATATTTTTAATGAACTTTAAACAATTAATCTTTCATTTTCATGGTTTATTTATGATTATGATTTTTTTTTCTTTATTGTATTTTTTTTTTGTGATTTGTCATTATCCAAAATTTCTTAATAGAAATCTAAGTATTCAACTAATTAGATGATGTCAGATTTTATAAAGAAAAGAAGATTATATTCGCGAAATTATAAAATTAATTGTGATAAACTCAAATGTTATATATTAAACCTTTTTCATATAAAAAATAACAACTTCAGCAAAAAAACAAAACATGTTTTGCTATTATATACTATATCATTTTTATACGAAGCTAATGATAATATTACAACACTACGAAGAAATGGGCAATGAATTCGAATGTTAGCCATCGTTTACGTAAGCTTTGAGCGTAACTACCTGGCAAAAGAGTTGTCCGACCATGGTTGTTAGCCATCGTCGGTTCTTGCGGTCGGTGACATGCTGGAGCTCAGGGGCCGATCTAATGGGCATTTACTGTTTTCCTTTGGGATGGGCTTTTTCTTCTTCAAGATTTTGGTGAAAAGTTAAAAATCGATATTTTTGAAAAACATTTCGTCGCCTGAGAGATTCGAACTCTCGCGGGGAAACCCCATGTACTTAGCAGGCACACGCCTTAACCACTCGGCCAAAGCGACGTTTAGTTAGACACTGAAATTATATTGTAATGTTAAAACAAATAGATTCTTTTGCAGATTTCAAAGTACAAAGGCTTTCAAATGACAATCCATAGTCTGAGAATATAATTTATAAGAAACTAGAGAAAATTCTGATATAAAAACTACTTCTCAACCACCACTTCTTCGATGTCCTCTTCACAGTCAATACTAGCGATGGAGGAGACAACTACTGGAGCTACTGCAGGTTGCAGCTAGTGGATGCCATTATATTCTGTGATTTTGACCATATCACCTTGATGTAATATACATTTCCAAATCTATATGCCACAGTTTTGAAATGTTTTTTCATATATTAATTTCTTAATAATATTTTATTCTCTTTATAATGAGTTTTTCAATTTAAATTGCATGAAAATTAAAACGTTACAGGACTGTCTTCAATTAGCTAAAGTGGCCCAAATACACATATTAGTAGAGAACCAATAAATAATGTGAGAAGACAAAATTTCTTAATGAATAGTTAACTTCTTATATAAACAAACTCGTATTTACAAATTACACTGGACATGTTTATTGAGTGAAACCTAAATTAATGAACTCCACTCTCTCTAGTTATTTAAATCGACGAATGATATGGTTTCTAGTTCATGCCCCCATTCACATACATTTTGCATTCAAAAGTTGGCATAGAAGTAGAACAAGTCCTCCAGTCCGCGTAAGAGCATTAAAATAATGACTACAAAGATTTTGCTCCCCCTAGATTTATAATAATTGAAAATACAGCTATTTAGCAAAATATCGAATCTCTGAGATTTATATAACCAAACACGCTAATATCAAACACACTTTCATATTTATAGATGAAAATAAATAAGCTTTGACGTATAAATTAATTTATGTTTAAGTTAAATATTGAAAATTAATTATGACCTCTCCTTAAAAATTACAACCAAATTAATGTATTGTTTTCAAGAATTAACAAAACATGGTCAAAAACACAGAATATAATGATATTTCGTTTGTTTTGTTTTCAAAAAAAAAAAGTATTTCGCATGAGTAAAAGCTGAATTTTTACACTTTGGCCAAATATATAACGAAAGGTTGTAAACTCATAGACTTGAGAGATTTTTTTAGTTTAGTTTGTATGTGATTTTGTAGAAATAATAGCGCATTTTATTAAATATGCAACCCTTGCTTTAGCCTTTGTTTGTTAATTGTGGTGACATAACTCCATCCCTACAAGTCATGTATTTGTAACGACTTGAAAATAATATATTTTCGGAAGACATCTCGATATGATCTGCATTTCAGTCCGAATATCCACATGATCTAAATTAGGTTTCTGAAATAAAAATAAATCACAACTTACGTCAAGTCAACGGAGGTTAAATCCACCATGTCGCTCTTGTTTGCTCCTTTGGCAAAACAAAAGTCAACTACTATTTTAGGTGCTTGAAACTTTATAAAAGGTTTGTATATTATTTTTCCTTTTGTAAAAATGTCAGCTTTTTTTTGTAAGCTAAAAATGTCAGCTTTTCAGTGCAAAAATTTAAATAACCAGTTTACTAGAAAAAAAAAACAACGAGAAAATATGTTTCCTTAGGGTTTTTTAAACACCATGACATATATATGCGTCGACACCTCAGACATGTGTAGATAAATGAGCTCACGAATATATTTATATATGTATATGTCTAAGGAGCTTGTATATATGTAAGTGTCTAAATACATGATGTGAACTAATAAGATATTTATAAACTATTTAAGTGTGGTAGATTAGTTTGATTGGTTAAGGTAAACTATTTTTGGTTAATCAAGTCGGATTTCAACCTAAATAAGATGATATTAAGACTAGTAATCTGAATCTAGCATTGGAACTTTCACTTTTATTACCTTGTAGTATAGTTTAATCGTTTTAGTTATTACATCATCAATTTTACCAAAAAAAATTATTACTACATCATGAAACCGAAGCAAATTAACTAAAAGTAGGATTATAACTATGTCGGTTTTCAAGTGACAGTTTCCTGAGTCAGATTTTGACCCCACAAATTATAGAAATCAGTACTATTAAAACTGCATAAGATTTGAATAATTGAATATTGTTATAATCTATAACAAAATTGAATTCTAAATACGATGTCATTAACCAACAGAATATATGAATCATTTTTTTTTTGACAACATATATGAACCATTTAAAGATGCAGAAACGCCATATAGTCAACGCTCACTCGGTTCTGGTGGGATGATAGCATGGGGCGCAAGAAGATGTCATGGATCACCTGGAATAAACTCATTCGTCCCAAGGATCAGGGTGGTCTTGACTTCAGAAATATACAGAGCTTCAATGAGGCATACTTGGCCAAACTAGCATGGCGGATAATCAACAACCCCGACAAGCTCATAGGACGCATCCTGCTCGGCAAATACTGTCCCAACGAACCTTTCCTCGCTGTTGAGTTTAAAAGAGACATCTCTCATGGATGGAGAGGGGTCTTGATAGGCCGGGATATTGTAATGAGCAATGCGTGTTGGGAAGTAGGCAATGGTGAAAGTATCAACATATGGACAAAACCGTGGCTCAGTTGCGAAACACAAGAGAGCCCAATGGGACCGGCCCCACTACAGTACCTAAATCTCACTTGTCTCGATTTCTTTCTCCCAAACAGCAGGGAGTGGAACGTCGACATGATACGACGGGTGCTACCTATGGAGGAACAGAAAATTCTAGCGATTAAACCAAGTGTCACGGGAGCGCCGGACAAGCTGTCTTGGCTTGGAGCAAAATCAGGAAGCTACACTACCAAGTCAGGCTACGCAACTGCCCTCTCAACCAGAACGGATCCTATGGATACCTCGATAGCAGATCAGTCCTTTGACTGGAAGAAAGCTGTTTGGACGCTCAAAACATCACCAAAGACAAAGCTCTTTGTATGGAAGGCACTTCATGGAGCAATCCCAGCAGGAGAAGCACTTAGAGCGCGACAGATAAATGTTGATGGGAAGTGTAAGAGATGCAACCTACCGGAAACTATAGATCACTTGTTCTTTCACTGTCCTTTCGCAAAACAGGTTTGGACCTCGGCCCCTGTTTTCCCAAGTATTGAGTACAATGGATCTATAGTTTTGAGGAACCAATGGATCAACCTCATCTCAAGGAAGAACTTACCGCCAACGGGAGTAGAAGGACAACTCGCGCCCTGGATCCTTTGGGGAATTTGGACGGCAAGAAACAATCTGGTTTTCAACGACAAGCTCACCTCCGCAGCTGAAACGCTTTCAAAAGCCATCTATTTGGCTCGGGAATGGGGAACCTGCCAAACCATCTCTAGCCCTTTACCGGCTGTTCCCCCAACGTTAGCCCAAGCCTCCCCAAACTGTATTGTCGTAAAATCTGATGCTGCGTGGAATGAAATTTTGAACGTTGCAGGACTTGGATGGGTGATGGAAGGACAAAACAGAACATCCTCATTCTCATTACCGGCTCACCATGTGAGGACCCCGTTAGCTGCTGAGGCCCTGGCTCTCAGAGAGGCAATATGGAAGTGTAGAGAACTAGGATTCACGAGAATACGTTGCGAATCAGACTCCGCAGTGCTAGTGAAAGCGCTCAAAGAAGATACGTTCTTGACTGGTCTCTATGGGATCTTGATAGATATCCAAGCTCTTGCTTCATCTTTTGAATGTATTTCTTTCAATTGGATTTCTAGGAAGAAAAATGTAGAGGTTGATGTGCTAGCAAAGCAGATTTTATCTGTTGAACTGGCCTTAATGGCTTCACCAACTTTGGTCTGATCATTTAATATAAGTGTGTTTCAAAAAAAAAGCATACCAATTAATTAGCAGTGGCAATTAGACAGTAATAACACTTGTAAAGAGAAATATACATATACTGATATACATACATAGTATAAAAACTGAAACAGCATCATAATTAATTAGTTTTCATAACTACATGCCGACAATAACACCTTTTTACGCTCCAAAAAAAATCAAATTAGTTTTGTTTTTTTGAAACAAAAATCAAATTAAATTGTGACCAAAGATATGGTTCATGCTACCTCTATGCATATGTACCTAAATGATATGTATAATATTTTATAATAGTATAGTTTAGATTTCTCGTCAGTTGGTTGGTTGATAACAAATTCCTCGTAAATAAAACTAAAAATGTTCTCATATAAATAATAGTATATCACTTAAAGACTTTATTTAAATCAAGTTGGTGTGTGTCATGGAGGGCAGGTCCATAGATGTTTCGTCCAACACATTGTTTACCATTTTGATATTCAAGTTTGTTATTAATAAAATGTTTTTGACTAACCAACAACCCTATACTTGAAAATTCTACATAAATATATATAACCAATCGCCGCAGTATTATTCCACGACTTGCCAATTATTTTTGTTCAAACAGCACATTTCACAAAGAAAACACATCGGATCTTTTCTCATTCGTTTATAACTTTTCTCGTCTGTGTTTCTAGTTTTATGGTGAGAGAATCAATGGAGGTTACTCAATATCATCAAGGTAATTTTAATAAAGGTTCGGGTTCTAGGGTTTCCATGAACAAGAATTCACAAGTAATATCCAAGATCAAGCCCAAGATTCGCATCATCCATATATTCGCACCGGAGGTCATCAAGACCGACGTCAAGAACTTCCGTTCACTCGTACAAAGTCTAACCGGAAAACCAGCAGCCGTAGAGGTCAAAACCGGTAAAAGGAGTGCCAGACCGAGAATTCCCACGTCTCAAGAACCGGTTTGCGGAGATCATCAGCCGGTTAACAGGCGTACGAGTTTCACCGGTTTATTAGCAAACGGTGGAAACCACGAGGTAAAAGAAGAATGGGGATCCGGTGATCAGAATACTACGAACACAAACACTTACTTTGACCTAGAAGGTTTGATCCAAGATGTAGGAGAAGATTACTTCTCTTCGTTTCCCATGAGATCTTCTCCTTCTTCTTCACAAGTTGAAGGGTTCATCTTCAACAACAACAACACCAGCAACAGCTTCGATACAAAGGGTCACAATATTTCATAAGTAACCAAAGGTTTTATCTTCTAGCTAGGGGTTTCTCTGATCCTTAAATCGCATTGGTTGATGAGATCTAATCGTTTGGGGAATGAAAGCAAACGAAAATTGTCATGTTTTTGGGATTTTCATTTTGATGGGTATGATGAGAAACTGAAACTTTTGGTAGACTGACTTTGCCAAGGTTGAGGGTTGTAATGGAGAGTTTAATTTATGTGCAGTCCTTCTCGGAGAAGTGACTGTATTTAATCGTCGTGGGTAAAAAACCCAAGTTATTTTGATATGTAACTTCATTGATGTGCTACTATTGGACGTGTAATAATTCTTTGGTGTGTGAATGTGCTTGATTATCTGTTGTATTGTTTCGAGAAAAGTTTGCATGGTACTTAGAACAGAGATTAACTAGCTAGTGTTTGGTCGTTATATATAATCGAATGTGTTACGTATCAATGGTTAAATACATTTACACAAACATGTTTCAAAATGTGAGGAATTTAATGTCTAGCTGTAAATCGTTGCAGATGTTCAGCATTATTTAATCGTCTTTATGATTTTTTCAGCACAATTTTATTCAAACGATTAGATATCTGTTTCTACCTTTTGCTCTTTACTTATAACACCAACTGTTATGGTTTGCTAACTTTCCTTTGATCCTCCCTGTCATAACTAAACCATAGGTTAAACAGTCTTGGACTCTTGGGTACATGAAATTTTTGGTAACATATTTAAATCGTTAACCCAAAGGCCGTGTAATATAAAAGTATAGAACACACCCACATATATATTCATCATCTTAACTAGTTTCTTAGAATCATATGGACATTATAATAGTTGTGTTTTAACAAACTGTAAACGTTCAAACAATTCGGTTATCTTCTTTACATCGATCTACATATATGTTACTGACGTTAGAGAAATAGAAGATCGTGACCACAATACTAGTATATATCTCAAGGGCCAAATAGAAGATGACTTTACAGTAGTATATGTGATGTTAAGAGACTCGTCCAAATCTAAATGGCAGAACCCAAACAGTCATGATATATAACAAATTATACAAAGGATGATGGTAAATTATATCTTACTCAAATATTTTGTGAGTTAGAACAACCTCAAATGGTTGAGTTCTTAACTTGGGTATCTAAATAAAAAATTATTATTATTCTAGTAAATAATTAAAATCTAAATTAAAATGAAAAAATAGAACCAATGAAAAATAGACGCAAAAGCAAACGAGGTTCTATAGAGATTCTGAAAAATTCTATTTTTAGATAATTTTGATTTCGTATTTACTTTTTCTTTTTAATATTCTTTTCGTATCACTTTAAATGGTGTTTATAAATTTTTATTTTGTTTCATAATAAGTCATGTTTTCACAATTCTAAATAAAATTTAATATCATTTGAAATTTGTGATCGATTACAAAATATTACTCACTTTGTTCTTAAATATAAGATGTTTATGTAGAAACACACATATTAAGAAAACTATCTTTTGTCTAGAAAATATCATTAAAACTATAAATTAATGGTATTAAACCAATTACAAAATAGACAATTAAAATATAATTAGGTACACAGTTTTTAATAAAGTAAAAATTATCTTAAAAAATGAAAACATCTTATATATTGGAACATCAAAATTTTGTAAAACATCTTAGTTTTAAGAACAAAAGGAGTATATTTTTTATTAGTTGAAATAGTTTTTTCTAATGTTATTTTATGTAACCAAGATAAATTGTATAAAAAATTATATTTTTTTTAATTTTTGTGTAAAAATCTTAAACATCATTTAAAATGATACGGAGTAAGTATTAAATTTTTTAGAACTCTCGCCTCCTAGTACCTTTGTTGGAAGCGTTCTTATGTTCCATTTGTTCAATGAGCCTGAATCTGATCATATTTGGAAAATAGACGATTTCAAACCTAGCTTTTCTAGGTCTAGAAACGTTCGTGTTACTTCAAATAATACGATAGCCAAATTAATTCGGTTTGGTTTCCCAAAAGGTAAAAGTCAAAAGGCAAAAGGCCAAAAGTCCCAAGCTGACCTGTGTGACCTGTACCCGTTTGATTCCGGTTTAGTACAAGATTACTTGCCCCGGTTTAATTTGCCTTCTCAACGTTTCCTAAGGTCAAAATAGGAATTTTAAATCTAATCCAAATGGCATTTTGCTGGCTTTTTTTTTTTCGCCGTTTATATATAAAAAAGATCATTTTGCGCATCACACGCGGCAGCTAAAAGTGTCCTCAACAATCGCCTTCTTCTCGATTCGCCGTCACGCTCCTCCCGAATCTCTGGTATGTTCTTCGCTGATTCCTAGCGATTCTAGGAGAACAACTAGTCCTTGATTTTTTTCTCCTGGAATCTCAGAATTGGCTTCGCTGATCGAATCTCTGAATTTTAGATTAAGGCGATAAAACTTATTCGGTTGTTTGTAGATTCCTGATTCGGTTAGTGTTGTTGATTGCTTGAGCTCACACGGATCGAAGTTGGTTTTTTGAAATTAATATTTGGATACTGTTACAGGTTTTTGAGTATTGGAGAATGGTGTTCTTCCGCAGCGTATCGGCCTTAGCGAGGCTGAGGTCTCGCGTTGTGAGTTTCTTTACATCGCACTGAGATTTTGAGGTTTGTTTTTTTCGTTTGGTTTGATTATGCTAACCAACTGGTGATTGGATCTAATGTGATTAGGGGCAACAGTCTTCGCTCAGCAACTCCGTTAGATGGATTCAGATGCAGAGCTCTACCGATATGGTAGTTGTTTTGATTGCAATGTGATCTTTCTAGTGTATACATTTTATTTTTGTCTCAAACTAGATCGAAAATGAACCAGTGCTTCTGGCCTGGTGGTGACTAACTTGAGGGCAAAGCCCAATACGGTGAAGCCACCGGGATTCGGGTCCCGGCCACTTGGGGACTTAACATTGGGCTGAAAACGTGGGCCAACATTATTTAGTGGACATTTCGTGGGGCCAGGATACCTGTATAATTAAAAAAAAATGCTTAGTAATAATGACTATATGTTTTTGTTTTATCCTGAGATTACTTTTCGACCTGCTGCTTGTGGAGTCTTTGCTCATTTTGTGTAAATGATGTGAATGCAGGACCTCAAGTCGCAGCTGCAAGAGTTGATTCCGGAACAACAGGTTAGCTTTTTACTCCGTTTACATGAAATGAATTTTTTTGTGATGCTATAATATGGATATATGGTTGAGATTGTTTCTAAGAAGTTAAGGCAGGCTACCTCTTTTGTTTTTCTAGCTTCCTCTTTCCTCATAGAAAATTTTCCAATTTCAGGACCGTTTGAAGAAACTGAAGTCAGAACATGGGAAGGTCCAACTGGGAAACATCACTGTTGATATGGTAAAAAAACATGATGAATTACGTGGTTGTTTGTTTTTTTTCCCATAAAAGTCTCCCCTTGAATGAGTTATTTCAATTTAAGGTAATTGGTGGGATGAGAGGGATGACTGGATTGCTCTGGGAAACCTCATTGCTTGACCCGGAAGAGGTACTGATAACGTTTTGTATATCTTTACAATTGTTTGGTTAGATCCTAGTATAGAATATATCAAGTGCTCCTCCTTCCCCATTCAAAGGCTGTTGTTGCAACTATCTTATCATTATTTCAGGGAATACGCTTTAGGGGCTTGTCAATTCCTGAGTGCCAGAAAGTATTGCCTGCTGCTCAGTCTGGAGGAGAGCCGTTGCCCGAGGGTCTTTTGTGGCTTCTTTTAACTGGAAAGGTGCGCCTCTTCTGTACAATTTTATAAGTTGGTCACGGGCATGTCGAGACGATTAGTTTCCACTCAATATAATATCCTTCTTTACGTATTTTCGTACAGGTACCTAGCAAAGAGCAAGTTGAAGCACTATCACAAGACTTGGCAAACCGTGCTGCTGTGCCAGGTTTGCAAAAAAAGCAGTCTGTTTATTTTTTGTGTGGTTTTCGTGTTACACTTCTACTCATTTCCTGATCTCTATTCAATTTTTATGCAGATTATGTGTACAATGCCATCGATGCCCTGCCTTCTACGGCTCACCCAATGACTCAATTTGCTAGCGGTGTCATGGCTCTCCAGGTGTGGATCTCTAAGACTCCCATTGTTGTTTGCTTGTTCTTGTTGTAATGTGTTAGAGCTTACTGTTTTTTTTTTTGTTGCTAATGATAACTTTCCTTACCTGATATCCAGGTGCAAAGTGAGTTCCAAAAGGCATATGAGAATGGAATTCACAAGTCAAAGTACGTTTTTAGAGTTTCTGGTGTAGTTCTTGATAGCATTAAAATTTAACATGGATAATCACAAAATCTTTCTGTCCAGGTTCTGGGAGCCAACATACGAGGATTGCCTCAACCTGATTGCTCGTGTTCCTGTCGTAGCTGCATATGTTTATCGGAGGTTAGTGAGGACTAGTCCTTTTTGCTCTCTTTTTTTCCATGTATCTTGCAGCTTCTGGATTATAAGAAAGATTTGTCATCCTCTGTTTTTTGCTTCGTATTTACCTCTACACTAAATCATTGCAGGATGTATAAGAATGGCGATTCCATTCCCTCAGATAAATCTTTGGATTATGGTGCAAATTTTTCCCACATGTTGGGATTTGATGATGATAATATGAAAGAGCTCATGAGGCTTTACATTACTATCCACAGGTCTGTACTAATTTCTTCGTCCAATTATGTCTTTTAACTTGATTTTCTTATCATTTTTGTTGTTATTTTCAAAGACTTACAATTATTAGCATGACAATTTTTATTTTCTTCTTGTTTTTGGTTTTAGTGATCATGAAGGTGGAAACGTTAGTGCTCACACTGGTCACCTGGTGCGTATGCTCATAGTTTACCAATGTCGAATGTTCCACATGCAATTCAGATACCTTTGCTTAGGATTGACATTTCTGATGGTTCGTTTCTGTATTTAGGTCGGTAGTGCACTTTCAGATCCGTATCTCTCATTTGCAGCTGCATTAAACGGTTTGGCTGGACCACTCCATGGTTTGGCTAATCAGGTATCTCTTTGTCTATATCCTCAACAAATATTTGACTGTTCAATCTATGGTAGAGCTTCATGAGTTGCCTGTTGTATATTATATAGGAAGTTTGTGATAGTTTTATGGTACGATTATAAGGTAGAAGAACAGAATCTTACCTTTTTTTCCCTTTGTTGTCTTGTTGCAACAGGAAGTTTTGCTTTGGATCAAATCAGTTGTCGAGGAATGTGGAGAAAACATTTCGAAAGACCAGTTGAAAGAATATGTCTGGAAAACACTGAACAGTGGCAAGGTAAAAACACAAATTCATCTACTTTGTCGCTGCCAGATCAACATTGAATTACTGTTTATATTTACTCCCAAAGGATCATGGAAAATTGAGTGAATGTCTTGTCTTGGTAGTTTTTGATTAATGATGGCAATTATACTGTTAGAAAAGTGTGGGATCCTGTTTTAGCTAATTTTGGTTTTTCTTATCTGAGTTAAATAATGTATATGTTAATGTTACAAAGCATAGTTTACTGTTTACCAAGTAATTAGTTGACAAAGCTTGGTTGGTCTGCAGGTTGTTCCCGGATATGGACATGGTGTTCTTCGCAAAACTGATCCAAGATATGTATGCCAAAGAGAATTTGCCTTGAAGCATTTACCTGATGACCCTCTTTTCCAGCTGGTACTTTTATTTTCTTCTGTTTTTCTTTTGCGCTCTTACAGAATTATATAACTGTGCAGCGGCTAACAAGACCTTCATTTCTATAGGTCTCAAAGCTTTATGAAGTTGTGCCTCCTGTTCTCACCGAACTCGGAAAGGTAATATTTCTAATCTTTTCTCGTTACCAAGGGGACCAATTCATGTAATGGATATATTTCACATAAAGTATGAAACATAAATCACCAATAATTCAATGGATACGTCTCATACTGAATCCTGTGATGGGTTGCTTGTTACAGGTGAAGAACCCATGGCCAAATGTTGATGCTCACAGTGGAGTGTTGCTCAACCACTATGGTCTAACCGAAGCAAGGTAAGAAACATACTTGTCGTTTAATAACATATACTTGAGCCAATTACGCCAGTAGTCGACTAAAACACTCTGTGCGTTTTTATAGGTACTACACTGTGCTCTTTGGTGTCTCAAGGAGTCTTGGTATCTGCTCTCAGGTAATATATGCGTCATTGTTACTACAAGCCAACATAAAATAGAACTCAGCTTATGTTATTTGTGGGTTGGTTACAGCTAATATGGGACAGAGCTCTTGGACTGGCACTAGAGAGGCCAAAGAGTGTTACAATGGACTGGCTTGACGCCTTCTGTAAGAAAGCAAAGCTTCATCTGCTTAAGCCCCACCACTCACTCTCTTGGTGTTCCGTTGTCTTCCTTCCACACTGAATAGCCTTTCTATTTACAGAAGAAAGATACATTGTTTGTTCATGTAGAAATTGTTCATCCTGAGATTTTATTCTCTTACCCCTGAGAAAACACTTGCAGTGTGCAAATTTGCATTCCGGAAAGCTCACGATAATAAAAATAAACATTTGTTGTATTCAATCTGCATAATCCACAATCATCAAATGTCAATATTGAAATACACCCTTTTTTTATTCGATGTATGTATTCAATACGAATAAACCTCTATCATCAAATATCTGAGAGATGACACATTGAACTGAAAAAAAGTAAAGGCTGGAGAAGCCAAAAAAAGAGATTACGAGCTGCTCTTCTTGTCGTTATTGGTAGTAATATCGTCAAGATCATCGATGGAAGCAGTGAAGTTGAGTCTCTCTTCGGAGTTGGCAGTGATAACAGGCATCCAAACATCGGCAGTGCCGCTAAGAAGAGTCTGAACTTGCGGATCAGAAGCAAGAGCCGATGAGATCATCTCGTCAACATCGTCAATCTTGGCTGATAACTTATCCAATTCATTAGCAATCTCCACCTCGGTGAGGGGCTGAGCGGACTTTGATGGCACTTTGGTGACTTCTAAGCCCAGAGCTTCGATCTTCGAACGTAACTCTACTTCCTCTGTGTTCGTCAATGATTCAACCTGTTGCGTATATATCAATTACGGATCAAGACGAAGAACAGCACAAATCGAAATATCACTCGATCAGATTATAAATGAATTTGGGATCGAAACCTGTTGGAGAAGACCCGAAAGAAGCTGGAAGAGCTGCTCGTCTGGTTTTCCATCCGCCATTGATAGATTGATCAAAGCTCTCTCTCTCTCTCTCTCTCTCTCTCTTTTTTATCTTTATAATCGAATTACCGAGAGACTCTGATTCGTTCGGAAGCTTTTAAGCAAACGTTAAAACAGACGGACGGATCACGGAACGGGGCAGGCGTGAACCCGGGCGATTACGTTAGATCGCTGACGTGGGGTTTTGACTCGGTGGTTTTTTCTTCTCGTATTTATGATGTCATTTAATAAATTGTATAAAAAAAACAAGTTAGAGGATATTTTATTTGTTTGAAAATGAGACAAAGCCTTTTTTATTATTATTCGTTTTAGATTATACTGCAGAGGGAATTTAGTTAGTTTGGGCAGGTCAATGCTAGCTAATCAACCCCTTGGAATATCCTATTTACTTACATATTATATTAAGTTTTGACTCATTAACTTTCTTCAAAATTTTCATTTGTTAAAAAATATTGAGATGGTGACCTATAATGATAATTAGAACAAATAAAACCAAACGGCTTTAGTTAAAGATCTTTTTATTTCAGATTATTAATAATTATTCAAAAGAAAATAACATGAAATTAGCAAATGAAACAAATCAATGAAAAAAGAACCAAAACACACACAAGAAAAACAACAATCATATAGTTTCAGAGCTCCAAGAAAGCTCGAAAGAAACATTATCATATTTTTATATCAACTTGAGACAAGCTTTTCTCGCTTTCTTCGCAATCTTAGCTCTTTGCATCTCCATGTGTAACTCAATCTGCATCCTTTCCATCTCCCTTTGAGCTTCAAGCATTGCAGCTAACTCCGAAGCAGCCGAGCCTCTTCCTCCTCCTTTATTCCCACTTGTACTCGCCTTTCCTCCTCCTCCTCCTGCTCCTCTCTTTGGCTCCACCTCTTCTTCTACTTCACAAGAATGCAAATGCGTGCCGTAGTCACATTCCTTGCAATAATAAGACCATAGATGATCAGGAACCGTCTCTTGACATACGTCACAGTTGAAAATCAAACCGTTCGTGTAAGGAGAACAGTATAGCAACGTTAGAGGATGCTCATGTCCTTCACGCTCCACGGACTCAGGCATTGATATGCACCCGACATGTAAATCAAAATGGCAGATAGAGCAGTTGTAAACGAACCCTGATCCATACTCACTGCAAGCGCTGCACTCGTAAGTTGAGGAATCGTACGGTGGTGAATAAAGCAGGGTCAAAGGGTGATCAGGGTGAGACTTGTGGCGTGTCTCACGTGGAAGGTCGAAACATGAC
The DNA here is from genome assembly GCA_016771965.1 of Brassica carinata. Classification (NCBI taxonomy): domain Eukaryota; kingdom Viridiplantae; phylum Streptophyta; class Magnoliopsida; order Brassicales; family Brassicaceae; genus Brassica; species Brassica carinata. The sequence continues at coordinate 53,258,656 of CM028692.1, forward strand.
TTGTGCAAGAAGTAATCACATTCTGACTTTGTGCATTTGAAAGCTGCACCTATTAGGTCTAGGTCGCAGCCTGAGCAGATGATCTCTTCTTCAGCTAGGGCTTTGTGGCCGCGCAGTGGATGGTTGTGGCTAGGGTGCCTCACCGATGGTTTTCTTGAAGCCATTGTAGCTAAAATAATTTTATTTTGTGTTTGTTTTTGTGATTCTTATTAAGCTAAGGGGTTTCAGAGCATTATAATGAAAATAGTAAGACGACTTGTGATCGTGAGTCTTCTTCAGGATGGGAGTAGTGATGCGTTTTTGTTTGACTATTAACCAAGTTGTAGCATATATATTAACTATATTGGGACAATATACGATATCTATATATAAGCTCAGTTCTCATCAGGGATTCAAAGTCAAGAGGTGGAATTATTCCCTTTGAACCCATCCATCACGGGATTATTAGTTTTATTGTAGTTATATAATTGATTATATAGCCAATTGTAATTAAAGATTTTTAAATATTGATTTATCAAGCTGCAGATGTAGACAATACATGAGTTGACATAGTTAAAGATTTTAGGTCAATTAACTACGCTTAGGTCAATTAGAGATCTCATTGATTGTGTATAGTCCTTCCAAGAGTTGATTTTTTTTTTTTAACTTTTTTTTTTTGCTTAAATTAACTTTGTTTCGTGACAAATTTGACAAGGTTAGGGAAGAGATGTTTTGAAAGAAGTGTTCAGATTCATATGTTGTTGGTCGGTTATAGTCTTTGAATTTATGTAGTAGAAAGAATTTGACAACTAACTAAACAAAAATTCAAGACAAAAATGTAGTATCATAAAATATTTAATAAAGCTATCAATGGTGCTTAATATATAATCATACAGCTCACAGTTCTTTTAAAGAAAGTCACAAACATACACAGAAAGAAAAAATAATATTGAGACATTTTTCTTGGGCTGATTTCAGAACCGAAATTCACAAAGAGAAATTAAACACTCATAATCAATTCACAAATAATATTTTTTGTACAAGAATTCACCAATAATATCTCCTCCTTGGTTCCCATGAACCGACGTAACTACCTGCTGCATCAATAGCATCTAACTGGGCCTGCATCATCGCCATCTCCATTTTAGCATCCATTTCCGACTTCATCTCTGAAGCCGCCGAGCTTGTTTCTCCTTTTTCTTCTCTTTTCTTTGGAGCAATATCTTCATATGTGGCGCATGAACGTACATGTGTGCCATAGTCACATTCTTTGCAATAATAAACCCATAGATTCTCTTGCATATCTTCTTCACAAACATCACATATGAAAGTCACACCATCCTCACTACCTTTGCATGGCGTGTTGTAAAGTAGCGTGAGAGGGTGTTCGTGGTCTTCACGCTTCACGGTCTCAGGGACAAACGCACATCCCACATGAACATCGTACTGGCAGTTAGAGCAATGGTATGCGAAACCAGATCCATGTTCACCACACGCATCACACGAGAAGATGGACTGGTCGTACGGTGGAGAATGCACCAGGGTCAAAGGGTGATTAGGGTGAGACTTGTGACGGGTCTCACGTGGAAGGTCGAAACATGACTTGTGCAAGAAGTAATCACATTCTGACTTTGTGCATTTGAAAGCTGCACCTATTAGGTCTAGGTCGCAGCCAGAGCAGATGATCTCTTCTTCAGCTAGGGCTTTGTGACCTCGCAGCGGATGGCTGTGGCTAGGGTGCCTCACCGATGGTTTTCTTGAAGCCATTGTAGGTAAAATGATTTTATCTGTGTTTGTTTTTGTGATTCTTATTAAGCTAAGGGGTTTCAAAGCATTTATAATGAAAATATTAAGATGACTTGTAATCGAGTCTTCTTCTGGATGGGAGTAGTGATGCGTTTTGGTTTGACTATCTACCAAGTTGTAGTATATATATTGCTATCTTGGGACAATAATGTCACTACGCGCTAATATGATTTGATTATACGATATCAGTATATAAGGTCAGTTCTCATTAGGGTTCAAAGTCAAGATGTTGAATTTTTCCCTTTGAACCCATCCATCACGGGAATAGTTAGTTTTATTGTAGTTATTTAACTGATTAAATAGCATATTGTAATTAAAGATTCTAAAATATTGATTTATCAAGCTGCAGATGTAGACAATACATGAGTTGACATAGTTAAAAATGTAAGCTTAATTAACTACGTTAGCGATCTCATTGACTGTGTAGAGTTCTTCCAACAGTTGATTTTTTTTTTCACTGTCTTTCTTGATTAAGAAATTTGACAAATTTCGAAGAGAAATGTTTTGAAAGAAGTGTTCAGATACATATGATGCTGGTCAGTTTTAGAGTCGTTGTACTTGTTTAGCAGAGAAAATTTGCTAACTAACCAAACAAAAATTCAAAATAAAAATATAGCATCAAGTAATTATTGGCGAATATATAATCACACAGCTCACAGTTCTTTTATGTTTATTACAAAAGATGATATCTTTTACAACAAGCCACACATTGAAAGAAAGTCACAAACATACAAAGAACGAACAAAATCAGAGATAGAGACATTTTCCTTGGATTGATTTCATAACCGAAATTCACCAAAGAGAGCAATAAAACACTCATAATCAGTTCACCAATAATACTTTTTATAAGAATTCACCAATAATATCCCCTTCTTGGTTCCCATGAACCAACATAACTACCCGCGGCGTCAATAGCATCTAACTGGAGCTGCATCATCGCCATCTCCATCCTAGCATCCATTACTGACTTCATCTCTGAAGCCACAGAGCTTGTTTCTCCTTCTTCTTCTCCTTTCTTTGCAGCATTGTCTTCATATGTGGCGCATGAATGTACATGTGTCCCATAATCACATTCTTTGCAATAATACACCCATAGATTCTCTGGCATATCTTCTTCACAAACATCACATATGAACGTCACACCATCCTCGCGACCTTTGCATGGCGTGTTGTAAAGTAGAGTGAGTGGATGTTCGTGGTCTTCACGCTCCACGGACTCAGGGACAAACGCACATCCAACATGAACATCGTAGTGGCAGTTAGAGCAATGGTATGTGAAACCAGATCCATGCTCACCGCATGCATCACACGTGAAAGTGGACTGACCGTATGGTGGAGAATGGACGAGGGTCAAAGGGTGGTCAGGGTGAGACTTGTGATGGGTCTCACCGGGAAGGTCAAAACATGACTTGTGCAAGAAGTAATTGCACTCTGACTTTGTACACTTGTAAGCTTGCCCAATTAGTTCGAGCTCGCATCCAGAGCAAATGATCTCATCTCCTTCTTGGGATTTGAAGACCCGCAAAGGATGATCGTGACTCGGGTGTCTCACCGTTGGACGGTTATTCGGGTTAGCCCTAGTTTTTCCTGAACCCATACTAGTTCTTGATGTGTCTAAGGTTTTTTGTTGTTGTTTTGTAGCCTTGTGGGAGAATCTCTTTGGAACTATATAAATACCAACTATTGAAGAGGATTTGCTTTCTATAATTATGAGATTGGTTTTCTTATCAACCAAACCGTAATTTATTATTATCATACGATCTATCTATCTATATATATATAACATAAGACTAATTCCCATTTGGGTGTCAAAGTCAAGAGGTGGAACTATTCATCTAGTACGCATCCATTACAGACTAGTCCTATTGTGCTTATATAATTGATTACATAGCCAGTTGTAACTAAAGATTCTAAATATTGAATTATCAAGTTGTAAATGTATACAATAGAAGAGATGACATAAAGATGTGATGTTAACTAAGTAGGTTTGGTCTCTAATGCATATTGTCTCCAAGTCATCTGAATATAAGTGGCTATGACTTCGGGAAAAGAAACTAGAAATTACGATTTTACTTGAAAACCATAAACATGAGTAACATATAGTCATATCTAATGAAAGGCATAGCTTAAAACCCTAATTAAGTCTTCTTTGAGGATTGAGATGCATGTACCATGATGAATTGGTTTACGTTTAGCATTCGATTTGTTGAAAATAATTGACGTGGTCACCTGCTAGACCCACGAATATGTTACTTGAAAATGCCAATATAACGATTTATCTATACAACTAATGCTGATGAACAATCCCGGACCAACAAAAACGAATTTGTTTAGGGCCCTAATCCAGTATAAGAAAATATACAATTAATCATAAACAATGCAAATCTGTAATGAATCTTTTAAATCCAGCGACATGGTCTTAATCGGCAGTTTGTGTGGCTTATGCCATGAATCGGACCTGCTGATGAATTGAAACATTCGTTATTCGTGAACTAATAACAAAGATTAACATAAAATATTATGAAATGTAGGTAATTAACACAAAGGGAAACAGAAAATCTAAACAAAAACACAAGTGGATTAGAATTTTATCATGCAATCTTATCGTTCACTTCTTATATAATTGCGAAAAGTCGTCGACTGGAAAATGTTTGGATAGACATCTCCCTACAAATTGAACCGCACAACAAAACAGTATTTCCTTCTTCATATAGTTAACATCAAACAGCTTATTGCCTTTTTATTTCGCATAATAGAAATTACATTTTTGAAAAAGTAACTGAAATAATTGACACGAACAAACGAAAATTCCAAAAGAAATAACAATTACAAGCTTCATCAATGCGTCAAATTTCATTCATAGATTCAATCACCAATAATAGTATTTACGCTTTGGTTCATCCCATAAATCAAGTATAGCATCATTAGTACTCTTCCTAATACGTGCCTCGAGCTGCAACGCCGCCATCTCATCTTGAGCCTTCATCAACGACTTCATCCTTTCAGCCGCGGAGCTCGATTCTCCTCCTTCTCTTCCTTCTCCTCCTCTCTTTGGCTCATGATCTTCATAAACCATACAAGAATGCACATGTGTCCCATAATCACATTCTTTGCAGTAATAAACCCAAAGATTCTCCGACATATCTTCTTGACAAACATCACATATGAACATCGCACCGTCCCACGACCTTTGCATGGTGTGTTGTAAACTAGAGTGAGTGGGTGGTCATGGTCTTCGCGCTCCACTGTCTCGGGGATAAACGCACATCCGACATGTAAGTCGTATTGGCACTCTGAACAGTTGTAAGTGAATCCTGATCCATATTGGCCGCATGCGTCGCATGTGTAAGAGTGACCATACGGTGGGGAATGAAGCAGGGTCAAAGGGTGGTCTAAGTGAGACTTATGTTTGGTTTCACGGGGTAGGTCGAAGCATGACTTGTGCAAGAAGTAATCGCAGTCTTTTTCGTGCATTTGAAGGCTTGTCCGATTAGGTCAAGCTCGCACCCAGAGCAGATGATCTCATCTCCTTCTTGAGATTTAAAGATGCGTAGCGGATGGCTGTGACTCGGGTGCCTCACGGACGGGCGATTAACTGGTTTATTTGAAGTCATTGTGTCTGGATTTGGTACTTTTACGTGGAAGAAACGTTTAACAACTATAAATAGCAACCATGTAGAGGACTTGTGATTTCTATTTTTGGCTAAATAATTCTGAGATTGTTTTTGTTATTCGTATTCACCTAGTTGTAATAATTTAATATACAGAAGAAGGTTGACATTAGAATTGCACGATTTTGGACGCTTAATAAATCATTAGATACTCCCACTAGCCATATAAATTATTATGTAGTCCTTTTTCTTTTTCTTTTTTTTTTTTGAATGATTTGTTAAATTTATTTAGTCAAAACTTTTTTACATCAAGTGTATGTAGCCTTATTTCAATTCTTTGATATAATAATTAGTTCTTATATTTTTTTGATAGGAATGTAAAAATCACTAAAAAAATATGAAAAGTTCAGAGTTACATTGTTTAACAAATAAAACTACAAAGTGATAGGAATTTAATAGATACAGGACTACTAGCATCGTCTAAATATTATTTGAAATCTCCAACTTGAGTGATTGTTAAGTTGTCACAAAGCACTAGAGTTTCTCAATAATTTTGAGGTTTCAATATAAACCAAGTGGGCAACGACTTGATCAAACAATCTAACCATTGACTTTAAAGTCGTCGACTGAAACTTTAGAATTAACATCACACGGTAGAAAAAATGACTACCACAAAACAAAATGTTCCAACAAGTCCCCAAGCCATTGATTTGTGTTCATATATACCAAGTTACAATAACATTTTATAACCCTCTCTGAACAAATTGTGCAGTAAAACAATGGGAAGGCCAAAACCAGAAGACTCAATTCGACATTTTAGCCATCCACATCCATTGTTCAACTCATCTCTCAATCCTCAAGCCAACCCTTCTTCTTCTTGCGTGGTTTGCAAGTTAAGACTGCTTAATCTTCCTTCATACACATGTAAGCCATGCAACTTCCACATCCACCTAAAATGTTCCGAGTTGCCTCAAAAATCAGACACCCTTTCGACAAAAACCATCTCCTGTCTCTAAACTCCTCTCCCAAATACCAAGAAGCGAGATTCCGCTGTGACGCATGCGGCAAAGATGGTGACGGATTCGCTTACCATTGCGGAGACTGCGGTATAGATCTTCACACGGTTTGTGCCAACATGCCTTCTCGTGTCACGCACCAATCTCACCCTCACCACCAACTTAATTTCTTTAACGTTTTCCATGCTGCCTCCGGGCGGGTCCGGATCCGGATCAAGATCAGCTGCAGTGGCTAGCTTCCGCTGCAGTGTGTGCCAAGGAGTCGGGTCCAACTCATGGCTATATAGCTGTAAAGAGTGTGGTGGATTCGATGCTCATTTGTTGTGTGCTAGAAGGAAACTACCTAGTCCAACATATATGGTCCAACATGATCCGAACGGGATGCAGCCGCAGTTTATCGCCACGATGCCGTTTGGTAATGTTCCTAGTCCAGTTTTTAATAATCCTTATCCGTTGGTGATGCCAAATATGAGTCCTATCATTAGACCGTTGATTAATGAGATGATTAATAATCTTGTAACCAATACGGCACAAAATCCAAGCCAAGTTTCTCAGCTTTATGATTTGCTCGGACCATTTGGAGTGGGAGGTGGATCTGGTTCTTCTTCATCTTCCGGTTATTCAGGGTTTGACCCGTCGGTTTTCTCATCTGTTGGCCAACCATTTGGATTGGGAGGTGGATCCGGTTCTTCTTTATCTTCCGGTTATCTAGGGTTTGACCCGTCGGGTTTCTCAACTGTTGACCAACCATTTGGATTGGGAGGATCGGGTTCTTTCTCATCTTCCGGTTATCTAGGGTTTGATCCATCGGTTTTCTCATCTGTTGACCAACCATTTGGACTGGGAGGTGGATTCGGTTCTTCTTCATCTTCCGGTTATCTAGGGTTTGATCCATCAGTTTTCTCATCTGTTGACCCTTCAGTGTTTGCTGGATTCGATCCTTCCTTGCTTTCAGCATTGTTCTCCGGACTTGGTTTTTTATGAGTATGCAGATTATCTTTGCATTTTATTTTGTCTTTTTGGGTTTTTAACAAATAATTACTCAATGTTCTGTCTGATTACTATGTTTAGGGTTTGATTGGCAGAGCATTAGCATAAGCATTATGCTCCTGATTATCCAATCAACATTTATCACAAAAACATTTACAAGATGCTAATGCTCTCCAAATGCTCTTTACTCAATGCTCTCATATGGAGCTTTTGGTAGAGCATTTGCAGTTTAAAAATATATAAAAAATTAAAATAATTATATATAATTAATATATTTATTTAATAATATAAAAAATTATGTTCATAATAAAATAAATGAATTTATATTTTAAAAAATAAAAATTTTGATTAATTATTTTAAATTTTTAAAAAGAACAACATTTCACATTTAAAATATAATATAACTTATATAATTACACATATCATTCATTATTTTTAATAAAAATAAAATAATATATATTTCTCTATTATATATTAGAAATAAAAATATCTATATTATTTATGAAAAATAAATTATATGTTATATATTAATTTTTCTGATAAGATTATATGAATCATTTACTGCCCTACCAATATATAAATAATGATAATTTATGTATTTTTATATAATTCTTTTATTTTATTTAATAATATCAAAATTATTTTTATATCCAAAAATAAATTAATATTTTAAAATAATATTTACATTTATTTTTTAAATAATAATATTTTACATTTAAAATTTAATTTAATTTTATAATTAAATAAGATTCATTATTTTTTAACAAAAATATATTATTAATATATATTATAATTTAATATATATTATTTTAAAATAAATATATTATATATTAACTTTAATAATAATTTTAAAATTGTATATCGCTAATTGCACTCAATCACTTTATTAAAAATTTAATGAGAAGATACAACTTCTGGCTTCATAAAGATACCGCTTCGCTTTTCACTGACGACCAATCGAGGCCTAAGTGACTTACAGTAATGTATTTGAACACTTATGCCAAAAAAATGGTAGTGTATTTGAACATTTTCAGATAACCAACAAAATTGTTTCATCTTTTCCTGCTAGCATTATCCATATTGTCGATTGAAGACATGTTTCTCAATATAGCAGCCATATTGCTGTATACTAATAGTGAATGATATACAGTTTGCTATCAGATAATGCGTAAAGCAATGAAAGTCTTTGAGCTCTCATGTTGACTAGTGTCCAAGCAGAGACAACGGAACTTGATCTAAACCAAAACCCATCTCCCGGTTCTGAGATTTCTACATGGTTAAACGAGCTCGAGACTGCTCACTCGCGGATCGAAGAACGCATTAGACAGCTCGAAGTAATAGTTTCAAGAATCAGGCAACGAGAAACAACAACAGCAACAACACCAGCACGAGCCTTGGTGCCGTCTAACAAACATAGAGACTCCACCGTAGGAGTTATACATGAGCGTTACAGAGAGAGACAGGTCGAAAACGGCGACAACAAGACTTACTTGATCGCAAAGGCATTGAATATGGAGAGAGCAAGCTCTACTGTTCCTGGTGGGTACTTTGACAAATAAAAAGCCTATTTGCGAGACATTTATCCTTTTTTCCTTAAGATACGTTTCGGCCTAAGATCTTATAGAGGCCGTTCAGTTTGTTGGCCCAACATGCTATAGCTTAATTTTTCTTTTTGGAATTCACATATTTATAAACTAATCGCCAAAACTGATAAATCAATGATTAAAAATAATTTTGAATAGTCAGTTACATTTATACTACTTACCATAGTCCTTTCTGTTTGTGTACTCTACTAATCTTTCCGTGTATATGACTGTTACAAGAGTTTGTAATTTTTCTATTATCATTTTTTTTTTGTTTTAGAGGAAAAAAATAAAAATGTTTAGATTCAATCATTTATTTTCATATCATCAATTTAAATCACTTCTTTAAAAACTCGGTAGAAATTATTAATTACAAAAGACCCCCTAACACCAAAACATGGACTTGTTTCGTCACTTGGAAATCAGAGAAAGACTTAATTAATTAATCAAATATTAATATATCGTGTTAGACTTTAAAGTAGTAGTTTTTTGACCGACAGACTATTCCCAACGCGTTCCAGAGTACACCAACCTGTGAATAATAATAATACTCTTCTTCACATAATTAAAAAGTATATAGTATATCTTTATCTAACAAGATTTGAAATAAATAGCCGTTACAAGAAACTTGTTTAAGCACAAAGAAACGAAAATAGATGTTCCATCAGTTCTGACACGTCTTCACGTTCTCTTTAGAAATTAGCACCTCCCGTAATTGTCTGAAAAACGTGCAAGTTTGCTGCATTGCTTTTTATATATTTTTTTTTACAAAATGACTCATCTATAGGTAAACTTTTAGATAATTAATGCCGGTTATATAAATAACGATACAAATAAATAAGGTTTTTTCAACTAATGTTGTACTAATTTTCCTTATTTGAAAGATAACTTGATATGGTTAGTTGGATTTTTATTTACTAACTTGTTGCCAATTTGGTTACCAAAAAAAGAAAAAACTTGTTGCCATAAAAGAAAACAGATCTCTCTCTTTCTCTAATCAGTGCAAAACAATTCGCTCCCGTATATAAAAAGTCCCACTCATTCCTCTTCCCTCAAAGAAAAATTAACAATCAAAAGAAAAGTAAGAATGAGAGGAAAATCTTTTTCATTAGTAATAGTGCTCATTGTCTTGGCATCCAATGGAGTTTTTGCCCAGAAAAATTCTTCAACACCTAAATTAAGAAGAAGTGATTTTCCAGAAGATTTCATTTTTGGGTCAGCAACATCTGCTTACCAGGTATTTGTTTTTTTGGTTTCTTCTAATTACCATGATTTATTTCTTGAAATAAAGGTTTATGGGTCTTGTTTAACACTTCTCAGGTTGAAGGAGGTGCTCATGAAGATGGTAGAGGACCAAGTATCTGGGATACCTTCTCTGAAAAATACCCAGGTTTTATTTTGATCTAAATCTCACCGTTCTTAGGATCTAAAGAATAGTCTAGATTCAAGATCTGTGAACTAAGTGTACATATATGTGTGAATCTGCTCTTATTAAAAGATTGATGGACCACTCTAAGATTGAATACTAAAATGTGAATTATTCTTCAAATGTTTTTTAGAAAATTAACTACTCTGCTTTTGATTCTTCAATGGGAGTATAAATGTATAATATAGTTGATAAACTCAAATAATGTTTTTTTTTTTTTTAAATTCTAATTCTCCAGAGAAGATAAAGGATGGTAGCAATGGGTCTGTTGCAGATAACTCTTACCATCTTTACAAGGTAATTATCTTTTTTTAAAAAAAAAAATTAAATATGTAAAATTAAATTGTTTGTTCTTATTTTTCATTGGCCTCAAAACCAGCCACAATCTTTGATCATATCATATTTTAAAACATTGGATTACAGGAAGATGTGGCTTTATTGCATCAAATCGGCTTCAATGCTTACAGATTCTCAATCTCATGGTCGAGAATATTGCCTCGTAGGTTCTTCTTCTCTTTGAAAGGGGTTCACATGGGATTTGATTTATTTAACTGTCAATAATGCTAACGTGTTGTTTCTTACTTAGGTGGGAATCTAAAAGGAGGAATAAACCAAGCTGGTATTGACTATTACAACAACTTGATCAATGAGCTTTTGTCCAAAGGTATAAGACAAACATACCATTAGACAAATAAAGCTAAAGTAACGCTCTCGGTTTCAAATTACTTTAATTTAAGATTGTAATACACGTTTTGTTTTAAACTTTGACTCATATACAGTAGAATCTCTATAATTAATACTCGATAAATTAATAATTTTTATAAATTAATAAATTTTGTCGATTCCTAATTAGACAGATTCAAAATTTGACACAAATCGATAAAATAATAAGATAATAATTTTTAAAAAAATTTTATGTAAATATATGGTCCCATTAAAATTATAAATTAATAATTTATATGTATACATATTTTATATAAGCAAAAATTTATAATTAGATTATTTGTTTTATATTCACAGTGGAGTTATCTTTATATTTTGTTAGCACTTGATATATTTTTGATGAAATTTAGTAATGTTATATCTAAAACCACATTTAAGTTCTATGCAATATATATTATGTACATCAAATAATATATAAAAATGAATATAAATGTCAAATTTCATAAAATAACAATTAATGTATATACGCTAAAATCAAATATTTTTCTTATCTTACAATAAATATATCTTAAAATAAGAAATCTAAATAAGGCAACTTTTGTAAATTAATATCTCTATAAATTAATAAAATTTCAAAGTCCCAACATTATTAATTTATAGAGGTTTTACTGTATATATTAAAATTATATTACTTTCAAATTGTTATGTTTGTTCATGTATATATTAAATTATATTACTTTCAAATTGTTATATTTGTAAATGTTATTTCAAAGTATTATGATTATACATATATATTTAGATTTTCTTCTAATGGCTTGGCTTCTTCTGATGGTTCATTTTTTTCTTGAATTTAATTCTTCGAAGTTCAAAATCAATCAATTAATGCGTGCCACCCTTACAAAATCAATTTTGGCTGCCTTCAAAACAAGTTGTGTGGTTTTATTTCACGTACGGATTTGGAAACACGACATGTTTTTTTTGGCAAAGTGTTAAATGAAACATTGCATGTTACCCACTGAATAAGTTATCATAAGTCATAGCACTTCGAGTGGAATCTTTTGACTTAAGAAAAAATCTTAGTGAGATAGCGACTAATAACATATCTTCCACCCTTCAAATACAAGATATGCTTCTTAGTTATTAACGCAATACAAGCAGTAATCAAGGTAAATATTTTCTCATTGTCTATAGGAATTAAGCCTTTTGCCACCATGTTCCATTGGGACACACCACAGGGTCTTGAAGATGCTTACGGTGGATTTCGTGGCGCAGAGATTGTGTAAGTCCTCAAAACCTTCAGTTTTATTTAGCATTAGTAATAACAAAAAGGACTAGTTCAACTAGCCATTACAGTTAACATTCAAATATATATACTAACAACAAAACTATCCGACTTTATTGATTTTTTTTTTTGGGTTGGTGAAACAGAAATGATTTCCGTGATTATGCGGATATTTGCTTTAAGAATTTTGGGGATAGAGTGAAACACTGGATGACATTGAACGAGCCATTGACAGTGGTGCAACAAGGTTATGTTGCAGGTGCAATGGCTCCAGGAAGATGCTCCAAATTCACAAACCCAAATTGCAGTGGCGGAGATGGAGCCACCGAGCCTTATATCGTCGGTCACAACCTCATACTTTCTCACGGAGCCGCCGTCGAGGTCTACCGGAAAAAATACAAGGTGAGTAAAAAACAAGATTCTACTCTGTTTCTTGCTAGTCAAGTTACTAAAATTGATCATGTTTATAGCAAATCTTAGGCTGAAAATAAAGCTTACTAGGAATCATCGAATCTTTGTACGTTTATTGTTCTGCGGAACATAACAAACCTGCTCTTGAATGTTGTTCAACAGGCATCTCAAAAGGGTCAAGTAGGTATCGCTTTGAACGCGGGTTGGAACTTGCCCTACACAGAATCGGCCGAAGATAGGTTAGCTGCGGCACGAGCCATGGCCTTCACATTTGACTACTTCATGGAGCCACTTGTGACCGGTAAATACCCAGTCGACATGGTTAACAACGTAAAAGGCGGTCGGTTGCCTACTTTCACTGCACAACAGTCTAAGATGCTTAAGGGTTCATATGATTTCATTGGCATCAATTATTACTCTTCCACTTACGCAAAGGATGTCCCCTGCTCCACCGAACAGGTTACAATGTTCTCTGATCCTTGTGCCAGTGTCACAGGTTCGTTTTTGCTTCATCCAAATTCCTTTTTACCATTTTAAAACAATTAATCGAATATTTATGCGTCCAAAAATATGTTATAGGTGAAAGAGAAGGTGTTCCCATTGGTCCAAAGGTACTTGTCTAGATTAATCTTTTAAAATCTTACAACTTTTAGGTTAAAACCTCACGGTCTAAGATACTAAACCCGTATAACCTTGTATGTTTTTTTTTTTATAGGCTGCATCAGATTGGCTTTTGATATATCCTAAGGGTATTCGTGATCTTGTCCTCTATGCAAAATACAAGTTCAAAGACCCCGTCATGTACATAACCGAAAACGGTAATTCACAAGGCCATGAGCTTTTCTTGATTGATATATATTTATGAATATTCGACAATGAGTTCTAGTTTCTGGGTGATATATTTATTGTAGGGAGAGATGAATTTAGTACGGACAAAATATTCCTTAAAGACGGCGATAGAATCGATTACTACGCTCGACATCTCGAGATGGTTCAAGACGCAATCTCGTAAGCATTTTTTAAAAAATCTGTATTAAGAATCCCACTTGACGCATTATAATAAATGGATATAAACAAACATGTACATTTATGTAACGGTGTTGTAAAATGCTTTGTTAAATGAATATAGGGTTGGAGCCAACGTCAAGGGATTCTTTGCGTGGTCGTTGTTGGATAATTTTGAATGGGCAATGGGATACACCGTCCGGTTCGGGTTAGTTTACGTGGACTTCAAAGATGGATGTAAGAGATACCCCAAGAAATCTGCTAAGTGGTTTAAAGAGTTGTTGAATCCAAAGAAAAGCAATTGATGGAAACTGTAATATTCCGTTTTATTAATATCCTTGTTACTTTGAGAGAGTTATTATCATTTTTCTCTGTTGGAAATAAAGGGCAATGTTTTTATATGTTTAGTAATTTATACTATGAACCCGATTGTTTAAAAAACATATAAAAAAAAAAACATGATTGATTTTACTCGACAACATAATTTGTTCATTTTTTTTTTGATGATTTCATGGTTTTCAGCGATTGTGGTATTGTGAGTTGGATTATTTGGATATTTTGATTGCACACGTAGCGCCGTAAAGCTGAAAATAAGAGTTTGACTGGTTGAAATACAGTGGTTACGCGAGTTTGCGATTATGGGTGGCTGCGGTTTCTACGGTCTATACAACCGGTACATGGGTTAGAAAGAAATTGTCGCGTTTGCGGGATATTTGTGACTGGTTGATTATGAGATACTGCAGCGGTTTAATAATAAATTATTAATATTAACATATTTTAACGTTATAAAAATATCAAAAGTATACTACTATGATAAAATATTAATATAATATAATTAATAACAATATTACATTTACTTTTTTAGTTTATGTGAAAGTTATAATTTTATTATAATTTATTTTTAAGATTTATATTAGAACTTTTAAAGAAATATTTTATTTCACTTATATATGTATATATATATATATGTATATTTATATATGTGTATATTTATATATGTGTATATATGTTAATGTTTAAAAATTATATTGAATATTTTTAAAGTTTTTATATAATAATAATTATACTTTCGTGAATTTAAATTAAAATATAAAATATATTATTTATAATTTTATTAAAAATAAAATTTATATATTTATCCAATGGCCATGACCATTAAGCGTTAAGCGGAACCAGATTTTGATTTTATGAAATTGGGCGGTTTGAAGCGATTTGTAGTGTTTTGTGTGATTGTAGCAAAACTATTGTTTTGTGTGATTGTAGCAAAACACCAACAACCGCTACAAAATTGCGTTTGTGGGTGGTTCTGAGAAACTAGTCACACCCTAATACTATATATCAATTCAAATGTTTACAAACCGTATGTTCTGAACTTCGTAACAGATTTTTTAAAATGCTTTGTTAAATGAATATAGGGTTGGAGCCAACGTCAAGGGATTCTTTGCGTGGTCGTTGTTGGATAATTTTGAATGGGCAATGGGATACACCGTCCGGTTCGGGTTAGTTTACGTGGACTTCAAAGATGGATGTAAGAGATACCCCAAGAAATCTGCTAAGTGGTTTAAAGAGTTGTTGAATCAAAGAAAAGCAATTGATGGAAACTGTAATATTCCGTTTTATTAATATCCTTGTTACTTTGAGAGAGTTATTATCATTTTTCTCTGTTGGAAATAAAGGGCAATGTTTTTATATGTTTAGTAATTTATACTATGAACCCGATTGTTTAAAAAACATATAAAAAAAAAAACATGATTGATTTTACTCGACAACATAATTTGTTCATTTTTTTTTTGATGATTTCATGGTTTTCAGCGATTGTGGTATTGTGAGTTGGATTATTTGGATATTTTGATTGCACACGTAGCGCCGTAAAGCTGAAAATAAGAGTTTGACTGGTTGAAATACAGTGGTTACGCGAGTTTGCGATTATGGGTGGCTGCGGTTTCTACGGTCTATACAACCGGTACATGGGTTAGAAAGAAATTGTCGCGTTTGCGGGATATTTGTGACTGGTTGATTATGAGATACTGCAGCGGTTTAATAATAAATTATTAATATTAACATATTTTAACGTTATAAAAATATCAAAAGTATACTACTATGATAAAATATTAATATAATATAATTAATAACAATATTACATTTACTTTTTTAGTTTATGTGAAAGTTATAATTTTATTATAATTTATTTTTAAGATTTATATTAGAACTTTTAAAGAAATATTTTATTTCACTTATATATGTATATATATATATATGTATATTTATATATGTGTATATTTATATATGTGTATATATGTTAATGTTTAAAAATTATATTGAATATTTTTAAAGTTTTTATATAATAATAATTATACTTTCGTGAATTTAAATTAAAATATAAAATATATTATTTATAATTTATTAAAAATAAAATTTATATATTTATCCAACCGCAACCGCCCGCAACCGCAAACGTTAGCGGGAACCAGATTTTGATTTTATGAAATTCGGAGCGGTTTGAAACGATTTGTAGTGTTTTGTGTGATTGTAGCAAAACTATTGTTTTGTGTGATTGTAGCAAAACACCAACAACCGCTACAAAAATTGCGTTTGTGGGTGGTTACGGAGAAACTAGTCACACCCTAATACTATATATCAATTCAAATGTTTACAAACCGTATGTTTACGAACTCGTAACAGATTTTTTTTTAAAAGCGTTTCGTACCAAACTGATTTCAAAACCTAAGGCGAACCAAAAGCTAAAAATTCTGGTTCAAATCGCAGGGCTAGTTTTATCAGCTTTTAGGGTGTGACTGGTAACCATAATAGGAACAATAGAAATGGACAGGAAAGAAATGGACAGGAAAGAAATGAGTAGGAATAAAATTTTAGGAATGAAGAGGAATAATGATTCCTTATCAAAATCAATAAGGAATGAATTTGTTCTATAATTCTCTACAACCAAAGGAATGAGGAGGAATGAGAAAAAAATCTATTTCTCATGAATGGTAAAATTTTTAAGGAATGTTAAGTAATGTAGTAATTTTTAGGGTTTAGGATTTATAGTTTTTCAACTTATTTACATTAGAATGTCACTGAAGTACATCTAATTATAGTTGTTTTTTCCAATTTATAAATGCATTTTCCTAATTCAAATTTTAACCAATATACACGGCAACAATAACTTAAGGGAAGTAATTAAATACTAATTTAGGTCTGTTTTATTCGTTGGCTGCATTTTAGAAATATTTTTTCCAGATGGTTTGTTTAGGTTGAGAGGAGATGTTTAGGCATATTGTTTCTAGATGGGTTGTTTAGATTGAGGGGAGATGAATTATTCATATAAAAGATTTTAATATGGATTAAGATATTAATAAAATATGATTACTACCTTTTAATATGGATTATAAATTAAAAATCATATGAAAAATAGTGATTAAATAAAAATATAAAAATTTATACTTATTGTTATAATATAACAATTAAATCGGCGGGTTTAATATTTTGAAATGTATTAAACCACAAAAGTCATATACCTTATTAATATAACAATGGAATCTTTGGATCCACATAATATATCTTATTTAAAGTAATAATCCGTGGGTTTAATATCTTGAAATGTGGAATTGAAACTTATAGTATAGCAATAATCAATGTTTAATAAATGTATTAATTTAGATAAAATTATTGAAGAAATTTGTTCATTGTTAATCAAAATTGACTTTTTGTATATTTGATGATGTATGTTAGTAGCGCAGAACCACACAGATGATGTTATATAATTTAAACTAAAAGAAAATTGAGATGTATTGAATATGTTTAAACAAAGAAATGAACAAAATGCATTAGGAGATATTTGGGAAAGATACATATATATCATATGTTATTATGGGAAGATAGGAAAACAGTCCTTGTGATATCGAATATGCTTCTAATTTCTTAGCCTTGAACAATTCAACATTACCAAAACCATTATATGAAATGTACACAAACTTAAATCCATATGTGTGTTTTATTATCAAATAAATTAAATTGATATTTTCATTTTATTCTCTTACAAATTTAAATCTTAATGTTTTATATGTTACAAATTTGATAGAAGTTGAATAATCATTTTATTTTGTTGCAAATTTTATAACTAATGTATCATTTCTATAACATACTAACTCATAGTTGTATATTTCTTTGTATTTTTGATTCAGAATTTTTTTTACTAGATATCTTATACATAAATTTAATTATATATAAATGTTGGATTTTTTTATATGACACAATATCGATGATACAACAGAAGGTTAAAATGCAAAAATATAACATTTAGTACAATATAAATTTACAAATATGTAATACGACAATTATGTAACATAACTAAATTTACAAAAATAACATTTAATACAAATAAAAATAAAAAAAATCAAAAATACATATCCGCGCGGTTGCGCGGATCGAAGTCTAGTAAACGTTTTAAATGCCAAAATATAAAGTTTTAGATATACTCAAAAATTAGTTAGAGCTTCAATTTTTACATCCATGATCTACCCCAGTATACTATGTAACACTTATTCAATCTGATGTAGGAATATCCTATTATACAAATTCAGATATAATATATTTATATCTAGCTAATGAATAACCAAGATATGAATTCCAATCCCATTATCAACAGACTCCCACTATTAGTTAGAATTTCCTCTTTTGCCACACTATAAATGTTTTAAATGACAAAATATTACTTTTTATGTATACTCGAAATTAGTTAGAGTTTCTGTTCATATATAAAGTCGAAAGAATTAAAAGGTTGTTTTTTTGTCCAAAAAAAAAAGAATTAAAAGGTTGTTTCAAATTTCGATCATTTAAAACTCCACTCCACAAAAATAAAAACCAAATTGGCAGAAATAGGGTTAGGATTTTAGTGAATATTACATCAGCGGTCAGGCTTACATCAGAGTACGTAAAAGGAAACGGCAGCTTTTTGAACGGGAACATAGTCACTATCAAGACCACATTCAGTCTCCACTTGTCGAAACACACGTACATGCACAAGGTACACACACATATCTTGAACTTAAGCAGTGATCACGACAATATTCACAGATGAAAATGAACCAGTGTTTTTTAAACCGGACCGGCTAGTGAGCCGGAAATATTTTAGGCCAGGGGTCATTGTGGTTCGACCGGGTTCGAACTGGTTTGATCGGGTTTGATTAGATTAAAATGAATTATTGATATTTTATAAATAATATACATATTTTTACAAAAATAGATCATGTCAAATAAAATGTTTCAATAGCCATAATGTTTAGAAAATTTTTTTAAAATAACAACTATGTAACAAAAGTAATAAAATTTAATAGTTCCAAACTAAAATCAATATGAAAGTATATTTAAACTTTATTCTCCAGATCTTTATTACTCTAAATCTTCATCACCTTTTAAAAAATTTATATACATTTGTTAAAAAATTATATTTTAAAATAAAACAAGTGTTTTGTTCTTTTACAAATTATACAAATTTCAAAATGGTAAAAGTTTCAATTATTAAAGTCTTTAACATAAGTGACCATGAAATAAAATGTTTCAATCCCATTTTTAGTTTAAGAAAAGTTAATTATTTTATTAACAAAATTTTGGTTTATATACGAACCGAGGTTTGGCCGGTTCAAAGGGTCACTGGTTTCCGGGTTTTTAACGGTTCGATATGGATTTTTAGCCGGTTCAATTTTAGTTGGGTTTTGACACTAACCCAACCCATATTATTTTTGGTTCATGGTTCAATACGGTCCGACCGCTGGTTCGGTCCGGGTTTAAAAACACTGAAATGAACAGAAGCCAAGAACAGGGGTCGAATTTGGGAGTAGAAGAAAAAGGAAGCCGAAACTGAATTCTTTTCCTAATTTATTACCATTATTTTTCTATTGAAAGTAGCTACAGTGATTTCATTATTTAATCCTAGTTAAGTAACTTATTATATGCTACTATATAGAGTTCATAATTATATGAAATGTATAACTCTAAGGATATACTTTTCCACGTAGACCAACGTTACGATACGAGACTATATATAAGAAGACTATATATAAGAAGAGAAACGGCTTAGTTTGCAACATCTACAAATCTCATCAGCTTTCAAGAAATAAACTTTTTATTAATCCAAAATATAAGAGCCAAATAAAATGAAGGTGCAATTTTTCATCCCCCTTTTGATAATCTCATGCTTGTCTAAGAAGATTACTTCTCTTCCTCCTGAATCTCGAGTACTCGATCGTCGTAGTTTTCCTGATAACTTTGTTTTTGGAACTGCTGCATCTGCTTTTCAGGTAACATTTCAGTTGGTAAAATATGAAAAAAATTCCATTAATTTTGATTATGATAATGCAATTGGTTATGGACTTAATTTTAGTTGTGTGACGTTGGCAAATAATGTGAAATCGAAGAATGTACGTACTTGTATGTATTATTCCTTCTGATGTGGAACTTTTTTTGTGCACCTTTGATGTGGAATTTAACATTCATTTTAGACAATTGATATAGGTATAGCCTGTAAATATTGGATTTTTTATTTAAAGAATATTATATATGCTTTTAATGTGTCTAAGCTGGTCCAAATGTATATTCTGTAGTACGAAGGTGCAACAAGTGAAGGTGGAAAATCGCCAAATATTTGGGATTACTTCAGCCACACTTTTCCAGGTCTCTAATTAATACGATTACTTGTTTATATTGCTTATATGTTTAATATTATAAATATGTCACCGGATGAGCTAGCTCAACTGGCAGCATCCCGACATTTGTCTCGAGAGGTCACCGGTTCGACTGCTCGAGTCTCGGGAGGGAGGAGTGTCCGAACCGCAATGTATACGCACAAAGGCTGGCTCAGGTGTAGGGAGATTAGGGTCTTCCTGGTTTAATATGTCATATATATGACTAATATATAAATGTATAATGATTTGTATAATTTCGAAGTGCAGAAAGAACCAATATGCAGAATGGAGACGTGGCAATCGACTTTTACCATCGTTATAAGGTATATTTTGTCAATGATGTTTTTTGTGTGTGTTAATTGCTATTTTGGACCCATCATCTTACGTTACTGAATATTTAAATGAAAAAAATATTATGAACCAGGATGATATCAAGCTTATGAAAGAGTTAGATATGGATGCTTTCAGATTTTCGATTTCATGGGCTAGATTAATACCCAGTAACTAAATCTACATTATTTTTAATTACAATTAATATTTTAAGAATATTTTGGTGGATTTTCTTAATTTTCGGTACTACTTTAAAGGTGGGAAGGTAAAGGATGGAGTAAACAAAGAAGGTGTAAAATTCTACAATGCTCTCATCGACGAGCTTATTGCTAATAGTAAGATGACTAATCAATTTAATTACCCTAATGAACATTAAGTATATTAATTATATACGTTATAGTATCTTATATTATTTGGTCCGTGAACAAACACATATGTATAGGAATTCAACCTTCTATGTCCCTCTATCATTGGGATCATCCTCAAGCCCTCGAGGATGAGTATGATGGTTTTCTAAGCCCTCAAATAATGTGAGTGAATGTAATCAAATACTCCTAGGCATTAACTATCTTTAGTGTTTTATCTATCATTGATATGAACAAAAAGGTATTTGTTGATACTTAATTGATAAATTCTATTAAAAAGAGAAGATTTTCGAGATTTTTCAAGAGTGTGTTTTGAAGAATTTGGAGACAAAGTTAAGATGTGGACTACTATAAACGAGCCTTACGTCATAACTGTTGCGGGCTACGATACGGGCAACAAAGCAGTTGGACGTTGCTCGAAATGGGTGAATAGTCAGTGCCAAGCCGGTGATTCGGGTAGCGAGCCTTATATTGCATCACATCACCTTCTTCTTGCTCATGCCGCAGCTGTACACGAGTTCCGAAAATGTAACAAAGTGCAGATAAAGAAGCTCATTTTTGTTCTGGTTTATATTCCTTTACTTTGGTTTTTAAATTAATCAAAATGATTGTATGTAACAGACTTCAAAAGACGGTCAAATTGGGATAGTGTTATCACCGTTGTGGTTTGAGCCTTACGACTCTACGTCTCTTGAAGACAAAGAAGCTGTTAAGAGAGCTGTCGCCATTGAACTAGATTGGTAAGTTGTTATCAACTTTACATTAAATGCAAAACAGTCAATCTTAATAAGTAATAACCATAAGATATTTAATTACTTATTATGTATTTTAGGCACTTAGATCCAGTTATCCATGGAGATTATTCAGAAATACTGAAGCAACAACTCGGAAATAGATTACCATCTTTCACCACAGAACAATCTAAAATGTTAAAAAAATCATCGGATTTCATAGGAATAAACTATTAAAATCATCGGATTTCATCGGATTTCATAGAAAAAAATGCTACATTGCTCATCTTCCTCACGTTGACCCTGCACGACCTCGATTCAAGACTGATCAACAGCTAGAATGGAGAGGTAAGAAGGCTTCTTTTGATATCCAATGATGATATCTTAGCGAACTTCAATAAATTCCTAAACTAATATTTATATTTCTCTGTTTTCAGTAACAAATCACAGTAACCACAAGATGGGACCAGAGGTACCCACTTCGACTTCGTAAAACCTTTTTTTTTTGCTTCACTTCGTAAAACTATTAATAAAGCGAATTAAAATATCTAATTATTACCTAAGATTCTAAGAATATTAGTGTTATTTCTTTCGTCACGCAGGAAGAACGACGCATACTCTACTCGGTACCAGAAGGCTTACGAAAAGTTCTTAACTACATCAAAGATAAGTACAATAACCCTACAGTCTACATAAAAGAGAATGGTGAGTATTTTTGTTTAGATATTTTTTTCTTCTACTAAACAATAAAGAAATTTCAGGTTGTTAACTTTTGTGTTCAATAATTGATTTTTCTAGGAATTAATGACTACGACGACGGTACAAAGTCAAAAGATGAGATTCTCAGTGACATTTTTAGGATAAAGTACCATGAGGACCATCTCCAACAACTCCACAAAGCTATAATGTAAATAACAGTTCATAGTGTTAGAAAGCAAACATTTTTGTATTTTTATTAGTGCCTGCTCTGGGAGAATGTCCAAGGTACAAATGCGCTAGGTCCTTTTTTGTGAAATTTTCTTTTAGAAATTAGGATCCTAATTTATAGAAGACCATATATATTAGAGTCTTAATCAGTAAATTTAAAGAAATATAAGTATAATTTTGGGGGACATTATTTGAGCACCTGGCCCATAATTAAATCTAAGACGGGTCTGATTTCTATTAAACACACACACACACACACAATATATATATATATATTATATAGGGATATATATTATTATTTTTATTTGGAAGACACAATATTTTAAACTATTAGTTCACCAAAATTTATTTGTGAATCGTAACTACATAAATTTATGCTTGTTGTCTAGTTTCCAGTTTCCAATAATATCGGGAAGAAAATATACTTAAATAGGATGTTTATAGATAAAATAATTTGACATGTAAACGTAAAAAAAACAAGTCTTTCACTAACAATTTTATAAATGATTTTTGAATATTTTTGTTGTTATAACAGAGAGGATGGATGTGACGTTAGAGGATATTACGTGTGGTCTTTACTAGACAATTTTGAGTGGGAGCATGGATACTCTACTAGGTTCGGTCTGTACTATGTTGATTACGACAACAATCTCAAACGGTATCCCAAAGACTCCGTTAACTGGTTCAAGCAATTTCTCAGTAGAATTGTCGTAAAGAGTGACTAAACAGAGGAGGAAGAAGTATGGGATGTGTCAAAATGTTTAGAGGCATCCGTTGGCTCTATATATAACAAACATGTCGAGAAGACAAGAAGAGAAAGATCGTTGCACTTTGGAGGTTCCTTATTGTCGGTTGGATTTGTTGTTGGGTTCTTATACTTCTTTTGGACTCTAGAAATACGTTTTGTGGATGAGATATGCATCTGGATTTGGTTTTTTTTAGCAATCAATGAAAATTGCCGGTGTAAGAAAAATGGTTGAGTTTCATTTTTTGAGTGTAATTTAGTCGGCATTTTAGAGCATCATCAACTTATTTATTATAATCATAAAAATAATTATAGAAATGATTTAACCACTTAAAACATTGCAAATATCATGACAGTGTCTCAATTTTTAAAAGACTTCTCTTGTTTGAGAACAGTCTCTCCTATTTCTCTGTTTCTCTCATCAGTTATGGTATTTGAGTAACTTCTTGTAGATATTATATTTTGTTTACAGTTTGAAAATACATATAGAATCACCTTAGACTACAAGTTTCTAAATTGTTCAGTTTTATAATATTTAAATTTGTATGTTCTATATAGTACATAACATTTCTAATAAATTCTCAAATTCACTAATCATTGACACACTAAAATTTTAGTTATGCTTTGAACTTTATATAACAGTTTCATTTGTTATATAGTTGGAAAATTAGGATATATCAATTTCATTTGTTATATAGTTATACTCAATTTTAAGACTTGTAAATCTTGACCCAAAAAACACTTGAAAGAAGTTGGTGAGGGAAACTTTAAAAAGAAATAAGAAAAGAATAACATGTGTTGTTGATTATTCTTAATTAGTTTCTCTAATATTTATTTTATCATTATTAATTTTGATTGTTGATGACGGCACGTATCTTAATATTAGCTGATGCGAGCATGAGAGATTTGATTTATACATTTAACTAGCTAGCAAAAACTTTCATAACATGTCTCTTAATTTTGTTAAAATCTAATTACAAAATTAACAAGAAAAAGTTAATCTTCTTATTACATGATGGGAGAAAAACTACCCCACCGGTCCATTGTCGCCACTGGATCTATCTACCGCGGCCATATCCAGACTTTACACCACTAACGCAGCCGTTTGACGCAGATAATAGTTACAAATTTGTTTTAGAAAAGTTGTTACAAATTTGTTTGACTCCAACAATGTTATAATGTACAAAAAAGAGAGAAGCCATTTGTCGTTTACGATGAACAAAAACTAAAATGTGATTAAAGAAAAATCCTTGGATGTTTTTAAGCAAAAAAAAAAAGAAAAAAAAATCCTTGGATGTTGAGGATTTTCCCCTTTTTAGTTGTTTTGAATAATGGCATGGAACTGTGAACTAAAAATAATCTATAAATTTTACGGTCAAACAAAACAAAATATACCCTAAAAGGCTAAAATTTAGTAGTAAAAATACGCATGAGATTATTCTATCTATAAGCAAATGTAGTTGTGCGCGTTTCCCCGCATTAACTAAAGTTTAAATTAATTGATAAGCATGCGAATTTGGCCGAATAAAAGTTGCTAGTCTTAAGCATAGTTAAATGTATCCACGTTTTATATTAGTACAGTTTAACGCTTAAACACCAGATTCATACCACCAGTTGATTATAGTAAACGATAAAACAATATATAGTAGATAATTGAATTTGTTTTCAGACTAAAATGATTTTCAAAATGTATGATAATTCAATTTTTATTTATTTCCAGTTTTACCATATCATGTGGTATATTATAAATAGTATATAACCGGTGGACTGATCACCCTGTGAAACACATGAAAAGAAACTTCATAACAGTAACAAAGCGTACATATGTTAAAAGAAAATTTCAAAATCTCGGATTCTTTGTAACGTCCTCTGGTAATCTAACCATACTTCATATTAGATTCGACCACCAATCGAACAGTAAGTAAGAAACATGCAAAAGTGATGATAAATTGATAATACTCAAAGAGTTCCGAAGGCGTGATCTACGTACATTGCTTCTTCAAATGTACTTTTCCTGACTTATTTATATTTAAAATAGTGTTTGAATCTATATTATTAAAACTGAAGTACATTTGAGATTTGTTTGGAAACATAGATAGCATTTAAAAAAAAAAGTTTATTTGGAAATATGGATAACAATTTTTTTAAAAAATTTTTATTTGAAAACATGAATAGTATTAATTATATGATTATTTATATGATGGTACGTATAAAATACGATCAATTATATGATGATACACATATGATATATAATAATAGTGACTAGGGATGGGCGTTTGGATACCCATTCGAATTCGGTTCGAGTCTATTTGGATTTGGATTTGGATTTCTGGGTCAAAGATTTCAGCCAATTCGGATATTTTGGTTCGGGTTCGATTCAGATCTTTGCGGATTCGGATAATCCATTTTAATTATTTTTAGAATTTTAAGATTTATTATATACTTTAAATTTCTCAAAACCTATAAACAAAATAATATATTACATAAAAATTTGAATAACATATGTCCGAATACCTAAACTTAATATATAAATTTGTTTGGTTTAAATATTTGGATAGAGAATCAATAATTATTTTAAATATTTTTGGTATTTTGAGTATATTTTAACTGTTTTAACTATTTTAGATATTTATTTTTGACTATTTATATATATTTTCAAGTATTTAAATCAATTTAAAAGTATCATATATATTTTAGATATTTTATATACATTAAATCTAAAATAATTATTATATATAAGTATATAAATTTATTTCGGATACACTCGGTGCCGAAATACTCGGATCGGATCGGATTTGGTTTCGGTTCTCTAAATACCAACATTTTGAATAATTTAGATATTTAATCAATTTGGTTCGGGTTCGATTCGGATCTTTAGATTGGATAATCCATTTTAATTATTTTAGAATTTTAAGATTTATTATATACTTTAAATTTCTCAAAACCTATAAACAAAATAATATATTACATAAAAATTTGAATAACATATGTCCGAATACCTAAACTTAATATATAAATTTGTTTGGTTTAAATATTTGGATAGAGAATCAATAATTATTTTAAATATTTTTGGTATTTTGAGTATATTTTAACTGTTTTAACTATTTTAGATATTTATTTTTGACTATTTATATATATTTTCAAGTATTTAAATCAATTTAAAAGTATCATATATATTTTAGATATTTTATATACATTAAATCTAAAATAATTATTATATATAAGTATATAAATTTATTTCGGATACACTCGGGTACCGAAATACTTCGGATCGGATCGGATTTGGTTTCGGTTCTCTAAATACCAACATTTTGAATAATTTAGATATTTAATCAATTTCGGTTCGGGTTCGGATTTGATACTATTTTTTCGGATCGGGATCGGGATCGGTTCGGTTCTTTGGATTCAAATTTTTTTGCCTAGTCCTCATATTGACATGAAAAACAAACAGCAACATATTTTTGAAAAATACATTCGCGCGTCCGCGCGGATCAAATTCTGAGTCTAAGTTTATTAATATTTTAAATAGTTTAACCGGTGTGAGTGAGCAGTTCATTTGATATGACCAGGACGATTATTTCAAAGACACCAAAATGTTTGTTGAAAGGGAAACATAAAAAAGGAAACGCAAAGGACTAAAACATGTGATGATAATCTTGTTTTCATGAAATACCAAAAAAGATCTTCGTTTCATTAATTATTTTCATATTATTTAATTTAATAGTACATTGTTGACACCTTGCGTCATGTATGCTATCTACCTAGTTCATAATGGTAAAAAAAATCTATCACATTAATAGAATAAAATCATTTAGTCACATGGATGATTTATTTAATAAATAAGTCAAAGAAAGCCAACTGTTCTACTCGGTAAAGATTATTTAATTTCATAGTTTAATATTTCCCACTCTGTGTCGCCACGTTTATGCCCTAGCTTCCTCTCTCTATATAAGCTCTTCTACATGATATTACATTCCTCAGAATATCATTGAGCCCTAATTACTTTCTGAGTTTCATTTGATAAGTTTCTTAACAAGCTAAGAAAAATGGCAATTAAGCTTGCACTAGTAGTCACACTCTTTCTAGTCTCATGCGCTGTTTCAAATGGACGAAGATCCTTTAGACGTTCGACAAAACAACTTGATCGTTATAGTTTTCCTCCTGGTTTTAGTTTTGGTGTTGGTTCTTCAGCTTATCAGGTTAGGTGGTTTTTATGTAATTGTATTGCTTAAACGAATGACATTGAACCATATATATTGTATCTAATGCTTAAAAGATTTTCGTGATAAATTTACGTTCATGTGATGCAGTATGAAGGTGCAGTCGCAGAAGGAGGGAGGACACCGAGCATTTGGGACAACTTCACACATGCATATCCAGGTCTACATTTAATCTATTTTTTTTCTTTTTAATCTAAATTTAATCTAATTTTTCACTAAGACATTAATTAATATTAACAAATAACAATTTTATGGTCTCTTGAGAGAATTAATTATAGATCTGTGTTCATTGACACGTTTATAAACTGTGAAATATTTTTGCTTTTGTAAATAGCAAGTAACACGACAAAATTTTACAGAAAGGACGAATATGGAAAATGGAGATATAGCCGTTGATTTTTATCATCGATATAAGGTATGTTTTTTTATTTTTATTTTGCTTTGTGAGTTACTATTATTTTAATGTTTATAGCCACATCAAAACCATTTATAACGTGTTTTAAAACCAAGTTCTTGAATGTTACAAACAAACAAAAAAAAATCTTGAAAAAGTTGGTGGGACATACAAATTTGGCCTAAACCTTGATTTGTGAAATCGTGTCCTTTTCGTTTAACTAATATCTACTGTGCGAGCAGGATGACATCAAGTTGATCAAGGAAATGAATATGGATACTTTTAGATTTTCCATATCTTGGTCAAGAATATTACCAAGTGAGTATGACTTAAGACTTTACTGACGCATAATAACTTCATAATTATGTCTTCTGTGCATGCATATATATATACTGTGACAAAAAAAAAGTGCATGCATATATACATATCCACAGCATTCGTTGATCTTTCAAAATTTGAATATTCAGGTGGAAAGCTAAGCGGTGGGATAAACCAAGAAGGAATTCAATTCTACAAAAATCTCATTGATGAAATTATCAAGAATGGTGAGAACCATGTGCTCAAACAAGTGTGTATATATTAAATAATACTATGAAGTTTAAAATCTCTTATATTTCTGATCATAACATATTCAATCATATTCACAGGCATAAAACCTTTTGTAACTATCTACCATTGGGATATCCCCCAAGCTCTAGATGATGAGTACGGTGGATTCTTAAGCCCACGAATCATGTAAGTTTATATATATATATATATATATATATATATTCTTCCATTACTTACCATATAAAATCAACAACGTAAAAGTCTAATTTTTCCTTTATTTTTGTTGACGTACGTTTGCAAAAACAGTGATGATTTCGGAACTTTGCAAGAGTGTGCTTCCAAGAATTCGGTGACAAGGTCGACATGTGGATAACGTTTAACGAGCCATATATTTATAGTGTTGCGGGTTATGACAAGGGTAATAAAGCAATGGGACGTTGCTCAAAATGGGTAAACAGCTTATGTGTGGCTGGTGATTCGAGTATCGAACCTTATTTGGTCTCTCATCATCTTCTTCTAGCTCATGCTGCAGCTGTTGAAGAGTTTAGAAACTGTGACAAGGTATACTATCTCAATATATTAAAGAGTTCGAATATATATATAGCATTTCGTGATAATAATCAACTTGTTTTTTGCAAAACAGATCTCACAAGATGGAAAAATAGGCATAGTGTTATCACCTTTTTGGGTCGAACCTTATGACGTTGATTCCAGTGCTGATAAAGAAGCAGTCGAACGAGCTCTTGATTACTATCTTGGTTGGTAAGTGTTACACGTTTTCGCTTACAATATTTATTAAAAACACATATAGGGTAGTGTAAGAACTAATCCGCCGATCTTTGTTTCTTTTGTGATTTATGTAGGCATCTTGATCCTCTAATCTTTGGAGATTATCCAAAAACACTTCGGAAAAACGCTGGAAATAGATTGCCTTCTTTCACCAGAAAACAAACTGAAATGATAAAAAACTCGTTTGATTTTATTGGAATAAATTACTACAGTGCTCGATATGTCACACGGCAGCTTCACAACGACCCTTCAAGACTTCGTTTCACGACGGATCAACACGTGGAGTACAAAGGTAAGAACCGCAAATATTCAAAATAAATGAAATAAAATAGGCTTAGTAGTTTTCGATTATGAGCATTTCAATATACTAATTACCCTAAATCTTTATCAAAACTGATAATGCTATGTTTTTTTTCCTTTATTATTAGTGACAAATCGTAATGGTGATTACATTTCTTCCGAATCGGTATGAACTACTAGCTATATCTCAAAAATACTTATGTGTGTGTTACAATCTTCATACACAAAGGTTTAACTGAGAGTTTATTCTTTGCTTTTTCAATTTCAGGATGAACTAAAATTTATCTATGTATATCCCGAAGGCATACGAAAGCTTTTAAATCATATAAAAAATAAATACAACAATCCAACCATCTACATAACTGAAAACGGTAAGCGTTTCAAGAATTAATCTCAGTTAGCTTACAAATTATACCTTATTGCAATTACTCCTTTTATTTTATTTATTCAGCTTAATAATGAATTCTATAAATTACAGGATATGATGACTACGATGTTGGGACTAAGCCACGTGAACAACTATTAAAAGACATAAAGAGAATCGAATACCACGAGCAACATCTTCAAGAGCTCCATAAAGCTATTACGTAAGAAATTTTCATATATATGAAAAGTTGAATAAGACAATGACTAATAATCTTTTTTTTTCTCAAAAGTACCATTTATTAATCTCCAAACCTTCGAGAAGCAAAGGTTTACGGAATTAGAACCTTAATAATGGAAATACATCAGGCAGCTAAACATTTGAATGAAACACATGTGAAGCGGAAGTATCTTGATTGAGATATAGCTATCAATTTTGAGATATCCAACTACTGTAGAGGATGAAAACACCTGAACCAAGCATGAATATATGATTCTTGTGATGAATAGAGACTCTGTATAGAGGCTGGCGTCTGAGAATTCGATCCAAACCATAAAGTTTTGCCCCGAGGATGAGCTGAATGTCTTTGATGAGCATTTGAGGTGCCTACTAACGGAAGTGTGATACCGTGCATTCCTTTCCTTCCACAAGACATAACAGACTGCATGTAGAAGAAGGTTGCAAATAGTTCTTACTCTTACATTTGCGAGCATGAGCGGATCCATGAGACAGCGGCTTCAAAGGTGGCAGTGGGTTTAGATTTGTCTGCTGAAAAAGTATTCCAAACTTGAAGGGAAAAAGAGCAACTCAGAATAGATGATCTCTAGATTCATCCGCAGCACTACAAAGTAAACATGAGCTAGAACATCCATCCCCAAGCTATAAGTCTATCTCTTGTAGGCAAACGATCCCGATTGAAATCCAAGCTAGAAAAGCATGTTTTGGAATCCTCTGTTTGAACCATATCGTTTATGCCAAGGCACAATATCGTAACCGATGAAGGTTTTCCCATGTTTTGAAGAGAAAACTCCGGAGGAGAATCAAATGTGTTCCGCCAAAGATAACAATCTGAGTTTTGACTCGAAGAACATGTGTCCGGTTCTCAAGACAGGCCGAACATAACCGTGAGAGGATGTCTCCCACGAGGAAGAAGCCAACCAGAGTCATGAGCAACCGAGAAACCGTAGCCATTGAATTAATCCCAGAACTTGGGGTCCATTTGAACCACAAATCTGAATCAACGGTCCCAAATTAGTCCAATCATCATGCCAAAATAAAGCAGTAGTGCCTGAGTTTACTTGACAAAAAAGGAAGGGGCGAGCTATGACTCTCAACTTCATCAGTCTCCTCCAGATCCATGAACCTAAACTTCGGTAATCAAAATCCCGAAAGAGCTGTCATTAATTAGTGCTCACGAGACCAAGCCACCCATAAAGATCCCCTTGCTGCAAATAATAGCCAAATTAACTTAAGGCCAAAACTTGATTTGAATCTCTAAGCCTCCTTAAACCAAGACCACCAGCCTTTTTGGAGTGCACCACGAAGCCCGAGATCTTAAAGCGAACGAGCGAATCCGAGGATCCACTCCATAAGAAGGCATTGCAGAGCTTCTCAATAGCATCAATACATCCCTTGGGTAAAGGAAAGATTGAGGCCCAAAAATTGAACATAGCGAATAAAACAGACTGGAGCAACTCTAAACGCCCAAAGGAGATTCGTTTGACCGCCCAAGAGGAGATGCGAGCCTTAACCTTGTCAATAAGCGGCTGATAATCTTGTGGAGTTAACTTGCTGTGTCGAGGGACTCCGATACCGCATGTGAAGAGAACACGGCTTAATCCAAATATTCTGCTAAATCTCGAGACAGCCATATTACCTCCATCAATGAATAAACAGCACTTCGCAAAATTCAATCCCAAACCAGACCTGATGGAAAGAGTCCAAAACAGCAAGGATCGCAGACAAGGAACGATCTGATCCGTCAAAGAAAATTAACATATCATCCGCTTAAATGAGTGATAAGCGGATTTCACCGGATGAGGCGAACAAATTTGATGGCGCCGCAAGGTCTAACTTCTTTGATAAGATGTCCATTACCGAACAAACAGGAAGAAGAAATTGGATCCCCTTGTCAAGTCCTTTTCTTCCGGAAAGAAATCCACCAGCTCCCCATTTAGAGCTATAGAGTAATGAGGAGATGAAATGCAGGATTCGATCCGGTAATAAAAATCTGGCATTCGAAGGATATTCAAAACAAACTCCCAACAAGCGTTGTCGTAAGCTTTGTAATATCTATTTGCGGACACCCACGAGTAGCGGCTTTAACTTGTTGAAATCAGCTACAAGTCTCGGCTTAAGAACATTTTCGCAGAGCAGCCTCCCTTTACAAATCCCACTTGGTTCCTCGAACCGCAAAAGGTGTCAGCTTCTTCAAACGGTTACCCAAGATCTTGGAAATTATCTTGTAGATCAGTATTACTGGGAGATGGGTCTAAATTCGACAAAGAAGCTGCTCCGGAACCTTGGGATTAAGGAAATAACAAGATTGACCACGAGAAAGCCCGGGTTTATAAAGAACTCCTTTACCGCTCGATAACATCTCCTCCAACAAGATCCCACGAAGAAGTAAAGAATTCAACCGTAAATCCATCCGACCCGGTGACTTATTTTTGGGAGAGCAAAAGCGTGGACCTGATTTCATCATCGTAGGAATGGCATAGGCAGTATGCATGATTGATCACACCGATAGTGCTGAATGCTTTGGATTTCTGGAATGGTCATAGGGCTGACATTGTGATTCTCCATCCCAAGCAGATTTAAATAGCTGTGAAACCATTCTCTTCAAAGAATCGATCATATACTCTACCGCCATCCTCACCAAGCGAAGTGAATGACATTACGAAGAAGGTTTGCTCGACGGTTTATGAAACACTCCAGTGTTGGAGTCCCCAACAGAGAGCCATCTAACTCTAGATTTTTGATGAAAGAATGATTCCTCACTGCGCCAAAAGGTCCAAGAATCCCGAGCAACTGATTCTTCCTCAAACAAAGCCACCAAGGATTAGTCATAACCTGGCTCTGTATATTCTGAAGATTTTCCCAAGCCTCTCTAGTCCTTGCTTGAATATTACTGGCTCGACCGGTTTAGAGCCTACAACAGATTTTTGCAGCCTTTAACGATACAGGGAAAACATAGGATCTCCGTGAACAATAGGTGCCTGCCTCCCAGTTATTTCCCTCTTAAAATCGGATCGTGGCAAACATGGAGAAGAAGATAAATCGAGACTTCCTTCTAGAGTCCTCATTAGACAAGGAAATCAAACAAGGTGAGTGGTCAGATGTACGGGGACATCAAAATAGGCATTAGACTCGGAAAACTCTGCAGCCAAGCTTCATTAATAAGGGCTCTATCTAACTTCCTTGCCTTTGGATTTGTAGGACTCTTGTTTGACCAAGTATGGTAGCAGCCTCTCGAAGACAGATCGAAAATCTCACCGCCAAACAATCTCTAAATTCTTCCATACCAATTAAGTCGAGAGAGGGAGGAAGCACGAGTAGACTTCTTCCACTGAAAGAAACTGATTGAAGTCGCCAGAACAATCCAAGGAGAATTTTGAGGAGAGGTAAGGCTGCGAATTCAACAATTTTGCCCAAAGCGAAGCGGAAATCACGTCTGTTCTAGCATAAACAAAGCGCAGCAGTAAAAGATTGATTCGTCGAGGATTGAAGACACCACACAACATCAACTGGGGACTCTTATAATAAATAACGACAGAGAGCATCGGATCCCAAACTACCACACCATTCTATTCACTGCCACTATAGTTTGCATCAAACCTCCACTGGGGTAACTTTATTTAAAATATCTGCCAAAACTCTTGCTTAACATGTGTTTCGAGAAATCCACCCATTAACGGACGATTTTGCCTGATCCAACTATATCAGAATCTTGTCTTGAATTTCCATTTAGACCTCTAAGATTCCAACAAAACTCTTCATAAGAAGACAAAAAAAGTCTTGAGCACTAAGTTTATAGAGGACGAGCGAGACGACGCTTGTCCACCGCTAATCCAAAGCTACTGGCGGTGATGAATGTTTTTACAAGCGTAGAGCCCTTATCGCTACCGTCGATGGGAAAAGGTAAAGCTTCGCCTTATCCTCTTTCTTGCCTTCTTCGGAGAACGGAGTGAAGGGTCTAGAGATCCGCTTCAACGCGAGCCTGTTCGAAGAATATCCGAGCTTGTTTAATCAAAATCTCCTTCGCAAATTGGCGTTTGGGAGCAGAAGGCTTTGCCACAGGACCTTTAGCTGAGAAGGAGGCGGGATCTTGGACCGATTTGCAACCGAGTCCACCGGAAGAAGCATCTTCGATTTTCTCGAGCTCGAGGAAGGAAGCGGAAGACTTGAGGTCCTACCAAGCTTATCCTTAGACCAGTTGGAAGGATTTTCGGAGAAGAAGGACCAACAAAGTAGAGGTAGCAACCGAACGACAATCTCTGGAGAAGGAGAGAGTGTCCTTTACCAAGGAAGCACGGGGAGAGCAGGAGGAGTATTTGGACCGAAGGAACCTGAGGAGTAAAGTGCTTCGTCTGAGAAGAAAGTACGGGCACCGTGAACGAAGATGGCCAAATTCTCCGCGACTGCTACACTTAGGTGGCAAGGATAGAAACTCCAAGAAACCAAAACAGAGTTTCCAAGCTTGTCGAGAGACACGAACTGTAGAAGGCTTCTTTGCTCCCAACTCAACAACCACCCTAAGCTTGATAATCCCATTTGAATAAGGCTTTAAGTCTTTGAACTCGAGTGGACGGAAACCAACTGCAGAAGCGAGTGCAATCCGGGAATCGACCAAAGCTCGCGGAACCTTTTAAACAAAACCCATACAGAGCATGAATCAACCTCATGGGAGACATGTTAATGGAAGGGTGCCGCAGCGTTCTTGACTTCTCAGCTTTTGTTAAGGATTAGTGGGCTTATGTTGAGGCTTATGGGCTTTGTTTTAGTTTAGCGGGCTCATGTTGTAATTGTTATATATTAATGGGCCTATGTTGTATACGTTAATATATCAAAGCCCATAAAGTTCCGTACTCTCCCATCATCGCGTAGTTGTCTCGCTCTTGTTTAAATCTCTAGGGTTTTATATAGAAGGCGCCTCTGGTTCGAGCCTGAGAAGCAGAGGTTTGATTGGAAGTAAGAGAAAGAATGTCGAAGAAGAATAACTTAGCC